>JAGIQG010000014.1:11935247-12265696 GCA_024679065.1 Sphyrna mokarran | reverse complement strand
GACCCAAAGCAGCCGCCCCCCCATTCCCCCCGGCGCCCCCGCCCCGCCATATTGACAGATACCAAAATGTGAGCGATCAACATTGTCCAATCCCCACACGCAATCACCATGGCCAATCTTTCCCATTGACCTCTGCCCTTTGATAGCCTCGCCCATCGGTCGCAGAGCCTAACTGGGGGATTCCCTGGGCTGTAATAGAGGGGCAGACTCGGTCGATCACTCCCTACACCCTCTTCCCGCTCTTACTGTCCAGCAGCTCCCTCAGTTCCTCGTCTTCCTCCCCTCCTCCTCCTGCCGCCATCTTCGCCCCCTTCTCCACGACGTCACCGCGCGCAGTGTGACCTTCAGCGCGACGATCCGCTTCCGGGGCGCCTGCGGCCTTCACTTCCGCATCGAGCCTCACTGCCGCTGCCGCCGCCGCCGCCGCCGCCATCTTGGGCGGGGATCAAAGGTCAACGCTGAACTTTAAGTTCCTCTTAAAGGAACTTCACACTTCAACTTAAATGGACTCAAATTGCAGTTCCAAATCACTCAATTGATGTATATTGACATGGGGTATACTGACTACGGCGGTTAGCGCTGCAGGGTTATGGAGATAGACCCTGGGTGGAATCATTGTTGGTGCACATTCGATGGACTGAATGGCCTCCTTCTGACTTGAATAACTGCCCAAATGTGGCATGGTGGTTAGCAGTGCCTCATCACAGCACCAGGAATCCGATTTCAAAGAACAAAACAGCACAGGAAACAGGCCCTTCGGCCCAACAAGCCCGTGCCGCAATTTCAATTCCTGGTTTGGGTTACTCTCCATGCAGTTGGCACGTTCTCCCTGTGTCTACATGGGTTTCCTCCAGGTGCGCCGGTTTCTGCTCATAGTCCAAAAGATGTGCTAATGAGGTGTATAAGCTGTGATAGATGTGCTGATGACGTGTATAGGCCTGAACAGGTGCCAGACTAGAGGATTTTCCACAGCAACTTCACTGCAGTGTTCATATAGAACACAGAACATTACAGCGCAGAACAAACCTTCAGCCCTTGATGTTGTGCCGACCAATTAAGAAAAAGCAATGACCCTCTAACCTAAACCATTCCCTTTTCATCCATAAACCTATCCACTGACCACTTAAATGCCCCCAAACTTGGCGCATGTAAACCTATTTTACTTTAGAAAGATGAGACCTTTGTCCCAAAGTTTCAGTCTTGTGGACAGACACGAGAATGCTGAATTTCGGAAGAATCTACACTGCCAGAGGAAAAGCTGCTGATGGGTTGGCAAGTCCACAGATAGGGTGACCAATTATGCCATGTTGTCTGCACTTGGGACCTTGTTGCTTTCCTGCAATGCATTTTCCCCATCTGTGCCCTCAATGCTTTTGGGGCCCGTGGATATCCCACTGCCCTCCTCTCACAGCCCTGCCATCCACTTCCCGTCCTTGCAGCAACCCCACCAACCCTGGCAGTCCCAGTCTCTACCACCGTGACTATTCTGCTTTAATGGACACCCATACCATGGATTTAGTTGGTCACTCCTAACCCCTTTCCACCCCCCTCCACACCTGGACCCCTTTTTCCCCTCCAACAACCCCTCTCCACTCCTCCATCTCACTTCCGGTCTCAAAAACCCACCCACCCCTCCGCAACTCCTTTCTACCCCGTCATAAACAATATTGTAAGCAAATCAGTCACTTGAAGCATCATCAAGAACTACTCTCAACAAAGGAGGGGTTTGGTGGAGGGGGGAAATTATAGAACCCTACAGGGCAGAAAGAGGCCCTTCGGCCCATCAGGTCTGCACCAAACACAATCCCACCCAAGCCCTACCCCTATATCCCTACATATTATACCCACTGATTCCTCTAACCTACGCATCCCTGGAGACTAAGCAGCAATTTCTTAGCATAGCCAATCAACCTAAGCCGCACATCTTTGGACTGGAGTACCTTTGAAAGAAGCAACAGTTCTCAATTCAGGAGAGCTTTGCCAAATGGTGACTTTTTTTTTGTTTTATTCCCTCATGGACATGGGTGTCATTGGCCAGGCCAGTATTTGTTTTCATTTCTAATTGCCCCTGAACTGAGTGACTTGCTGGACTATTTCAGAAGACAGTCAGGTGTCAATCACATTGTTGTGAATCTGGAATCACATGTAGATCAGACAAAGTAAGAGCAACAGAATTCCTTCCCTAAAGAGAGCAGTGTTCAAATGGGTTTATACAACATTTTTCGTGGTCATCATTACTGAGACTAATGTTATATTCCAGATTTTATTACAAAGAACAATACAGCATAGGAACAAGTCTTTTGGCCCAACAAGGCTGCACAGTTTCAATCCTTCTGTTCACCTCCCATTCATATGTTTATCAAGACTCATCTTGAATGTTGCTAATGTGCCTGCTTCCACCACCTCCACTGGCAATGCATTCCAGGCACCTACCATCCTGTGTGTGAAAAACTTTTACCAATTCTTACCCTCTCTCACCTTAAACCTGTGCCCTCTTGTAGTTGATCTTTCCACCCTATCTATGCCTCTTGTAATTTTGTAGATCTTGATTAGTTGGTCCTCAGCCTCTGTCTTCAGAGTGAAAACAGTCCAAGTTTACTCAACCTCTCATAGAACATAAAACATAGAACATTACAGCACAGAACAGGCCCTTCGGCCTTCGATGTTGTGCCGACCAAAATAAAAAGCAATGCCACTCCAAACTAAACCATTCCCTTCTCTTCCATATACTTATCAACTAACCTCTTAAACGCCACCAAACTTGGCGCATCTACAACTGCTGCAGGCAGGGCATTCCACTCCCGAACCACCCTTTGGGTAAAGAACCTACCTCTGATATCCGTCCTATAACTATCACCCCTTAATTTAAAGCTGTGTCCCCTCGTGCTAGCTTTCTCCATCCTAGGAAAAAGGCTATCACTGTCCACCCTATCTAAACCTCTAATCATCTTATATGCTTCAATAAGATCCCCTCTTAGCCGCCTCCTTTCTAACGAACGCCTCTCCTTGTGCTTTAAACTCTCCAGACCAGGCAACATCATGTCAAACCTTTTGCACCCCTTCATGTCTTTCTGATAGTATGGCAACCAGAACTGCAAGACCAGTAACTCACCTCTTGACTCCCAAAGCCTGTCCAATAACTACCAGGCCCAAGTCAGGAGTGTAATGGAATTCCCTCCACTTGCCTGGATGGGTCCAACGACACTCAAGAAGCTCAACATCATCCAGGACAAAGCAGCCCTGCTTGATTGTCATCCATCCATAAACATTCACTCCTTTTACCACTGATACACAGTGACAGTCATGTGTACCACTGCAAGATGCACTGCAGGAATTCACCAAGGTTCCTTCGGCAGCACCTTCCAAGCCCTACCATCTAAAGTGACAAGAGCAGCAGATACCTGGGAACACACCATTTGGAGGTTCCCCTCCAAGTCGCTCACCATCCTGACTTGGAAACATATCATCGTTCCTTCACTGTCGCTGGGTCAAAATGCTGAAATTTCCCTTCTGACAACACTGGGTGTATCTATACCTCAGGCACCACAGCACTGGTTCATAAGGCCTTCTCAATGAGCAGCTAGGAACAGGCAATAAATGCTGAGCCTATCGTGCAACTTGTAAAATGTATTTTTAAAAAGAGCAATCTATTTGGTGTTGCACCATGTAGCAGTTACAAGGGTGCCAATTTCCCACTAATAGGATGCTGTTGTCAGACCAAGAAAGCCTTTGGCCTACCATACAATTGAACAACATTGTGTATTTCAATGCAGGACAGAGCTGGATAGATTCTTGATAAACAAGGTGGAAGGGCGTGGAGAACAAAGAACAAAACAGCACGGGAAACAGGTCCTTTGGCCCAACAAGCCTGCATCGCCACCTCGATGTTCCCACTTCTACCCATGATCCCTGTCATCCCTGTGTATGTTTATAGATCTATGTGTTAGAACCAAATTTGAGACAATTTAGGGAGCATTTGTTCTGCCAATCAGCCTAAGAGCACATCTTTGGGATGTGGGAGGAAACCGGAGCACCCGGAGAAAACCCACGCAAGCACGGGGAGAATGCACAAACTCCCACAGACACAGGCCCAAATCCATGTATCTGCACAGCACAGCGATAGTCACTGAGCTGTCGTGTTGCCCATCAAATGGTCCAGGTCAAGCGTACACTAACGACGTGAAGCACTAGGATACTCTCGAAAAAAATCCAAGAGCAGCCCTCTCACAACCCATTGCGTGCACGCCCCTTGTTAGACAACAAGGCGGACCAAAGTAGGATAAAACAGATACATCAATAGGTGAAAGGTTATCAAACAGGAGATTTTAACAGCCGTGATCTAACTGAATTGTGGAGTAGGTTCAAGGTGCCGAGTGGCCTACACTTGCTCCTAATTCCTGTGAATGAATGCAGAGGCAATCCTATAGTGAAACACATGGCCAGTGCCTCAACACACAACCCCCACCAATGGAGTGGCACCGTGGTTAGCACTGCTGCTTCACAGCACCCAGGACCCAGTTTCAATTCCTGGTTTGGGCCACTGTCTGTGCCGGGTCTGCACATTCTCCCCACGTCTGTGTGGGTTTGGGGTGCTCCGGTTTCCTCCCAGTCTGAAAGACTTGCTGGTTAGGTGCATTGGCTACACTAAATTCTCCCTCAGTATACCCGAACAAGTGCCAGAGCATGGCGACAAGGGGATTTTCAATAGTAACTTCATGGCGGTGTTAATGTAAGCCCACTCATGACACTAATAAACTAAATGGGAGGGCGGGGTGCATTTGTATGGTGTCTGGGAGCATCAGTCAGAGCCTGAGAACTCTGAACTTGATGATAGGCTCAATGGGACTGTCCACTGACACTGCATGGCAACATTGGTCGAGTCTGATTAGAGTGGGAAAGTGTTGATCCAAAGTCACTAAGGTGACTTCTTTCAGGGTAAGTTTTTTCTCACAATGTGATTTTAACTAACGATCATGTTATTTATGTTGAAATCTAAAGCAATCATTTTTAAAAAAGGACAAAACTATGTTCTCAGTTCTGTTTTTCATTTATATTTATTCTGTGTTTCATTAAGCTGGATGTTTTTTTTAAGAAACTGTATTCAGTCTGGCCTTTATCATTGCTCTTCAGAAGGCTGTGTGAAAACTGATCACTAAGTGTTTACACTTCATTAAAGATAATTGCCTTGTTGGAGTAATTTACACAGTGGGAGCAAAGTCCAAGAGACTGCAATAAAAACAATGTGTGTAATTTAGCAATAGAGATTGAGATGAGTGAGTGAGTCAGTGTATTTGATTTAATTATTGTCACACATTATACAGCGAAAAATAATATTTCTTGTGTGCAATACAGATAAAACATACCATACGTAGGGGAGGAAAGGAGAGAGTATAGCATATAGTGTTGCAGTCATAACTAGCGTGTAGAAAAAGAGCAATTAATGTGAGGTGGATCCATTCAAAACTCTGATGGCAGTAGGGAAGAAGTTGTTTTTGAATCAGTTGGTATGTGATCTCAGACTTTTGTATTTTTCTCTGGTGGGAGAAGGTGGAAGAGAGAACGTCCAGGATGTGCGGGATCCTTAATTATGCTGGTTGTTTTTCTGAGGCAGTGGGAAGAGTAGATAGTGTCAATGTGTAAGAGGCTGGTGATGGACTGAGCTTCATTTACGACCCCTTGTAGTTTCTTGCGGTCTTGGACAGAGCAGGAATCATACCAAGCAGTAATGTTGCAAGATTCGTGGCTTGGCTACAAAAGTAGAGAGTAGTCTGATTTGAAATCTTCCAGGAGGTCACCTTTTCAATTTCATTTGCAAGCGATTAAAGATTATTTTAAGTTTCCATTGATTATAAAGCTAACCAGCGCCTTGGTGCAAGGCTGGAAAGAAACCAAGCAGCATTTTGTTTTCTTAGCTATTTTATTTCTTGGGGATTAGTGTTCGTGTCACTGAGGAAAGGACTAGCTAATTATGTGTAATCATGATGGGCTCTTTGTGCCAATCTCATTACTTTCAGGGCAGGATGAATAAGTGAGTGGCTACCCTGTGGTTTCAGTGTTCTATGGCTATGTATCAGACTGATTCCCATTATTGCTGTTGATTATGTAACTGTGCGAAAAGGATGGGAAATGCTGTGTTAGAGAAATTTGTGTGGGATCACAATAATAATTTTAAACTAGCATTTACTGTCTAAAGAAATATGTTCGATCAGTGTTGTTTGTTTTTAACTTAAAAAACATTCATCAAGGGCACGTACAGAATTCTCCTTTAATATTCTGGCAGAATTTGTTCACACCAGGGGTGAACATTGGCTGAAACAAGACCAATATCTGTTTTGCATTTAAATTTTTACAAACAGGAACTGGTTCTCCCGATCTGCTCTGTCTAGCCCCCTCATGGTTTTAGAATCCCTGCAGTGCACGAGGCCTTTCAGTCCATTGAGCCTGCATTGACAACAGTCTCATCCAGGCCTTGTGCCTGTAACCCTATATATTTACCCTGCTAATTCCCCTGACACAAAGAGGCAATTTTACATGGCCAATCAACCGAACTTACACATCTTTGTACAGTGAGAGGAAACTGGACCATTCATAGGAAACCTGTGCAGATATGGGCAGAACACAGATAATATTGTCAGACATGGAGAGTATTAACTATGGGGAGAGATTGAATAAACTGGATTGTTCTTCTTCGAAAGACTGAGACTGAGGGATGACCAGATAGAAGTTTATAAAATTATGAGAGTATAGATAAGGTGAACAGTTGGAAGCATTTTCTCAGGCCAGAAATGAAAATTACAAAGGGCACAAGTTCAAAGTAAGGAGAGAAAGGTTCAGTGGAGATGTGCAGAGCAAGTCTGTTTTACACAGATTGGTGGGGGCCTGGAATATAGATCATAGAACACTTACAGTACAAACAGGCCCTTCGGCCCACGAATTGTGCCGATCATATCTATGCTTACCAGGCCATAGGACTATCTACAACTCCCAATCCCATGTACTCATCCAAAAGTCTCTTAAAAGACCCCAGCAAGTTTGCCTCTACTACCACTGATGGCAGCCGATTCCATTCACTCACCACCCTCTGAGTGAAAAACTTACCTCTAACATCTCCTCTGTACTTGCCCCCCAGCACCTTAAACCTGTGTCCTCTCGTAGTGACCATTTCAGCCCTGGGAAATAGCCTCCTAGAATCTACTCTATCTATTCCTCTCAACATCTTATAAACCTCTATCAGTTCGCCTGGTATACTACCAAGTGAGGTGGTTGAGGCAGACACGTTAGCAATATTTAAGACATCTGGACAGACACAAACAAATGGGGATTAGAGGATATAGGTCTAGATAGGACAATATGATTAGTGCAGGCTTGGAGGCCAAAAGGCCTATTTCTGTGCTGTACTGTTCTTTGACCACCTGAGACTGGAATTGAACCCCAAGTCCCTGGTGCTGTGAGGCAGCAGTGCTAACCGCTGTGTGCCACCCTATGAACATCTCTATTAAACCTCGTCTTCCCTCTGAGGAGAGCAGCCCCAATCCCTCCACTCTATCCTCCTAACTGAAGTTAATAAAGATTACTTTGTAACTGCCACAAGATTGCTTGATGGTGTCTCAGCAGTACACAACCCAGCAGGACAGGTGATGTATGGGTCAATTTTCACCAGGAAAAGTAAAAGAATACCACAGAGTCCAATGAGGTTGAATATTTAGTGATGGGACAGCCTGCACCAAACAATCCTGATTGCACCAATAATGACACCAAAACTCATTTGAAGATTGTCAGCCTGCCTCGCAGTGGTGCACTTAAAGCCTTTTCAAAGCCCCAAATAGTCATAGCAAGCCTCACCCTTTGTGGAAAGAAGGAACTTGCCCACACTTTATTTTTAAGCGAAACAAAAGTTGAGGAAATTTCAGAATTTTGGTCCAGCAACAGTAAAGGAATGGCTATAGGTTTCAAGTGAAGGGCAGTGACCACTACTTCTGCATCCAGGGACTCTGGTTAGATTCCAGCCTAGGATCTGTCTGTGTGGAGTTTGCACATTTTCTTCAAGTCTGTGTGGGTTTCCTTTGGGCACTCTGGTTTCCTCCCACAGTCCAAAGGTGTGCAAGTTAGATGGACTGGCTATTCTAGTGGCTGTGGGTTTTGAAGGTGCTGCGTAAGTGACTTTGGTGAGTTCCTGCAGTGTATCTTGTAGATGGTACACATGACTGCTACTGTGCATTGGTGGTGGAGGGATTGAATGTTTGTGGGGGGGATGACAATCAAGTACGGCTGCTTTATCCTGGATGGTGTTGAACTTCTTGTGCAATTGGAGCTGCACTTAACCAGGCAAGCGGAAAGTATTCTGTCACATTCAAGACTTGTGCTTTATGGTTTGTGGGGGAACGGGGTCAGGAGGCGAGTTACTCACCACAGGATTCCTAACCTTTGACCTGCCCTGGTAGTCATACTATGCCTCACAGCGCTAGCGTCCCAAGGTCAATTCCAGACTTGGGTGACTCTGTCTGTATCTGCGTGCGTTTCCTCCACAGTGCAAAGATTTGTGGGTTAGGTTGATTGGCTGTGTTAAATTGCCCCTGATGTAGAGATGCCGGTGTTGGATGGGGTAAACTCAGTAAGTTGTCAGACCTCTCACTAAATTGCCCCTTAGCAGACTTGAAGCAAACTACTAATACTGCTATCTATTCCTTTGGCCTGAAATACCGGAAAGATTATGGATACTTAAAATAAGTGGTAAAATTCTAAAAGAGGTGCAGAAGCAGAGAGACCTGTGTGTTCATATGCATAAATCAATGCAGAAGGCAGGACAGGTGGACAACATGGAATTTATAAATTTTCCAATATCTGATTTATACCATTACTGTGTAGAACTGATTTACTGTGCGCAGTTCTGGTCACCTCACTATAGGAAGGATGTGGAAGCTATTGAGAGGGTGCAGCGGCGATTTACAAGGATATTGCCTGGATTGGGGGGGCATGCCCCTATGAAGATAGGTTGAGGGAGCTAGGTCTCTTCTCCCTGGAAAGACAGAGTTGAAATGGTCGGTACGAGAGGACACACATTTAAGGTGCTGGGCAGCAAGTACAGAGGAGAAGTTAGGGGTAAATTTTTCACTCAGAGGGTGGTGAGTGAATGGAATCGGCTGCTGTTGGTGGTGGTGGAGGCAAACTTGCTGGGGTCTTTTAAAAGACTTCTGGATGAGTACATGGGATTACATGGGATTGGGGGTTACAGATAGTTCTATGGCCTGGTAGGTATGGGTATGATTGGCACAACTTGTGGGTCGAAGGACCTGTTTGTGCTGTAGTGTTCTATCTTCTATTATTTTCAGATTACAGAGATAGGGAGGGTTGCACGGGCTGGAGGAGGTTACAGAAATGGGGGGGGGGGTGCAGATTGAGTCTGTCCTGTCAATCACAGGATGGGCTACAATTCTGCCACACCCACTTTTAGCTTCTTAAAGCAGTAATGCTCTCTTTGCCACACAGTTAATAAAATAATTCAAAGCTGATCATGCTCAGGCAGACCAGCAGAGCTCCTGGAAGCTCCATCAGCGAGTGAGCTTCAGGAACATGACTTGCGAGAAAAAATTCACCAGTAAACATCCACAGAAGGGAGATAGAGTTTTAATTTCATTATTAAGTGGGCCTGACAATTTGACATAGCATGATTCTTTGCTGATTCACAAACAACCCCCTCCCCTCACCCACCACCAGTCCAGTAACATTGCTTCACTATCTCATCCGAGATTCCTCGTGCACGTCTTGTGAATAAATAGAAAATAAAAGTACGGAGTTGTCCTCCTGAACCTTCTCCTGACATCCTGCTCGACAGAAATATCTCCCCATTTCTCACCACCTCAAGAGGCTGATGGGGCTGCACTTCCTCACCCAGTTGAATAATTCCCTCTAAAACCTTGACAGATCCCAGGACCTGAATGCCTAGCGCTGCCATTACAATCCCCGCTCCCCCACCCCAAACCAAAATCCCTGTCCTTCCTAATTGGCCACAAACATCTGCAACTTCCCCCATCCCCAGGATTTAAACCAGACACAGTCACTCCCACAACAACCATTTTCTCTCTCACACACTTTCACTCATCCTCTTTCTCACTCCTTTATTTGCACCCTCTCCCAATCATTTCCCCTCCCATTTGTTACTCACCCCCCCCCTTCCCTCTCTCCCCCTACTCACGTCATTCTCACTGCTCCCACCCTTCTAACTCTTGCCCTCTCCCCCCACACTCTCAATTGCCCATCCCCGTCTCCCCCCCCCCCCGACTTTCTCACCCGCACTTCACACTGTCCCTTTCCTCCACACCCTCTCTCTGACACACCCCCTACCCACTTTGCCCAATATGATGTCAGTAGGTGGCAGTGCTGTGTTCCCGTGGGCTTGTGAACAGGACGTTAGCCTTGGCGTTGATAAAGTAGATGAGGATGAGCGATACCAGGAGGACCCCAATCCCTGTCAGCAGCGTGATGATCTGAAGAGAACGAGGGAGAGAGACAATGAGAGAAACACCCTCTTTTTTTTTTTTAAATTCATTCGTGGGATATGCACATTGCTGGCTGGTCAGAATTTATTGCCCATCCCCAGTTGCCCAATGGCAGTTGAGAGTCAACCACATAGATAGTGAAGAGGGGTGTTGTAGTTTACAGAGTGACTTGGACAAGTTGCAGAGCTGGGCCGAGAGGTGGCAAATGGAGTTTAATGTGGAAAAGTGTGACGTAATGCACTATGGCAGGAATAATAAATGTGTAGAGTATAGGGCTAAAGGTAGGATTCTTAGTAGTCTTGATGAACAGAGGGATCTTGGTGTGTATGTGCATAGATCCCTGAAAGTAGGCAGTCAAGTCGATAAGGTTGTTAAGAAGGCATATGGAGTCTTAGCTTTTATTGGTAAGGGGATTGAATTTCGGAGCCGCAACGTCATGTTGCAACTGTACAAAACTCTAGTGCGGCCGCAATTGGAGTATTGTGTGCAGTTCTGGGTCCCCACATTATAAGAAAGATGTGGAGGCATTGGAGAGGGTACAGAGGAGGTTTACCAGGATGTTGCCTGGTATGGAGGGCAGGTCCTATGAAGAGAGGTGAAGGATTTGAGGTTGTTTTCGTTAGAAAGGAGGCAGCTAAGAGGGGATCTTATTGAAGCATATAAGATGATTAGAGGTTTAGATAGGGTGGACAGTGATAGCCTTTTTCCTAGGATGGAGAAAGCTAGCACGAGGGGACACAGCTTTAAAGTAAGGGGTATGAGTTATAGGACGGATATCAGAGGTAGGTTCTTTACTCAAAGAGTGATTAGGGAGTGGAATGCCCTGCCTGAAGCTGTTGTAGATGCGCCAAGTTGGTGGCGTTTAAGAGGTTAATTGATAAGTATATGGAAGAGAAGGGAATGGTTTAGTTTGGAGGGGCATTGCTTTTTATTTTGGTCGGCACAACATCGAAGGCCGAAGGGCCTGTTCTGTGCTGTAATGTTCTATGTTCTACATTGCTGTGGCTCTGGAGTCACATATAGGCCAGATCAGATAAGAACGGCGCATTTCCTTCACTAAACATAGAACAATACAGCACAGAACAGGCCCTTCGGCCTTCGATGTTGTGCCGACCAAAATAAAAAGCAATGCCCCTCCTAACTAAACCTTTCCCTTCTCATCCATATACTTATCAACTAACCTCTTAAACGCCACCAAACTTGGCGCATCTACAACAGCTGCAGGCAGGGCATTCCACTCCCTAATCACTCTTTGAGTAAAGAACCTACCTCTGATATCCGTCCTATAACTCATACCCCTTAATTTAAGGTTGTGTCCCCTCGTGCTAGCTTTCTCCATCCTAGGAAAAAGGCTATCACTGTCCACCCTATCCAAACCTCTAATTATCTTATATGCTTCAATTAGATCCCCCCTTAGCCGCCTCCTTTCTAACGAAAACAACCTCAAATCCTTCAACCTCTCTTCATAGGACCTGCCCTACATACCAGGCAACATCCTAGTAAACCTCCTCTGTACCCTCTCCAATGCCTCCACATCTTTCTTATAATGTGGCGACAAGAACTGCACACAATACTCCAAGTGCGGCCGCACTAGAGTTTTGTACAGCTGCAACATGATGCTGCGGCTCCTAAATTCAATCCCCATACCAATAAAAGCTAAGACTCCATAAGCCTTCTTAACAACTTTATCCACTTGACTGCCTACTTTCAGGGATCTATTGACACATACACCAAGATCCTTCTGTTCCTCAACACTATTAAGAGCCCTAGTTCACTCTGTAAACTAAAACACTAAAGGACATTAATGAACCAGATAAGCTTTTCTGGCAATCATCAGCGGTTTCACAAAGAACAAAGAACAACAAAGAACAAAACAGCACGGAAAACAGGCCCTTCGGCCCAACGAGCCCGTGCCGCCACCCCGATGTTCCCACCTCTACCCGTGATCCCTGTCCATGTTTATAGATCCATGGATTAAAAACCAAATTTGAGACAATTTAGGAAGAATTTGTTTTGCCAATTAGCCTAAGAGCACATCTTTGGGATGTGGGAGGAAACTGGAGCACCCGGAGAAAATCCACGCAAGCACGGGGAGAATGCGCAAACTCCCACAGACACAGGCCCAAATCCATGTATCTGCACAGCACGGCGATAGTCACTGAGCTGTCGTGTTGCCCGTCAAATGGTCCAGGTCAAGCGTACACTAACGACGTGAAGCACTAGGATACTCTCAAAAACAATCCAAGAGCAGTCCTCTCACGACCCATCGCGTGTACGCCCCTTGTTAGACAACAAGGTGGACCAAAGCACCTGTAGGATAAAAACAATTACATCAATATCATCATCTATTTACACACTTCCCAGGGACTCCCAAGGCTCATGATCCCTATTTTAAATCAGTTTTCCATACCCCTCCATTCCCATTCTCTTCATGTGCCCATCTAAGTATTTCTTAAATCAGTGGATTCTTAACTCCAGATTTTTTAAAAATCGATTCAAATTCCACCATCTGTGGGATTCAGTAGGTCCCCAGACATCAGCTGAGTTCCAAGATTAATAAATCTCACCATAATACCACTGGGCCACTGCCTCCCCCTACCATCACGTATGCAGCTGAATGTGAAACCGAGTCTTGACAGAAGGCCTCACTGTGAGGTCTAACCTGATCAAAGCCTTAATAGACCGCACTGCCACTGGGTAACTCAATGGTTGAAACCACGATACAAGGCTTCACTAATGCAGCCTTGATATTAAGCTACACTGCCTGGCCCAAGACAAGAGATTCGCTCCACAGCACACCCACCTCCAGCTTCCTGCTGGCCACCAGGAAAATGCGGGCGCTGATTCCCTTCCACCGGCTCTCTGTCCAGGTTGAGTACTCAGTAGAGGACCAGTCCTTGAGCTCGAAGGCTGGTGACACAGCCTTGGCCAGCCAGACAGGGCTCCGCAGACAGTAGGCCTCAGGCTCAGTGGCGTTTTCATGCTTCCATCCCTGGATCCACAGAAACTCATAGAGCTGTGGGAATAGGAAGCAAGAGTGAGGGAGAAAAGAAGAGAGCGAAGGAACGAGAAAAGTGCCGAAGGTGGAGACTCACGTCCCGATCCTGCTGCGGCCGCTTGTCAGCGTTGCGGCATTCCTCCTCCGTCAGGTTGGTGGCTGTTCCAGTCACATTGGCCAGAATGTGTTGCACAAAGATTGTTGGGTTGTTCACCTGTGGAAAACCGGCCGAGACATAGAATATCATCTCCTCCTTACCTGTGCCCAGGAAAAAGAGAGAGAGGAATGAGAAGGACAGAGAAGAGTTAAGGTAGGATGGGGGGGCGGGGGGGGGGGGGGGAGAGAGAGAGAAGAGAGAGAGAGAGAGAGTTGGGGGACGGGGAGGGCTGAACGTACCTACAATATGCTGTGCATCTGTGCTGAGGATTGATCGGCTCCAGGAGTTATTCTGTTGCACGAGGAATGTGTAAAGCATTCGGGAAACCTGGACGAGAGAGAGCAGTGGGCCTCAGATATTCGGGGAAAATTGCAAGAACCTCAGCCCCCTCACTCCCTTTTAATATTCCACCCAGTCAAATCTCACTGTTTGCCCCGCCCCACGCACTCCCAGATCCTGAGAGAGCGCCAGATTGTTAGAGGAGATATTAAATCGAGGTCCCATCTGAATTCATAGGGGAACCTAGAAGGTTCCTTGGCCTTCCTACAGCTAATAATCTTCCAATGATCTGCACTGCACATGGATTATCTGCAGCATGGTTATTCCAGTTCTTGCAATGACACCTTCTGAAAATCAGCCATTGTGCTTTACACATTCTAAAAGCGACTACACTCCCAAAAAAACTCCTGTGTTGACCATGAGTGTGCTCCGCGAGTCTGAAGATGAGGGAAGACTTCCAGCAGTTGAGACACCTGCTCCCCCCCCATTCCAGATCCAAGAGCTTTGCTAACAGAGCAACATATGGCAGAAAATGCAAAAATTTGTTTCACTCCTCACCATCTGAGGATTCGTGGTGATGTCCTCCAAACTGTTGACACCTCCAGCTTCACGGTACAAGATCCTGGCCGTCACCGTACCCACGTCTGCCAGCGCCTGCAGAAATAGGTGACGTCAACCCGCAAGAATAAAATAGGAGTGAACGAACCAAGCAGGGGGCGGCAGCGGGGAGGGCTCCCCCGACGCGGCCGGAAAGGGGGCGGCAGCGGGGAGGGCTCCCCTGACGCGGCTGGAAAGGGGGCGGCAGCGGGGAGGGCTCCCCCGACGCGGCCGGAAAGGGGGCGGCAGCGGGGAGGGCTCCCCCGACGCGGCCGGAAAGGGGGCGGCAGCGGGGAGGGCTCCCCCGACGCGGCCGGAAAGGGGGCGGCAGCGGGGAGGGCTCCCCCGACGCGGCCGGAAAGGGGGCGGCAGCGGGGAGGGCTCCCCCGACCGGCCGGAAAGGGGGCGGCAGCGGGGAGGGCTCCCCGCGCGGCCGAAAGGGGCGGCAGGTCCGCTGATAATGACATGGAATGGGCGAGTCCCCTGACATTGACGGGAAGGGTGCTCCCTAATATTGATGGGAGGTGGGCTCCCCAGGACTCGTTAACATTGACTGGCAGATGTGGGGGGGGGGGGGGGGGGGGGGGGGGTCTCCAGGAGCACCTTAATATTCACAGATGAATGCAAGTATACTCCAGTGTGCATGAGAGGCATACCCTTGCAGTTTCTGAGATGTAGTTAAGTGATTCTTCAGGAGAGAGGCCTTCAGGGTATTTTAATCCGATGTTCTCTTTTGTATCGTAAGCACTCTGATAGTATCTGCAAATCAGAACGGTGCACAGGGTTACAACAGCAACGGGATTGGTGAATCACGGATGTCCATTTGCAATGTGCTGTCACTTGCACCCAAATCAGTGATCCCTTATGCTCACCCCAGCAACATACCCCTCTGTTCTTTTATACTTGATGTGTTTATCCAGTTACCCCTTAAAATATATCACAATTCACACCTTCCACTGTCAGAGTGAAATCCACTCACTGGGGAGAGGCATTTCTCCTCAAATGGAGCCACGAGGGAGCTTGGCGTCGCCGGAGGGCAAGCCGCAAGGGAGTACTGCAGGGTGTGCAAGCGTTCACATTCATATCCTCAGGCCAGTGTTCGTTCTACAAGTAAGATCACTAAAACCATTATTGGTGACATTATCACAAACGTTATTTGTGTGGGAGTGCACTGTGCTTTAGTTAGCGATGATGTTCCCTACATCAGAACAGTGAGTGCACTGCACTCAGTAAATTGACCGTAAGGCACTGAGTTGGGGGCAAGTAGATTCTTTCCCGCTTCTTACCAATGGCAGCTTTGCTACCCATCACGCCAGAGTGATAATTAAGTTTCCGTCCGAACCAGCAGACCGAGGAGGCTCCCTGTCCAGCTGATGGCAAAACAAAGCCAGGGTAAACAAGGGGCACTAACCTGTTGGCGAAGGGACCATCATGGTCAGCCAGCACAATCCCTGGAATAGCCTCCGCCCGAAGAAACCTCTGGAAAGACGAGGGTGGGAGCGGCCGGCTGTGTGCAGATTCACGCACAGTGATATTGGTGTCCAAGGTTGCATTGGAGAGGGATTCCAGCAGATTCTGTACCTGTCCATAGAAGAGAGAGAGAGACCAAGAGACGGAGTGATTGCAAGTGGAGGGGGTAGACAAGGAAAGGGAATGAGTGAGGGACTGGCAGAAGAAAAGAGGATAGGAAGAGGGAGAGGGGCACTGGGCAAGGGGGAAGGAGGAGGAGGGGGTGAAAGAGGGGGAGGAGGAGAAAGGGGAGGGAGGGATATAGGGTCTATTGGGGGAGGGGAGAAACAATGCAGTGGGAGGGAGAGGAAAATGCAGGGATAAAAACAGGCTAAGTACATACCTTCTGCTCAATGGTGGAGTTCTGTCGAGAGATTGGGTCCGTGTGAGCCCACAGGGAAGAGCCACGTCCAACCTGTAATAGGAACGGCAGCAAGATCAACCTCCATCTCACTCCCTGCATCCTTTAATATCCCAAACAATTCAATCCACCCCCAACTTCACACTCCCTGAACCCTTAATATCCCACCCAATCGAATCTCCAATCTCCTTTGCCTGAGGCTCAGGTTTTTCTCTCTGGATCCTAGACTTCCTCACGCATAGACCACAATCAGTAAGGATAGCCAACAACATCTCCATGATCATCCTCAAGACTGGTGCCTCACAAGGCTGTGTCCTCAGTCCCTTACTAGACTGCTTGTGTACCTACAACTGTGTGGCCAAATTCCCTTCCAACTCAATTTTTAAGTTTGCTAATGACACCACCACACTGGGTCAGATCTCAATCAATGATGAGACAGAGTAGAGGAAAGAGATAGGGGAATCTGGTGAACTGGTAAGGTGAAAATAATCTCTGATTTAAGGTCAGTAAAATGAAGTAGATAGTCATCATCTCAGGAAGCTTGGTAGAGGAATGCCCCTGTCTACATCAAAGGGGATGACGTGGAAATGCTTGAGACCTTCCAAGTTTGTGTCCAGATCACTAATAACCTGTCCTGGTCCTCCCATGCAGATATTAAGAAAACCCATCAATGCCCCTACTTTCTCAAAAGACAAAGGAAATTTGCCATATTCACTATGACTCTCACCAACTCTTACAGATGCATCATAGAACGCATTCTGGTTGCATTGCCGCTTGGTATAGCTGCTGCTCTGTCCAAGACTGCAACAAAGGGATGTGAATGAAGCCCAATACACCATACAAACCAACTTCCCATCCATTGACTCTGTCTACACTTCCCACTGCCTCAGAAAAGCAGTCAGCATAATTAAGAACTCCACGCACTCTGGACACACTTTCTTCCACCTTCTTCCGTCAGGAAAAAGACACAAAAGTCTGAGGTCACGTACCAACAGACTCAGCTTCTTCCCTGTTGCCATCAGACTTTTGAATAAACTTACCTTATATAAAGTTGATCTTTCTCTACACCATAGCTGACTGTAACACTACATTCTGCACCCTCTCCTTTCTTTCTCTACATACAGCATGCTTTGTCCATACAGCACACAAGAAAAAATACTTTTCATTGTATACTAACATAATAATAAATCAAATCCCCTCTCCCCCTCACTCCCTGCACCCTTCAATATCCCACTCAGTCTAATCCCACTCTCCCTCTCATTCCCCACACCCTTTAATATCCCAACCAGTCTAAACAAACATGCACCCACACAAACCTGGTTAAGTTCCACAAAAGAGTCAACGTTCTGGAGTTGGATTGGGAATTTCCCTCGTTTCATGTCATATACCATCCGGGAACTGCCGATGTAATCAAAAGTTTCCTGGGATAGGAGAGAACGGCCGTCAACAAAATCCAGTATAGATTCTCTGAATGCAACCCTGTCCTTGCAGCGTTTGATAGGAACAGTGTAGAGATAGCTTTACTGTGCATCTATACCTGTCCTGGGAGTGTTTGATGGGGGACAGTGTGGAGGGAGATTTACTCTGTATCTAACCCCGTGCTGTATCTGTCCTGGGAGTATTTGATGGGGACAGTGTAGAGGGAGATTTACTCTGTATCTAACCCCGTGCTGTACCTGTCCTGGGAGTGTTTGATGGGGACAGTGTGGAGGGAGATTTACTCTGTATCTAACCCCGTGCTGTACCTGTCCTGGGAGTGTTTGATGGGGACAGTGTGGAGGGAGATTTACTCTGTATCTAACCCCGTGCTGTACCTGTCCTGGGAGTATTTGATGGGGACAGTGTAGAGGAAGCTTTACTGTACATCTAACACTTGTGCTGTACCTGTCCTGGAAGTGTTTGATGATATGGAAGGGAGTTTTAGGTCAGCCAATAGATCCACAGGCAGATTTTTAATTTTAGTGACAGAATAGTGGGAAAGGGTTAAAATGATAATATCTAACACGATACCGTTAACCATTTGCACGTGTGAATGCAATAAGGGAATAACAAAAAAACGTGATTTTAAAAGTATCTATATATTGAAATATTAAGTGTTTCTGTATTTTAACGTATGAAAAGTATTTTATATTTAACATATAAATGTTGTGCCTTTGTTTAAGAAAGGCTGCAGGGAAAAGCCTGGGAATTACATAGAACACTACAGCACAAACAGGCCCTTCGGCCCACAAGTTGTGCCGAACACATCAAAACCTACCCAGCCATAGACCTATCTATAACCCCAATCCCATTGGATCCCATATACTCATCCAGAAGTCTTTTAAAAGACCCCAGCGAGTTCGCCTCGACCACCACCGATGGCAGCCGATTCCATTCACTCACCACCCTCTCAGTGAAAAACTTTCCCCTAGCATCCCCTCTGTACTTGCTTCCCTGCACCTTAAATCTGTGCCCTCTCGTCGCGACCATTTCAGCCCTGGGAAATAGTCTCTGAGAGTCCACCTATCTATTCCTCTCAACATCTTGTAAACCTCTATCAGGTCGCCTCTCAACCTTCGTCTCTCCAGGGAGAACAGTCCCAGCTCCCTCAACCTGTCTTCATAAGGCATGTCTCCCAATCCAGGCAACATCCTTGTAAATCTCCTCTGCACCCTTTCAATAGCTTCCACGTCCTTCCTATAGTGAGGCGACCAGAACTGCGCACAGTACTCCAAGTGTGGTCTGACAAGGGTCCTATAAAGCTGCAGCATTAACTCCTGACTCCTGAACTCAATCCCTCGATGAATGAAGGCCAGTACACCGTAAGCTTTCTTAACCATATCCTCCACCTGGGAGCCGATTTGAGAGTCTTATGGACCCGGATCCCAAGATCCCTCTGCTCTTCCACACAGCTAAGACTCCTACCTTTGATAGTGTACTCATTCATCCCGTTGGATCTGCCAAAATGGACCACAAAACATTTATCCGCGTTGAAGTCCATCTGCCACTTCTCCGCCCAGTCTTGCATCCTGTCGATGTCATGCTGCAACTTCTGACATCCCTCCAGACATCCACAACACCACCGACCTTCGTGTCATCGGCGAACTTACTCACCCATCCCTCCACTTCCTCATCCAGGTCATTTATGAAAATGACAAACAGCAAGGGTCCTAGATATATATACCAGTGAACCTCACAACTATTAAATTGTTGGAAGGTATTTTTGAGAGACAGGATCTACAGGCATTTAGAGATGCAAGGACTGATTAGGGACAGCCAGCATGGCTTTGTGAGTGGAGAATCATGTCTCACAAATTTAATAGAGTTTTTTGAAGGGATAACCAAGAAGGTAGATCAGGGCAGTGCAGTTGATGTTGTCTACCCAGACTACATATTCAGTTAAAGGTAGGGCATTGGGGAGAATTATAGAACAAAGGAATCTATGGGTACATGTTCATAACTCCTTAAAAGTGGAGTCACAGATGGACAGAGTGGTGAAGAAGGCATTCAGCATACTTGGTTTCATTGGTCAGAACATTGAGTACAGGAGTTGGGATGTCTTGTTGAAGTTGTACAAGACATTGGTAAGGCCACACTTGGAATACCGTGTGCAATTCTGGTCACCCTATTATAGAAAGGATGTTATTAAACTAGAAGGAGTGCAGAAAAGATTTACTAAGATGCTACTGGGATTTGATGCATTGAGTTATAAGGAGAGGCTGAATAGACTGGGACTTTTTTCTCTGGAGCGTAGGAGGCTGCGGGGTGACCTTATAGAGAACTATAAAATAATGAGAGGCATAGACAAGGTAGACAGTCAACATCTTTTCCCAAAGGTAGAGGAATCTCAAATTAATAAGCATAAGTTTGAGGGGAGAGATACAAAAGTGTTGAGGGGGGGCAATCTTTTCATAAGTGAGTGTCTGGAACAAGCTGCCAGTAGTAGTAGTAGAGGTGGGTACAATTTTATCTTTTAAAAACATTTAGATAGTTACACGGATACGATGGGTGTAAAGGGATATGGGCTAAATGCAGACAATTGATATTAGCTAAGAGGTTTAAAAAAAAAGGACAGCATGGACAAATTGGGCCGAAGGGCCTGTTTCCATGCTGTTAACCTCTGACTGTATTTGTTTGCCTCAGTCAAAAAAATGCGAATGCTGCAGAAATAATGATAGAGTTCAGCAACCAGAATCCATTAATCAGCAGAATGAACATTATAGTTTCAAAATCCCAGTTATTGAAACATCAGATATTAAATAGAATCATTTTTGTTCAGGAGTTGTCTTTCTTATGGGCCTAGAGAAGGTACTTATCTGATTGTCTTGGCAATGGGTGACATGGTGGCACAGTGGTTAGCACTGCTGCCTCACAGCTCTAGGACCCTGGGTTCTATTCCCAGCTTGGGTCACTGTCTGTGTGGAGTTTGTATGTTCCCTCCCCTCCTCCTCTGGTGTCTGTGTGGATTTCCTCTGGGTAGTCTGGTTTCCTCCCACAGACCAAAGATGTATGAGTTTGATGCATTGGCTATGCTAAATTGCCCCTTCGTATCCCGGGATGCATAGGTCAGATGCATTAGTGAGGCAAATATGTGAGGTTACAGACATATGGCCTAGGTGGGATTATAGTTGGTGCAGACTCGATGGGCTAAA
The DNA here is from genome assembly GCA_024679065.1 of Sphyrna mokarran. Classification (NCBI taxonomy): domain Eukaryota; kingdom Metazoa; phylum Chordata; class Chondrichthyes; order Carcharhiniformes; family Carcharhinidae; genus Sphyrna; species Sphyrna mokarran. The sequence continues at coordinate 12,244,668 of JAGIQG010000014.1, read as the reverse complement.
TGGCCTCCTTCTGCACTGTTTCTATTTATGATTTTAATACGCCTGTGGGAAAGGATTTGTAGTTAAGGCATCCTTAACAACACAGCAACCAGGAACTGGTCTTTGCCAAAAGGAAGAAGTCTGGTATTAGACAGACAAATAGAATATTATATCAAGTAGCATATCACAATTGGCTGAGGTAATGTCATGTTCTGGACTGACATCAACATGGAATGAAATTGAATCTAAGCTAATTAGGCATATTTAAGATAACAAAAAGCATAATAATTGTATCATATTTTGGCTTAGTGTCTCAGATCTTTGGATGGATCTTTAGCACTGAAGCAGAATTAATCTGACCATCCGAAGGCCTCTCAGGGCCGAAGGTTAATGTTTGTCTTGGATGATTTTTATGTTTTAAATAAATCTTGGCTACGTTTTGAGCAGAGAGCTTGCTATTGCGAGTTTATTTTAAGCCATTTTAAATTTTCAAGAAGTTCGGTCACCATCAAAAGAATTCCCCACTACAATGGGGATAGTGTAGAGGGAACTTTACTCTGCATGTAACCCCATGCTACATCTGGGAGTGTTTGATGGGGACAGTATAAGAGGGAGTTCTTTATGTATCTAACCCCCTGTTGTACCAGCTCTGCCAGTGTTTGACGGGGACAGTGTAGAGGGAGATTTACTCTGTATCTAACCCCGTGCTGTACATGTCCCGAGAGTTTTTGATGGAGACGTTTTTGATGGAGCTTTACTGTGTATTCAACCTTGTGCTTACCCCCTGGAAGAAGACGAACATGATATTTTTCTGCAGTGTTGCGATGTCTGTTACCCGTGCAAGAGCCTCAGCTGCGGCAAGCAGCGCGATAAATCCAGAGACGGCACTGTCTGCTCCAGGTGCTACCCCCCAGAAGAAGGAGCTTGCGTCCAGCTGGAAGGAAGGGCGGGGGGGGGTAGGATGGAGAGGGATTAGAGTTAATTGGTTTCATACAAGTTCAAAGCTCACCTCCACCGCCACCGTTGCCAAAATGATCGTGCACGCCTCCATCATGAACCCCTCGACCCTACTTCCCCCAAGCTCCCTTGTCTGGAATGTCCCCCAGCGCTCCAGCAGTTACTCACTCTGGTGGCTGCAAGCACAAACCGAGCCTCAGGCTGAACGTTGTCTGACTTGTTTATCGGCCTCGTCACAGCCCAGACGTTGTAATCTCCGAGTGGGTCACACACCACTTCTGGAAAGAGAGCAGAGGAACAGAGTGAGATAAAGTGGGGGCAGAGGACGAGAGCTCTGATGGGGAGCGGGAAAAAGTGCGCACGAGCGGAACGGAGTCACGGAAAGCAGGAGACGGGGGTTCAGGAATGGTTTGAGAGCAATAGAGAGGGAGAGAAAAGAAAGAGAGTTGGGGGGTTGAGTTGGGGGGGGGGGGGGCAGAAGCAGACCAAGAAAGAAAACTTGAGGGAGAGATCAGGGCAAGGCAAGTGACAGAGATATGGAGGGGCAGGCAGAGAAAGAGAGGCAGGCTGACAGACGGCAAGGCAGAGGGAAGGATTCCGTACTCACCAGGATTGAGGGTGATAGTGAGCTGGGCTGTATTGCGTCTCATACAGGTGACTGTGTCTCTGACTGCATGCATGTGTGAGGAGAGCTGCATTGCACAGAGCGGATACTCAGGTGGTGTTCCATTGTTTGGCTTATTGTGCTTATAGTAACACTGCAGAGAGATAAGAGACAACGCGATCAAACCCTCACGGAAACTGTTCCACTAAACGCTACTCCGAGACTCCTCAATTAAACACCCCTCACAGAGAAGGGCACTCAACCCCTCTCGAGGTTGTTACACAGGAGCAGGAGATGGCCATTCAGCCTATCGAGTTTGTTGTTACAGGAACATAAGGCAGCTATTGAACCCTTCTTCTGCCTGTTACAAGGAAACAGGGGCCATTCAGCCCTCTTTAAGCCTGTTATACAAGAACAGAAGGAGGCCATTCTACCCCTCTCAATCCTGTTCACAAGAACATGAGGTACCATTCAAGCCTGTTTCACAGGAGCAGGAGGCCATTCTGGATCTCAGCATTTACAGAGAACAATACAGCACGGGAAACAGGCCCTTCGGCCCAACGAGCCCACGCCGCCATCTTAATATTATGAGTGCCCTCCTCTACCTATGACCTTGGTCTACACCTGTCGGGGAAGATTGAGGGAAGTCTAATTTAGGGACAATTTGTTACACCAATCAGCCGAACAGCACATCTTTGGGGGTGGGAGGAAACCAGAGCACCCAGAGAAAACCCACGCAAGCACAGGGAGAATGTGCAAACGCCCACAGACACCAGCCCAAATCCATGTATCTGCACAGCAAACAGTGATAGTCACTGAGCTGTCGTGTTGCCCATCAGTTGGTCCAGTTTAAGCGTACACTAATGATGTGAAGCACTAGGTAACTCTCGAAGCAACATCCAAGAGCAGCCTTTGCACGACCCACCGCGTGTATGCCCCTTGTTGGTCAACAAGGCGGACCAAATCACCTGGGAAGTAAAAGAAAAGACATTAACAGACATGCAAAAACTTAGACATTTACGGAATCCCCCAGACGTGCAGAAATAAAGCAAGTTAGCCATGAAATGTGTTGGAAGGTCCACAGGAATCAATTGATTCCCAGGGACGTCCCAAGGTGTTACCAGAGGTAACAGACATTTCTGGGACTGTGTAATGTCTCACCTCGCGGATAGTCTGCGTCTCATTCTGGTCACGCAGCATGAATATCGGAAAGGGAAAATCTTCAAACGACAGGCCGTTGGCATTTGGGTTCCACAGGGTGGTGTTACAGTTCATATACTCCGGCCCGTAATCCTGAGAATAAACACCTGAAGTAGGACAGAAAGAGATGTGTGGTGGAGAGGCAAGGTGGGAGAATTGGAAGGGGGAAAGGAAAGGAAAGGGAGAGATGGGAAGAGTGAGAGAGGAGCAGGTTGTTGGGGAGGTGGGGGCAGTTGGTACAGAGGTTTATAATTATTCAACAATGCCTCCACTCACCCCCATCCCTCCCACGGTCAGAACTAGGATTCACAGGAATTGAGAGTTTCCAAAAGGTGCTCCCCATTCCCCCACTCTGGCTCCTCTTTGCGTCTCCAGCTCTTACACCCGCCCTTATCTCTAACCTCTTACAGCCTGCGCAACCCGTGCACAATTATGGTCTCTGTAAAGAATAATAGAACCCCTACAGTGCGGAAGGAGGCCATTCAGCCCATCAATCTGCATCACAAACAAGCCTGCATCAAGAACAATCCCACCCAGGCCTTATCCCCTCAACCCCACTCATTTATTCTAACCCCCCTGACACTATGGGTGAATTTACCATGGTCAATCAATCTAAACCACACATCTTTGGAGTGTGGGAGGAATCCGATGCACCCAGAACACACACACACACTCGGGAAGACTGGAGGTACAATACCAGATTGGATTGCGAATTGGCTAACTGACAGAAAGCAGAGGGTCGGGATAAATGGGTCCTTCTCTGGCTGGCAAAACATAACTAGCGGGGTGCTCAGTCCCCAGACCCTAGCTGTTTACAATCTATGTAAATGATCTGCAAGCAAGGTCACAGTGTAACATAATGATATTTACAAATGATACTAAATTAGGTGGGAAAGCAGGTAGCGAAGAGGATATAAAGATTTTGCAGGCGGTTATAGATAGCCTGGGAGAATGGGCCAAAATTTGGCAGATGGAGTTTAATGTAGATAAGTGTGAGGCTATCCATTTTAGCAGGAAAAAAATAGAAAGATAAATTACCTAAAGAGTAAGCCAATTCAAAATGCGTCTGATCAGAGGGATCTGGGTATCTTTGTTCATGAATCGCAGAAATTTAAATTAACAGAAAATTACAGCACAGGAACAGGCCCTTCAGCCCTCCAAGCCTGCACTGACCATGCTGCCTGACTTAAATAAAACTCCCTACCCTTCCGGGGACCATATCCTTCTTTTTCTATTCTATTCGCGTACTTATCCAGATGCCTTTTAAAACTCACTATTATATCCGCTACCACTACCTTCACATTTGCTGCCTCACAGCGCCAGGGACCCAGGGGTTCGATTCCCAGTCCAGGCCACCACCCGTGCTGAGCCCGCACACTCTCCCTGTGTCTGCATGGGTTTCCTCCTGGCACTCCAGCTGCCTCCCTCTCCCTCACAGTCCAAAGACACGCAGGTAGGTGGACCAGCCATGCCAAATTGCCTCCCAACATCCAAAGATGTGCAGGTTAAGTGGATTAGCTACGCTAAATTGCCCCTTAGTGTCCAAAGATGTGTAGAAGACGGTGTGCAGGTGCAGCACATAATAAAAAGGGCAAATAAGATGTTGGCATTTATTGTAAGAAGATTGGAGTATATAAGTAGTGTTGTAGCAATTCTCCAGGCTGTTGGTGAGACCACATCCGGACTGTTGTGCCCAGGTTTGGTGTCTCTATTTGAGAAAGGAGACGATGGCATTGGAGGCAGTTCAGAAGAGGTTTACCCGATTGATTCCAGGGACGAAGGGATCGATGGATGAGGAGAAATTAAATAGTTTAGGCTGGAGTTTAGAGGGATGAGAGGGTTTCTAAAACTTTAAATAACATTGATAAAATAAATGCAGATCAAATGTTTTCTCTTATGAGGCAATCTCAAACAAGAGGTCACAGGTACAGGGTTGCGAGGCTGTAAATTTAAAACTGAGATGAGGAGGAAAGATGTCTTGCAGAGTTTTTGAAATGCGCTGCCCCATATTGCAGTGGAGTCTGAATAGTTGGATGGTTTCAAGAGGGAGATAGCTATATTTGTAACTAAAAAAAGATAAAGGAACATGGTGAGGGGGTGAATTTGAGACAAGGGAGAGATCAGCCATGATCTGATTGAAAGGCAAAGTAGGCTCAAAGAGCTGGATTTGCATATTTCTGCTCCTAATTCCCATGTTTCTATGTTCTTTCACACAGTCACCCAAGACAGGAATTGAATCTGGGTGCCTGACTCTGTGAGGTAGCAGCACTAACCACTGTTCCCTGGTGATGTCCCTTGGAGCACCGTGCACAGTTCTGGTCTCCATCTTGTACAAGATGTAAAGATTCTGGGGAAGGTACAATCAAATACTTGCAAGAATGATATCAGAACTCAAAGGTTACGCCCACAAGGAATGTTTGTACAGGCTAAAACTCTCCTCTGGCAGACTGAAGGGAAATCTCATATCAATCTTTCAGAACATGGGGGAATATCAGAACTTGTGACTGTTAATGCGAGACAGCTGCTGATAAATCAAACAGGCAATTCAGGGGAAACTAAACTACCTGGAGACTCAGTGACAATGTGGAATCAGCTCCCACAGGGGGCAGTTTGAGGTGAAGGTGACGTATTCGGGAACTGCAGTTAAAATAGCGGGCAGTTCCAGCTGAGATACACTGGACAGACTCACCATAGCCGGCATTGGGGCACTTCAGATGCGGCGAGAACTGGCTGGTCTCAGGCACACTCGGGATCACCACTGCAACACCAGCCACCCGGTTCTGTGCCTTTAGCCTCAACATGATGTCCCTGAGGAAGTAACAGAGGAATTATGGGAGACAGCAGAGAGGGTGCTGGGAAACCAGCAACTCACCATTACTCCCTGACACAGGAGTAGGCGGGGGGGGGTGCATTCAGCCCCTCGAGTCTGCTCGCTCACTCGACAAGCCTGTGGTTGAACTTCTCCCTCACGTCCGTTTTCCCACCTGCTTCTCCCATCACCTTGGGTGTCCAAAAATCTCTTGATCTCCATCTTGTATCTACTCAGAGACTTTGCGGCTTTTTGGGGTAAAAAAAAAAATCCCAAAGATTCACAAACTGTCCGAGTAAAGCTGCACCTCAGTGCAAAATTCATGCCCTGTTATCCAGAAACTGTGACCACCTCTCTCCCCCCGATAACAGCTCTCTCAGCACGGAGGGGTCAAGCCTCTCAGTACCCACCCTGTCAAACCCTCAGATTTTGCCCACGTCAATGTGATTAGAATTCCAGAGAAAGGAAGCCCAGTTTCCTCAATCCCTCCTCATAGCACACTCCTTCCGATCCCAGGAATCAAGCTAGTGATCATGTGCTACTCTACCTCAAAGAGGAAACAAAACTCCACACTATTCCAGCCGTGATCTTAACCTGTACAATTGTACAAAGACCTCCTTATTCCTCTATTCCAATTCCTAAACAATAAAGACCCATTCCCGTTGATCTTCTGAATTGCTGGCAGTACATGTGTGAACTTTCTGGAGGTTCTTCTACAGGGCCACCGGCCTTCCTCTCAATCCTGACACTTCACCCACCCCATCACCCGACTCTCTCCCCATCCAAAAAAATTACTCTGCATTTCTATTCTTCTGACCAAACTGGAGATACTCCCGCGAAACTCCACTGCACCCTTCTCAGAACAGAATATCATATCAAACACTGTCATCAACCCCTTTGAATTGGATACTCCAAATGAAATTGTGGATAGGGGTACAAATAGTTGCGACTGTGACACTATTTCACTGTGCTTCTCGCAGGTTATGCAGAACTGAGGGTGCGCTGTGTCGTGTCGCTGGACAGATGGACAGGCAGAGGGTGCAACAGGGTTTGCACTGAGAGCACGCCGAGGAACATGCTGCTCCAGAGATTCACCAGCTCACTCACCTCCTAAACATGTGGGTTTCCAGAAGGACTGCATATGGAGGGTGTGGGCCCTTCTTGAAGACCCAGACCAGGTCCTCTTCCTTTTCTACAAGCTGGATAACGCCAGTGTCACCATTCAGAGAGGCTGTGGGTCAGTGGAGAGAAAAAAATAGCCCAATCAATTCCAATTCTTCGAACACCGTCCCTCCATTCCCAGGGCACTCACCCTCTCCACGCAACATTTCCCTTGCCCTCCCCACATGACGCACCCCTTGCTCGTTCTCCATCACAATGCCCCAGCGTTGTACCCCTCATCACCCTCCAACTTGCACTCCTCCCCGCAACTCCATACAATGACCCCCACCCCTCGCTCCCCACTCACACTGACAGCCGATCTGGTGGGTTGAATTCAGGAGGCGCACACAGGCTGCTTTTGCTTTTAAGTTGACGTAAATCTTCTCCTCCACTGAGTTAGCACTGCAGAGACCTGGAAAGGGTGGGGGAGATTGTTGGCGAGAGAGAAAGAGCAAGAGAGAGTGTATGAGATGGGGCAAGGCAAACAAGCCAGCAAGCACACAGGGTAGGATTACTTCTTCCCTCCTCCCTTCCTCCCCACCCTACCTCTTTCTCTTTCTTTTTCCTGTCCCTCCTCCCTCTCCTGCTTCCTTCCCCATTTCCTCCTTGCCCCTTTCCATTTCCCCTTTCTCTCTCTCTTCCAACCCCCCGATCTCTCCCCTTCAATGATGAAGAAGTGGAAATGGTTAAGGGCTTCAAGTTTTTGGACATCTAGATCACCAACCACTTATCCTGGTCACTTCATGCTGATGCTACAGTTAAAACACCAACTTACTTTCTCAGAAGATGAAAGGAATTTGGCATGTCCACCACAATTGTCACCAGCTTCTACAGAATGCTTCCATAGAAAGCATTTTGTCCAGTTATACTACACCTTGGGTATGGCTCCTGCTCAATCCAAGGCTGCAAGAAGCTGCAAAGGATCGTGAACAAAGCCCAGTCCAACACACAAACCAGTCTCCCATCCATTGTTTCTGTCTATACTTCCAGCTGCCCAGGAAAAGCAGCCAGCATAATCAAGGATCCCCATGCCCCAGACAGTCTCTCTCCCACCTTCCTTTAGGAAAAAAGGCACAAAAATCTGAGGACATGTAATAACTGACTCAAGAACAACTTCTTCCCTGCTGCCATTAGACCTTCGAACAGACCTGCCACATATTAAGTTGATCTTTCCCTGCACCCTAGTTATGACTGTAACACAGCATTCTGCACCCTCTCCTTTCCCTCCCTATGTACAGTATGCTTTGTCTGTATAGCACACAGGAAGCAATACTTTTCATGGTATCCCAATACACGTGACAATAATAAATCAAATGAACTTTGACAATAAAAAATCAAATCAAATAAATCAAACAGAAAATACTGGGGGAAAAAATTGCAGTAAGAAGTCTCACAACACCATAGAACATAACAGCGCAGTACAGGCCCTTTGGCCCTCGATGTTGCACCGGCCAGTGGACCCTCTAACCTAAACTATTCCAATATCATTATTGGTTAAAGTCAAACCAGATAATTTGATAGTAAACCCACAAGCTTTTGGGGTTTACCCCTTTGTCAGGTGAGTGGAAAAAAATTGCATCATAGAAAGTATTCATTTGGTTGCAGCACAGTTTGGTATGGCTCTTGCTGTGCCCAAGACTGCAGGAAACGACAAAAGATTGTGAATGAAAGCCAGTCCATCATGCAAACCAGCCTTCCATCCATTGACACTGTCTACACTTCCTGCTGCCTCAGAAAAGCAGCCAGCATAATTAAGGATCCCGAACATTCTTTCTTCCACCTTCGCCCATCAGGAAGAAAATACAAAAGGCTGGGATCACGTACCAACTGATGACAAGGGCCTGTTTCCTACGCTGACTCAAGAACAGCTTCTTCCCTGCTGTTGTCAGGCTCCTGAATGGACCTATCTCACGTTAAGTTGATCTTCCTCTACATGCTAGCTATGACTGTAACACTACATTTTGCACTCTCTCGTTTCCTTCCCTTTGTATGGTGTGCTTTGTCTGTACAGGGTGCAAAGAAACAGTACTTTTCACTGTATACTAACACATGTGACAATAAGTCAAATCCCCTCTACCACCCCACCGTTCCCTCCCCCCCTGTACCTCCTTCACTCTGTCTGTACTCCCCCCCTCCTCTCCCTCATACTTTCTGAGGTGCTGCAGTTTCAAAGAGGGTTTGTTAACGAGTTATCTGCCAGATTATTGATGTTGAGAGAGGTTTGAGAATCTATTTACCCCATAGCAGCAGCAAGGTAAGGAGGAAGCTCCATTCCTCCATCTCCAGATATCCCTTTCCTGTTTGATTCAGTCTCAACTTTGACCTTCCGGGAAAATCAGCTGACCACCACCCCCCCAACCCCGGCTCGATGACGTCAGACCCCGCGAGCCGGGGGGAACAGATGTGACGTCACGGCGGGAGGACGGGCGGATGGCGTCACCGCGCACGGGGGCGGGGCTGGCGTCACGGCGCACGGGGGGGAAGGCGGCTGACGTCACGGCGCACGGGAGGGGGGGAAGCGGGCGGAGTTTCATGACGTCATCACGCGTGGCGACTTCCGTCAGGAGGAAGGCGAACGTCCGGTGTGACGTGTCAGGGGCGCCTCACAGAGACGGGAGCCGGGAGAGAGAGAGAGTTAGAGAAATAGAGGGTGGGTGGAGAGGGGAGAGTGCCTGGGGAGGGGGGAGGAGCGGCGGTGGGGGTGGTGCACTGGCGGAGTGGGAGGGGTGCGAGTGGGGGGTTGCGGGGGGGTGTGACCAATGGGTTATGAGGCGGGGGGGATGCGATGCAGTGGGATGTAAGTGGAGAGTGTGAGTGGGGGTGTTGGGGATGTGGTTGGGGGGCAGGGGTTTGGGGAGTGCGGTGGGGGGATTGTGGGGAGTGTGGTGGGGGGAAGCAGGGGATGCGGAGGGGGATTGTGGGGGGGGAGCAGGGGGATGTGGCGGAGGGCAGGGATTGTGGGGGGGAGCGGGGGGATGTGGCGGAGAGCAGGGGTTGTGGGGATGCGGTGGGGGGGGGAGCGGGGGGATGTGGCGGAGAGCAGGGGTTGTGGGGGGGGGGGGGGGGGAGCGGGGGATGTGGCGGAGGGCAGGGGTTGTGGGGAGTGCGGTGGAGGGGGGCGGGGGATGTGGCGGAGGGCAGGGGTTGTGGGGAGTGCGGTGGGGGGGGAGCGGGGGGATGTGGCGGAGGCAGGGATGTGGGGTGCAGTGGCGGGCGCGGGGGGATGTGTTTGGGGGGCAGGGGTTTTGGGGGAGTGCGGTGGTGGAGCGGGGGGCAAGGGTTGTAGGGAGTGCAGTGGGGAATGCGGGGTGTTGTGTGAGCGGGGCGCTGTGGTGGTGGGGGGAGTGGAAGGATTGTTGTGTTGGGGAGCGAGGGGGGGTGTGGTGGTTGTAATGGGGGGGGGAGTGGAAAGATGGTTGTAGTGATGGGGGGAAGCGAGGTGGGCGTGGTGGCAATGAGATGGTGTGGTGGCGGTTGGGGGGCTTTATTGTCTGGTTCAGGAAAAATATCAGACATAATTCTCGGGTTAAAAAGGGATATGGGGGGGATCAGGATATTGAATTTGATAATTAGCTATGATCAAAATGAGTAGTGGATCATGTTCAAACTCTATCTCTCTCTCTCTTGCTCACAGTGCTGACGTTTCTGCCAACGAGCAGAAACATGTTGACCAAGTTTGAGACAAAATCTGCTCGGGTCAAAGGTGAGTGCAAGGTACAATTTCCGTCAAGTACCAGACTGGAACCTAATCGAGGAAGTCGGGATGGTTTATATGAGGACTGACACTCTTCTGTCATTAAAACTTTGATTTCAACCTTTTCTCTCCCCGTTAGGACTCAGCTTCCATCCCAAACGGCCCTGGATTCTTGCCAGTTTGCACAATGGTGTGGTGCAACTTTGGGATTATCGGATGTGCACTTTGATCGACAAGTTTGATGAACATGATGGTGAGATGATGGAAAGACCAGACTTTGACTCCCTTGAACTCCCGCCCCTCTTCTTCCATCCCCCCACCCCCCAAACCTTACCAGCTCCTCCCTAACGCCCTTTCCCCTTTTTTTCTCCATGCAGGGCCTGTCCGAGGTATTGACTTTCATGAGCAGCAACCTCTGTTTGTGTCTGGTGGTGATGACTACAAGATTAAGGTGGGTGTTTATTGTGAGAGTTGGCGCCTGATCCTTGGTGGAGCAGAATTCTGTATTCTTCCCTCGCTCTTTGATGTATTCATGGTTCAGTATGTTTTTAGAACAGTTCTGTCTGTCCTGTGCAGGTCTGGAATTACAAACTCCGGCGATGCCTCTTCACCTTGCTTGGCCACCTGGATTACATTCGCACCACCTTCTTTCATCATGTGAGTTACTGCAAGTGTGAGGAGATGGGTTTGAGTGGGAGAGACGCTAGCACAGCGATCAGAAATTGGGGAGAGTCTAAACTGGTCATACGGAGACCAAAAGTGTGCACAGTGCTCCAAGTGTGGTCTAATCGAGGGACGTAGCGACCAGAAATAAAAATAGAAAATGAAAAAAATCTGATCAGGCCTGGCAGCATCTGTGGAAAGAGAAACAGAATTACTGTCTCAAGTCCGTATGCCTCTTTTTCAGAGTTAAGGAGGGGAGTAAATGTAATGTATTATATACTGTCAGAGGGTGGAGCTGAGAAGAAAATTGATGATAGGTGAGAGCTGAGGGAGACTGTAACACAGATAAGTCGGTCAGAGGACAGAAGTATTAATGGCAGTGTAAAGCACTGGAAGGTTCTAATAACGGCATGCTGTCTGAATTTAATAATCTGAAATTAAAGGTCTAATGGTGACCATGAAATGATTGTAGGTTCCCATCAGGTTCACTAATGTGCTTTAGGAAAGGAAATCTGTTGTCCTTACATGCGACTCCTGATCCACACAGCAATGTGGTTGACTTTCAACTGTCCTAGGGCATTAACTGCTGGCCAGCTGGTGAGACCCATGTCCCACAAATGAATAAAATAAGTTAAGATTGCAGAATGTGTTGCTATCAGAACAAAGGTCCATGCTCGATGAAAGCAAAACTGAAGGACAAGTGAAAGCCCTGTGGAGGCGGGAGATTTGCATTGGGACAATAAACATCTTTTGGTTTAAGCAAAGAAGAGATCAAGATGGAGGAGACAGGTCACATTCTAAAGTTGTTGAATTCAACATTGAACGCTGAAGGTTGCAATATGTCAATTTGGAAAATTAGATGCTGCTCGGCCAGTTTGCGTTGGACTTCACTGGACCATTGTAGCAGGTCAAGGATGGGCATGAGAGCAAGGTGCTGAATTAAAATGGCATGCAGTGGGAAGATTGGGTCAGTCTTGTGGGCTGAGCGAAGGTGTTTGCAAAGTGGTCACCCAGCCTGCATTCAGTCTCCCCAGTGGAGAGTAGATCACTTTGGGAGCGTCAAACACAATAGCCCAAATTGAAAGAAGTGCAAGTGAAATGCTGCTTAACCTGAAAGTAGTGACTTGGACAATGAGCAAGAACGAAATGAAGTTAGTTGCAACTGTGGACAAGGATGACCCTATCACGGTTCTGGAATGGAGCGGTAAGGGCAGAGGTGTGGGGGAGATAGGCAGGCTCACTTCAGTGCCATGTTAAGCACAGTGGGGAGGAGAAGGTTCCTCTGTTCAAGAAAAGGGTAGACATATCAGAAACTGGAGCACCCAGAGGAAACCCATCCAGACACAGGGAGAACGTTCAATCTCCACACAGACAATCACCCAAGGCCAGAATTGAACCCGGTTTTTGGTAGCAGTGCTAACCATTGTGTCATTGTGCTGCCCATAAGATGGAGTCCTTACATGGAGAGAGATGAGGAACTGTAGTTGAGGTGACTGGGAGTTGTTGAGTTTGTAATGAACATTGGTTGTCAGTCTATTACCAGAAATGTAGACAGAAGTGAAGGAAGGTTAGTTGTGCAAAAGATTAAATCATCAAAGGTGATCAGCGAGATGGATTCAGAACAGGCTTGACTGTTGAAGATAGATGCAATGGAGGTTTGCAACTATTGGTATTCTGCAGGGATCAGAGCTGGGGCTTCTGCTATTTGTAATATATAACTGACTTGGAAGAAAACGTAGTGGTCTGATTAGCAAGTTTGCAGATAATACTAAGATTGATGGAGTTGCGGATAGTGATAAAGATTGTTAGAGAATACAGCAGGATATAATTAGGCCAGAAAATTGGGTGGAGAAATGGCAGATGGAGTTTAATCCAAATGTGAGATTTTAGTAGATCCGATTTCAGATGGGAATTATAAAATAAATGGCGGAACTATTAGGAGCATAGTCACGCAGCGATCTGGGATGTACAGGTCCATATATCTTTAAAAGTGGCAGCACAGGTTGAAAAGATGGTGAAGAAAGCATATGGTGTGCTTGCCTTCTTCAGACTGGCCATTGAGTATAAAAGTTGGCAAATTGTGTTAGTTATATAAAACATTGGCTAGGCCACATTTAGAATACTGTGTCCAATTCTGGTCACCACGTGACCAGAAGGCCATGGAAGCTTTGGAGATGGTGCAGAAGAGGTTTGCCAGGATGTTGCCTGGTATGGAGGGTATTAGTTATGAGGAGAGATTGAATAAATTGGCATTGTTCTCTCTGAAAAGATGGAGCCTGAGGGGTGACCTGATAGAAGCTTACAAAATTGAGGGGTGATAATGTAAACAGTTGGGAGCTTTTTCTCAGGTCAGAAATGACAATTACAAGGGGACACAAGGTAAGGGGGGAAAGTTTCAATGGAGATGTGCGGAGGAAGTTTTTTGGCACAGAGGATTGTGGCGGCCTGGAATGCACTGCCAAGTGAGGTGGTTGAAGCAGATATGTTAGTGACATTTAAGACTTATCTGGATAGACAGATGGAGAGTAGAGGGATACAAGTGGTTGGCCTAGATAGGACAATGTGATTGGCATAGGGTTGGAAGGCTGAAGGGCCTGTTCCTGTGCTGTACTGTTCTTTGCCCTTTGAAGGGAAGGGATGTGTAAGAGATGGACCATGTGAAAGAGTGGGAATGAGAAACAAAATCAATGTTTTTCGAGCTCCAGATGAGAGTGTGAAGCGGCGCTGATATAGATTTCAACGTGATGGAAAAAAGTATTGTGGGAGAGGACCAGAGTTGGACTGGAACAAGAAATGTTCTACATGACCCACAAAAAGGCATGGCTATCCATTGCCACACCTTTTATTTGCAGGAAGTGAGACATGTTACAATGGGAGGTTGTGGCGTTGTCCCTGGGTTAATAATCCACGCAGAACAAAGATCTGTGGATTTGGGTTTGAATCCCACCATGGCAGATTTGAATTCAATAAAAATCTGAAATTACAAGTCTAAGGATGACCAGGAAACCATTGTTGATTATTGTGAAAACTTATCTGGTTCATTAATGCCGTTTAGGGAAGGGAATCTATGTCAGCCCTACCTGAGACTCCAGATTCACAGCAATGTGGTTGACTCTTAAATGCCCCGGGAAATGGGCAATAAATCAACTTTTGAAAAAAGAAGGAAATTAAGCGAGGGAGCAAATTCAAAATGAGAGTGCTGGTGATTGGGGATTGTTTGGGTCTCTGTTCTGCTGTGGTTAACAGGACTCTCAAACATGTCTGACCCAACTCCTTACTCACCAAGGGCTGAAACACTCCTTCCAGATGAGGCAGCACTTCATTTGCACACCTTCAATCTGCTTTATTGTATTTGCTGTTCCCAGTGCGGTCTCCTGTACTTTGGGGAGACTAAATGCCCACATAAGATTCATCCTGAAACAGCTGCGTTGAGTTGGTTTGCTTTTCCCGACAGGAATATCCCTGGATCTTGAGTGCTTCTGATGACCAAACAATCCGAATTTGGAATTGGCAATCACGGACTTGTGTGTGGTAAGTGCTTGGAGAGAGAATGGTAACTGGGTGGGCCAAGGGGATGGGTCTGTATCATGGGAAATGGAGTGGAAATCTCCAATATCTGGGGGAACGGAGCCAGAATCTCCAATGTCTGGGGAAGCTGGGTAGGAATCTCTGATGTCTTGAGAAATGGGCGGAAATCATTAATATCTCTGGCGGGAAGAAGATTTGCTTGAGTGAAGGTGAGGGTGGGGGGGTGGCAGGGATCATGTCTGAAGGGGTTTGGGGCACTGGAGGGGAGAATTCAAAGTTATTCTGTTGAAATGAATTGTGATTTATTTTTCATCTCTTACCTTGTTCCCCCTTCCCGCTGTGCCTTCCACCTGCCCTTTTGCTTCCCCACCCTATCACAGTGTGCTAACAGGACATAATCATTATGTGATGTGTGCCCAGTTCCACCCTTCAGAAGATCTAGTTGTTTCGGCTAGCCTGGACCAGACAGTCCGGGTCTGGGATATATCCGGTAAGTCTCAGCCTCGGGGTGTGCAGCAGGAATAGAAATGATGGGGAGGTACTGGAGCTCTGTGGTGTTCACTGAGTTGGGGTGGGTGTGGAGCAGCATATTCTGAGAGGGTTTGGGAGAATGCCAGTTCACTGCTACTCCACTCTGGTAGCTGTGCAATGCTGTTTATAACCATTGGATTGGATATCAAACTGATTTTCTAAGCACTTATCCATCCATAGTTGAGATCACACTTTTCCACCGCCAAAATGAAATTCCTATTTCAAGTCAGCTGATAACCCTCAACTTTCCTAACACTTACTATCCCTCCCCTCTTACACCATCCACAAGCATAATCTCATCCAAATATCTGCTGCCCAGTGTCCGGAACACACTTGGTCCCACGGAACACTCTCTGTCCCATTCTGTATCACCTCTGTGTTACTCACTTGTGTGCCATCCAGGATCCTCCTCATTCCCTATCTCTGTAACCTACTACAGCCCTCCCTATCTCTAACCTCATACAGCCCTCTTTGCCTCTGTAACCTCCTCAGCATCTGGAACTCTCCTTATTTCTGTAACTTACTCAAATCCCTACAGCCCTTACTATCTCTCTGTAACTTACTCCAGCCCTTGCAACCTTCACTGTTTCTGTAACCTACTCCAGTCTCTACAATCCTCCCTACTTCTGTAACCTCTGCCCTCCAAGCCCTGCAACCCTCCTTATCTCTGCATCCTTTTCCAGCCCCTACACCTCTCCCTATCTCTGTAATCTACTTAACTCCCTACAATCCTCGCTATTTCCGATAACACTCTGGGATCTCTGCGCTCCTCCAACTCGGGCCTCTTGAATATTGCCCCTATTGCTTCACTACTGGTGGTTGTGCCTTCCGCTGCCTGCGGCCCTAGCTCTGGAAGTCCCTCCCTAAATGTCTCTCTCTCTCTCTCTCTCTCTCTCCCTCTCTCTCTCTGTCCTCCTTTAAGTGGATATTGAAAACCTTCCCCTTTCACAAACTTTTCACCATCCATGATAGATCCTCACATGGCTCAGAACCAAATGTTACTTTATAATGTTCTTATGAAACACTTGTCGATCATGTAATTATTGTACTGCATTAACATCTACCCATCACTCTACAAAAGAGAAAATGCTGGAAAATCTCAGCAGGTCTGGCAACATCTCTAATGATCCCTGTCTGTCTCTCTCTCTCTCACGCACTGTGTCTCCATTGTAAAAAAAAGTCTCACAACACCAAGTTAAAGTCCAACAGGTTTATTTGGTAGCACAAGCCACAAGCTTTTGAGCACTGCTCCTTCATCAGATGAATAGGAGTTCTGTTCACAAACAAGACGTATAAAAACACAAACTCAATTTACAAAATACTGGTTGGGATGCGAGTCTTTACAGGTAATCAAGTCTTAAAGGTACAGGCAATGAGAGTGGAGAGAGTAAGCACTGGTTAAAGAGATGTATATTGTCTCCAGCCAGAACAGTGAGTGAGGTTTTGCAAGCCCACGCAAGTCATAGGGGTTACAGATAGTGTGACATGAACCCAAGATCCCAGTTGAGGCCGTCCTCGTGTGCGGAACTTGGCTATCAGTCTCTGCTCAGCGACCTTGCATTGTCGTGTGTCGCGAAGACTCCTTGGAGAATACTTACCTGAAGATCAGAGGCTGAATGCCCATGACCACTGAAGTGTTCCCCAACAGGAAGAGAACACTCTTGCCTGGTAATTGTCGCGTGGTGTTCATTCATCCGTTGTCATGACGTCTGTACGGTCTCCCTGATGTACCATGGCTCAGGACATGCTTTCCTGCAGTGTATCAGGTAGACAATGTTGGCCGAGTTGCAAGTGTATTTTTCGTATACCTGGTGGATGGTGTTCCCACGTGAGATGATGTTATCCGTGTTGATGATCTGGCACATTTTGCAGAGGTTGCTGTGGCAGGGTTGTGTGATGTTGTGGTCACTGTTCTCCTGAAGGCTGGGTAGTTTGCTGCAGACAATAGTCTGTTTGAGGTTGTGCGGTTATTTGAAGGCAAGAAGTTTGGGTATGCGGATGGCCTTGGCGAGATGTTCAGTTTTCATCGATGACGTGTTGGAGGCTCCAGAGAAGAACATTTCTTACTGTGTTTACCCTAGTCTAATGCTGGCAGCTCCACATCATATCTCTCCATTGACAAAGGGTCATAATGGGCTCAAAATGTCAGTTCTTTTCTCACCTTCCAGATGCTGCCAGACTTGCTGAGATTTTCTCTTGGTTTCAGATTCCAGCATTTGCAGTAATTTGTTTTTATTCTCCCCCCCCCCCCCCCCCCCCCCTTTGGGCCTGCCTGCCCCTCTCTCTCTCTCTCTCTCTTCCCCTTCCCCTTCCTCTCTGGACTTGGCTGTCTTTCTTTCCCCCACCCTGGGTCTGTCTGCTTTTCTCTCTCGCTCCCATTCTGGGCCTGCTCCCTCTTTCTTTGTCTTTCTCTCTCTCTCTGCCCCCATGCTGAATTTCCACGTCAGGTCTCCGAAAGAAGAATCTCTCTCCTGGGGCGGTGGAAAGTGATGTCCGAGGGATTTCTGGCGTTGATCTCTTTGGGACTACGGATGCTGTGGTTAAGCATGTCTTGGAGGTGAGTGTTGGATTCCCTGAGGGCCGATTGTGAATCCAGAGAACCTAATTTACCTTAAGAAGATGAAATTCCCATTAAAATTACTCTTTAGAAACTTACAAAGTAGGAGCATGAGTAGGCCAATCAGCCCTTCAAGCCTGTTCCATCATTCATTATGATTATGACTGATCATCAAATTGAATGTGCTGCCCTGCCGTTCCCCATATACTTCGATCCCCTTTGCTCAAGAGATGTATCAAACTGCTTTTTGAAAGCTTGTGATGTTTTGGCCTTAATTGATTTGTGTTAGTCAATTCCATAAGTTGACCATTCTATGGGTGAAGAAATTTCTCCTCATCTCAGTTAACCCCGTAGCCTTCGATCTGTGACACCTGATTCTGGACACCCCCACTATTGGGAACATCCTTTCTTTATCTACCCTGTTTTTCCCTGGTTGAATTTTGTACATTTCTGAGATATCCCCCCCATCGTTCTTCTAAACTCCAGCCAGTATAATCGTAACTGACGCAATCTCCCCTCATATGTCAGTCCTGCCATCCCAGGAATCAATCTGGTCAACCTTTACTACACTCTCCAGAACACCCTTCCTCTGATAAGGAGACCAAAAGTGCAACAGTATTTCAGATGTGGTCTCACCAAGGCCCTGCATTGTTGCAGCAAAACATCCCTGCTCATGTACTCAAATCTTCTTGCTATGAAGGCCAACATACCATTTGCTGCTTTTATCGCCTTCTACCCCTGCTCACTTATCTTCAGTGATTGGTGTACCAGGACACCTAGGTCTCATTGCACATTGCTCTTTGTTAATTTATACCTATTCTGATACCCTGTCTTCTGGTTTCCGCTACCAAAGCAGATAATCCATTGATCTGCACCTTTTCTACTGCAAATCCAATTCAATTATTCATGTAAAAAGAGGCAAACAATTTTTTAAATAAAACAGTAGGGCAACACGATGGCACATTGATTAGCATTACTGTCTCACAGTACCAGGGACTCAAGCTTGATTCCCATCTTGAGTCACTGTCTGTGTGAAGTTTGCACATTTTCCCTGTGTCTGCGTGGGCTTCCTCCGGATGCTCCGCTTTCCTCCCACAGTCCAAAGATGTGCAGGTTAGGTGGATTGGCCATGCCAAATTCTCCCTCAGTGTACCCAAACAGGCACTGGAGTATGGCGACTCAAGGATTTTCACAGTAACTTAATTGCCGTGTGAATGTAAGCCTACTTGTGAATGATTAATAAGCTTTGCTTAAAGCTTGCTATAAACAGTCAGTAAAGCAAAGATATATTTCTTCTCAATCAACCAAGCAAGAAAACCCAATTGCGGGCCTGGCCTTCTGCTTCATATACTCCGTTCTTTCACACTATTTTTAGCTTTGGGTCAGGACAAGATTGATTTGCTAATCAGATGGACAGGGTAGTGGCAAATGGAATTTAAGTCTGAAAAGTATGATGTGATACATTTTGGGAGGGCTAATAAGATAAGGATTACACAATGAATGATAGTGCACACAGGACCTGAGGGACCTTTGAGTACATGTCCATAGATCTCTGAAGGCAGCAGGACAGGTAAATAAGGTGGTTAAGGCAGCATATGGGATGTGATGCTGTTTTAAATCTAACTGTCTTGTGTGTTCTCTCCCCAACTTTACCCCACCCATCTCCACAGGGCCATGATCGAGGTGTCAACTGGGCAGCTTTCCATCCCAGCATGCCACTGATCGTGTCGGGTGCGGATGACCGGCAGGTGAAGATTTGGCGGATGAATGGTGAGTCCATCTCCTGTGTGCTTCTTTCCGCTCCCTCATTCTCCTCGCTGTTGGGACACTGTGTGCTGTTATAACTCAGAGAGGAGGAGTGTAGCCTCTGTTTCTAATTGCAATACTCCCCGGGTCACTAGATATACTTTACTGATTCTCCAGCTGGTGATACAGCACAGATTTGGTCGTATCTATAAATGAGTCAGAGTTCAATAATCAGCACAATTATTAGTTTCTTATAAAGCCAGACTGGTCAATTAGAGAGGCAAAGATTATTGACAGCAGTGTTAAATAAGGAAGAATGATAAATATTTGCTAATTACCCTAACAATTTCACTTAGATTCCCACACTCTTGCTTTCCCCCTCCCTCACCCCAACACCACGCGCCCTTGGGACGGCATCCATGCTCACTCTCCTTCCTGGCCTTTCGCTTGCTCACTCGCGAGGGTAGATTGGGCAGGTTCAATTGCCCCTTGGTGCCAGAGATGTGAACAGGGTAAATTAATGTGATTACGGGGATAGGGCCTGGCTGGGATTGTCATCAGTGCAGGCTTGATGGGCTGAAAGTCGGACAGTATGGTCGGTGCAGGCTTGGAGGGCCGAAGGGTCTATTCCTGTGCTGTAATTTTCTTTGTTCCTCGTTCTTTGAATGGCCTTTCTGCATTGTAGGGATTCTATGATTGTGACCATTTTGTAACAAGTGACCCCCTTCCCCACTTTTTCCAGTTGCTTTCAAACTGCTTAATTACCTTTTCTTGTGAGATATGTTTTTTCCGGACAGCAAGCACGCTCCTTGCATTGACCCTTTATGAACAATACCTTTTAAAACCACAAATGTCTCCAGACCTTGCAGATGAGCCATTTTTCTTCTTGATGTTTATGAAGAGCTCAGACCAGCAATCAGCCTCATCCCCTCTCCGTCTCTTTCTCAGATTCAAAGGCCTGGGAGGTGGACACTTGTCGCGGCCACTATAACAATGTCTCGTGCGCCGTATTCCACCCCCGTCAAGAACTCATCCTCAGCAACTCGGAGGACAAGAGCATCAGGGTCTGGGACATGTCCAAAAGGTGAGAGCTCATCTCAGGAAATCTAGTGAGGATGTTCTGTGGTTTAGCAGAAGTAGGAACATGAGACAGATCAACTTGAATAACGATTTTTCTCTCTCTCTTCCTGCCCATCTCCCTCCCCCCTGCACTCTCTGATCTCTATATCTGCTGGGCAGGACTGGTGTGCAGACCTTCCGACGAGACCATGACCGTTTCTGGGTCCTCGGTGCCCACCCCAACCTCAATCTGTTTGCCGCAGGTAAGGAATCATGGGCGGGTGGGTGGACACCACATTTCACCAGCTCCTCTGCCTCTGTCTCTGTGTCCCAAACTGCTTGCCGGACAGTGATCCAGGTTGAGCAGTGGAGTCACTGGTGGACTTGTAGGGAGCACAATCGCCAGTGTGTGCATAGCAAGATTCAAAAAAAAGCAATTAGGATCTCAGTCATTTGTTCTTGTATAGTTGATTGAGGGGATGTGTTTGTTGCGAAAGACACTGCAGCCCTTGGGCGGTGTGGCGCTCCCTTGTCGCCGGGATCCATTCAACCCCTGGATCCTGCTCACCCACCAGATGACCTTGGGGTTGACCATTTCCTCGGTTATTTTTGGAAATGAGAGCTTATAGGGTGCCTTTTCTGATCAGCTTGTATTGACGCCTCCTTCTTGACCCTCGTTCTCTGGATCCTCTCAGGTCACGATAGCGGGATGATTGTCTTTAAGTTGGAACGGGAAAGACCTGCCTATGCAGTTCACGGAAATGCCCTGTTTTACGTCAAAGATCGCTTCCTGAGGCAACTAGATTTTCACAGCTCCAAGGATGTGGCCGTGATGCAGCTCAGGAGGTGAGCAAGTCCTTTTTGCTGTTCCATCAAGCGCCCCCAGGTTAATAACGTGAATTTGCTCCCTTCACTTGTGTTGACGTCTTCTTTCTCATCTCCTTCAGTGGTTCCAAGTTCCCAGTGTTCAGCATGTCGTACAATCCTGCGGAGAACTCAGTGCTGCTATGTACGGTAAGATTGCTCACAGGCTGCGATGTTGCTGAGACTGAGGCAAGATTGAGTAGGCTGAGGTTGGGGGCGGGGGGAGATTTCATTAGAACGTACAATATCGTGAGGGACCTGGAGAGACTGGACAGGATGGATCTGCTTGTATAAACAAGTAGATCCAGGTTTTGGAGGCATTGGCTTTAAATGATGGGTGGAAAGGCTGAAGGGGAGATGAGGATTTTCAGTCAGGGTTCTGGAACACGCTGTTGTTGGGCTAGCTGTGGCTGAAATCTTGTGGGATGAGGCAGGGTTGGCTCATTGTTAAGCCTGCACAGATACCAGGGACTAAGTAGCCTCTTTTTGTTTCACACTTCGTTCTGTATTTTCCGAATATCCGAAAAGGACTTTTAGGGAGAGGCGCAGCTGCATGTGAACGGTTCCTGAAGAGGGCTAGCGATGACCCGATGGGTCAAATAGCTGCCATCTCTGCTTCAACATTTCTCTATGCTGCGGGCTCAGGTATGGAGGCAAATTGAAGGCTTGTGCCCTGGGGAGTAGGGGTGGGGAAGATAATTTAAAGAGAAAGTTGAAGAGCTGAGACCATATGCACCTGAAGGTACGTCCAGGATAGAGAGGAGGAGCGCCGAGATCTCGCAAGGTGCCGATTTGTCTTGTTGCGCCTTAACCTGACCGCTTTTTCACTTAAATGCTCACTCACCAGAGGCTGAGGAAGCAACTGCAACAAGAAGCCAGCACCCAAACATGAAGCAGGTTTAGGAGGGAAAGAAATAAGGAGACCGTTCAGCCCCGGATCCTGCTCACCCACCCGACGAACTTGGGGCTGATCATTTCCCTCCTCTCCACTTTTCTGCTTGTTCTTCCCATCCCCTTAACTCTCGTCCAGTAATCTTTCGATCTCCATCATGAATCTACTCAGAGATTTTGCATCCTTAGAGTAGAGAATGCCAAAAATTCACAAACCCTCCGTATGAAGAAATATCTCCCCACCTCTGTGGAAAATGGCTGCCCCCTTATCTGGGGATGGTGATCAGCAAGACATCTCTGCTCCTGTACTCAAATCCTCTCGCTATGAAGGTCAACATACCATACACCTTCTTTATCACCCGTTACAACTGCATGCTTACCCTCAGCTATGAGGTGTACGAGGACACCCAGTTCCATTCTCCCCTCTGAATTTATAGTCATTCAGATTATTTGTTTCCCTGTTTTTGCCCAAGTGGATAACCTCATATTTATCCACATTATACTGCATCTACCAACTATTTGTCCAATCATCCAACTTGTCCAAATCACACTGGAGCATCTTTGTATCCTGCTCATAACTCGCCCAGCTTTGTGTAATCTGCAAATTTAGAGAGAGTACATTTATTTCCATTATCTAAATCATTAATATATAATGTGACAGCAGGGGCCGCAGCACTGATTTCTGCAGTACCCCACCATTTGGAAAAAGACCCATTTCATAGAATCCCCACAGTGCAGAAGGAGGCCATTTGGCCTATCAAACCTGCATCATCACGATCCCACCTTGGATAATCCTCTGAACCACACCTTTGTACCCTGCTCATTGCCCTGTCACTAAGGGGCAATTTAGCATGGCTAACCCTCTATCCTCTATCCATGTCTAACCCTCTTTGAATTATGGGAGAAAACCCATGCAGGCATGCAAACTCCATACAGTCACCCGAGGCTAGAATTGAACCTGGGTCCCTGGTCCCGTGAGGTATCTTTATTTCTGGCCTGCCTGCTTTCTATCCATCTCAGTGTACTACCCCAGATTTAATACCCACATGATTTAATTTTAACATGCTAATCTCTTACAATGGACATTGTCGAAAGACTTCTGAAAGTCTGAATAATCCACATCCACTTGCTCCCCCTCATCAACTTTACTGGTTACATCCTCGAAGAATCCCAGTAGATTTGTCAAGCAAGATTTCCCTTTTGTAAACCATGCAGACTCTGTCCAATTCTGCCACTGTGTTCCAAGTTGGTTACGGGTGTGGTTCCGGAGGACTGGAGGATAGCGAATGTGCTCCCATTGTTCAAGAAGGGGAAGAGAGACCTTCCAGGGAATTATAGGCCAGTGAGTCTTACTTCTGTTGTGGGCAAAGTATTGGAGAGAATTATTAGGGATAGGATTTATAGTTATTTAGAGAGAAATGAATTATTGGGGATAGTCAGCATGGTTTTGTGAAGGGTAGGTCGTGCCTTACTAACCTCATTGAGTTTTTTGAAAAAGTGACCAAAGAGGTGGATGGGGTAAGGCGGTTGATGTGGTATATATGGACTTTAGTAAGGCGTTTGATAAGGTGGCCCATGGAAGACTTCTGCAGAAAATGCAGATGTATGGGATAGAGGGTGATTTAGCTAATTGGGTTAGGAATTGGCTAGCAGATAGAAGACAGGGGGTGGTGGTTGATGGGAGATATTCATCGTGGAGTTCGGTGACAAGTGGTGTACCTCAGGGGTCTGTTTTGGGGCCCCTGCTGTTTTTAATTTTTATAAATGATCTGGATGAGGGTATTGAAGGATGGATTAGTAAATTTGCAGATGACACCAAAGTCGGAGGAGTGGTAGATAGTGAAGAGGGGTGTTATAGTTTGCAGAGAGACTTGGAAAAGTTGCAGAGCTGGGCCGAGAGGTGGCAAATGGAGTTTAATGTGGAAAAGTGTGAGGTAATGCAATTTGGCAGGAATAATAAATGTGTAGAGTATAGGGCTAATGGTAGGATTCTTAATAGTGTTGATGAACAGAGGGATCTTGGTGTATTTGTGCATAGATTCCTGAAAGTAGGCAGTCAAGTCGATAAGGTTGTTAAGAAGGCATATGGAGTCTTAGCTTTTATTGGTAGTGGGATTGAATTTCAGAGCCGCAACGTCATGTTGCAACTGTACAAAACTCTAGTGCGGCCGCACTTGGAGTATTGTGTGCAGTTCTGGTCCCCACATTATAAGAAAGATGTGGAGGCATTGGAGAGGGTACAGAGAAGTTTTACCAGGATGTTGCCTGGTATGGAGGGCAGGTCTTATGAGGAGAGGCTGAGGGATTTGAGGTTGTTTTCGTTAGAAAGGAGGCGGCTAAGAAGGGACCTAATCGAAACATATAAGATGATTAGAGGTTTAGATAGGGTGGACAGTGATAGCCTTTTTCCTAGGATGGAGAAAGCTAGCACAAAGGGACACAGCTTTAAATTAAGGGGTGATAGTTATAGGACGGATATCAGAGGTAGGTTCTTAACCCAAAGGGTGGTTCGGGAGTGGAATGCCCTGCCTGCAGCAGTTGTAGATGCGCCAAGTTTGGTGGCGTTTAAGAGGTTAGTTGATAATTATATGGAAGAGAAGGGAATGGTTTAGTTTGGAGGGTCATTGCTTTTTATATTGGTCGGCGCAACATCGAAGGCCGAAGGGCCTGTTCTGTGCTGTAATGTTCTATGTTCGAAGTGTTCTGCTGTAAAATTTTCAATAACGAGCTCTAGAATTTTTCCCACTGCCAATGTCAGCCTGACTGGTCTATAATTCTCTGTTTTCAGTTGGGGCACTGTGCACAGTTCTGGTCTCCGTATCCCTTGGTTAGACCACATTTGGAGCACTGTGCACAATTCTGATCTCGATATCGCTCAGACCACACAAAAATTATTCCCACAAAACTCATCTCCAAACTCTAGGCCTGGGCCTTGGCTCCTTCTGCGACTGGATCCTGAACTTCTTAAGTCATAGACTACAATCATTAAAGATAGGCAACGACACCTTCTCCATGGTCTTCCTCAATACCATTGTGCCCCACAAGGCTGTGTTCTCTGCCCTGTACTACATATACACTTTCGACTGTGCAGCCAAATTCCCTCCCCCCAATTTGATTTTCAAATTTGCTGATGATACACCATAGTGGGTCGGATCTCAAACCATGACAAGACAGAGTATAGGAATGAGAGAGAATCTGATGAACTGATGCAGCAACAATAATCTCTCCCTCAATGTCATCGAAACAAAGGAGCTTGTCGTTGACTTCAGGAAGTGTAAAGGAGAACATGCCCCTGTCTACATCAACGAGGATGAAATAGAAAGGGTCGAGAGCTTGAAGTTTTTAGGTGTCCAGGTCACCAACAACCTGACCTGGTTCCCCAATATAGGAACACTATAGTTAAACACTTACTTTCTCAGAACAAAGAACAAAAAAAAAAGACAAAGGAAATGTGGCATGTCAGCTCCTACTCTCACCAACTTTTACAGCTGCTCCGTAGAAAGCATTCTTTCTGGTTGTATCACAGCTTGGTATGGCTCTTGCTCTGTCCAAGACCACAAGAAACTACAAACGGTCGTGAATGTAGCCCAGTCCGTCACACAGACCAGCCTCCCATCCATTGACTCTGTCTACACTTACTGTTGCCTTGCCAAAGCAGCCAGCATAATTAAGGACCCCATGCATCCCAGACATTCTCTCTTCCACCTTCTTTTGTGGAGAAAAAGATACAAAGTCTGAGGTCACGTACTAATTGACTCAGGAAAAGCTTCTTCCTTGCAGACTTGAATGGATTTACCTTACAATAAGTTGATCTTTCTTTACAGCTCTAGCTATGACTGTAACACTACATTTTGCACTCCTTCATTTCCTTCTCTCTGAGCAGTATGTTTTGTCTGTATAGTGTGCAAGAAACAATACTTCTTGCTGTATGTTAATACATGTGACAATAAATCAATTCAAATAAAATCAAACTTGGGGTGCTGTGCACAGCTCTGGTCTCCACATCCCCTTGGTTAGATAACACTTGGAACATTGCGCTTGTCATATTTATAGGGGGAAGCTGGATAAACACAAGGGAGAAAGGAGAGAAGAACTATGGTGATTGGATAAGATGAAGCAATGTGGGTAGGAGGTGTTGGAAGAGAATAAAATCTGCATTCCATATTACTGTGTAATATCTTCCAGTATTTCACTGTGGGACTTGGGGCTTTGTCTGGTAAGCTCATTTTGTTTTTCTCTCTCTCTTTCCCTTTCCTGTAGCGAGCAAGTAACCTGGAGAACAGTACTTATGACCTCTACACCATTCCCAAGGACTCGGACTCCCAAAATCCTGATGGTAAGCTGAGGAATGTTGTGAAGGTTTTGACAAATGTGTCCCCCTCCTGTGCACCTGCTTGTTCTCCCCTTTTTGCCCACACTCCCAAAATGCCCCTCTGTGTGGGCAGACTGGGGCTAACCCCCCTCTTCGTGTGGACGAGCTGGGGCTCCCCTATCCCCGCGTGGACATACTGGCTCCCCCCACAACCACATGTGGGACCACTGCCCAAATCCTCTCCCCGTCCAACCTTATCTGGGTGCGCTGGCCCCCGCTTTTACATAGATGCCTTATGGGCAGGCTACCTCTGCCCCTCTCCCCCCAACAGCCGCGTGTGTGTGCATGCGCACACATAGTCTTGCGTGTGTGCATGCCTTCCACCCCTTGCAACCTGGAGCCATCGCCCCACCTTGCCTCCTACGCACACTGGTGCCCTCCCTCTTGCGTGGATGCACTCCCCATCTCTCTGTGCCCTCAGTGTGACTCTGTTGCGTCCTTCTCTACAGCTCCTGAAGGCAAGAGATCCTCTGGCCTGACAGCAGTTTGGGTGGCCCGGAACAGATTTGCCGTATTGGACAGGATGCACTCGGTAAGCTTTTGACAGCAGTGGATGGGGCTGGCATGCTGACAGGCAGTGGCGCAACTGTGAACAATGTGGGGGGAGCAAACACAGTGTAGCCCTTTTACTGACTGAGAATGGGGCTACTGAGGATGGTACCCTACATTAAAGACTTAGAACAGAGAACACTACAGCACAAACAGGCCCTTCGGCCCACAAGTTGTGCCGATCATATCAGTACATACCAAGCTATAGAACTACCTGTCAATCCCACGTACTTATCCAGAAGTCTTTTAAAAGACCCCAGCGAGTTTGCCTCTATCACCACGGACAGCGGCCAAAGACTTGCACATTCCAGCCCTCTAGTTGGTCAGCTTTTTCCACAGTTTGTGTTATTCTGAATCTTTGTACTCTCTAGTTATCGACTCTTGCAATCCATATGCATTTATTTTCTTCGTGTGTAAATGCCTTGAGATTTTGAACACCTCCACACCATTGCCCCAATGAGAACAAACTGTGTCTCCAACTTCTCCTCATAGCTGATGCCATACCAGGCAATATCATAAATTTTTTCTGTACCCTCTCCAAAGCCTCCACATCCTTCTAGTAGTGTGACAACCAGAATTGAACACCATATCTCAAATGCAGCCGAATTAAGATTCTATAAAACTGCAGATTGACTTGGCAGTTTTTGAACTCAGTACCCCAGCCGATGAAGACAAGCATGCTGTATGCCTTCTTGACTACCTGCTCCACCTGCATTGCCGCTTTCAGTGACCTGTGTGTCTGTACACTCAGATTCCTTTGTCTACCAATACTGTCCAGGGTTCTGCCATTTCCTATATATTTCCTATCTGTATCAGACCTTCCAAAATGCATTACCTCACATTTGTCCAGATTGAATTCCATCTGCCATCTCTCCGTCCAAGTCTCCAACAGATCTATATCCTGTTGTATCCTTTGATAGCTCAACACTATCCACGAATCCACTAACTTTTGTGTTATCCGCGAACTTACTAATCAATCAGTTACATTTTCCTCAAAATCATTTATATATATTTCAGAACAGCAAAGTTCCCAGCACTGATCATTCAACACTAAGAAAACCAAAGCTTGTATGAAAACCTTGCAGACACAAACAGTTCTCTCTGAGGCTGCAGCAGCTGCTTATCCACAAGTCTATCTAGCAAACGCTGCTTTCGGATCTCCTAACCCAGCTCCCGATACAGCCTCCTGTGTCACTTTAGACGTGTTTTCCTGTTTCATCTTCAACTCTTTTGTTCTATGTTTCTTTTGAAGTTCCTTTTCTTAGAATGTATACGTCTTTCACGTTAAGTAATGGCCACCACTTTCTTAGGTAAAGTAAACTTATCACTCAGTTCCATCTGTCAATTGTGCATACTCATTTTGAAGTAAAATTGTTAACTTCCTCATGCACACTTCCATTTGCGCTGCCCTTTGGTACTTCACTTCTCAGCTCTGGCTATATTAACTTCAGACGACTTGCCTTCATACCTAATGCCCTCCCCAGATAATATTCTGAACCTTGAAGTCTATTGCCTTTAATTTGTTATTTGCACTCACGCTCTCACACATGAGCGTGTTTCACAGTATACCACAGTGACTTTCAGAAAATATTGAACCTAATGCTTCGGTTGTTAGCCCTATTACTGGAGATTAAGAGCTGCAAAGTCTGCCTTTGTTCAAAATTAGTTAGAATACACTCTTATGTCCCTATGGCCATTTGACACTGAGAAACATTTTATTTGGTCAGCCATTGTCCATTTTGAAAAGTAACAAAAAAAGAATTAGCTTAGCTGATAAATATGTCATATATTTCATTTTTTGTGTCTTGCCATGACCTTTGTCTTGAAGCAGTAGGGTTTCTGCAACCTTCTGGGGAGACAATTCCAACGAATCACCTCTGAGTGGAAAAAATTCCTTCTCGTCTCGGTCTAAAATCACCGACCCTTCATCCCATGACTCTTGTCAGATCAGGAAGAGTTCACTTATGTCAGCAAATGGTCCTGTTTCTGACACCAACTGTCACAGGATGGCAGTACTGATTTTTCCATCTCTGGGTTTTTCTGTGATCTTTGATTTTGTTCTGTTAACCCCAGTCTCCATCCCACTCTCAACCCCCCTGCAGATCCTGATCAAGAATCTGAAGAACGAGATCACAAAGAAGGTCCAGGTGCCAAATTGTGACGAGATTTTCTACGCAGGCACTGGCAATCTCCTCCTGAGGGACCCCGACGCTATCACTCTGTTTGATGTGCAGCAGAAGAGGTGAGGAGAGGGATAGGTGGGGGGGGGGGGGGGGGGGGGGAAGTGAGACGAGGTGATGCAAAGGTAGAGAGAAGGGGAGTGAGTGATGAAAGGTGCAGGAAGGCCAGATGGAGGATTGGAACAGGAGGGTGGGGGGATTGAGGATCAGATGGGTTCAAAGATCAGAGGGGAGGAGTGTAGGGAAAGCTGCAAAGGTTGTAGCGAAGAATGTTGAACATCAGGGAGGAGGGCAGAGGATTGTAGGGGAAGAGGGGGCAAGAATTGGGGAGAGGTTTTGAGGCTCTGGAATGTTGGACGGGGACGGGGAAGGGAACGGATTGAAAAAGGAAGTGATTCTTACCTTTGACTTCCATCTGATCTCTTCCTCTCCAGATCGCTCAGCTCTGTCAAGATCTCCAAAGTCAAATATGTGGTTTGGTCGAGTGACATGGCTCATGTGGCCCTGCTCTCCAAACACGGTGAGGAAGAGGACCGGCTATTTACCCATCCTTTACTGGGAATTTACTCCTCCCTTGGTATCGGGGTCAAGGGGTGTGTGTTTACCAATCGCTCAGTGAAAGGGATCTTTCGGCAGTCGACTGGTTATTCAGTCTCTAACTGTTCTCCTTCTCACCCCTCCCCTCAGCCATCCTGATTTGCAATCGGAAGCTGGAGTCTCTGTGCAGCATCCACGAGAATATCAGAGTGAAGAGCGGTGCTTGGGAAGAGAGTGGAGTCTTCATCTACACCACCAGCAACCACATCAAATACGCCCTGGTCTCTGGGTGAGTTCCCCTCCTTTACATTGGCTCTCTGTATGATGGAGAAATTGGGTAGTGAAGGAACAGGCTCCTTGAGCCTGATCCCAGTCTGTAGTTGATGGCACTCTCCTCTTATCCTCACAGGGATCATGGAATCATTCGGACCTTGGATCTGCCAATTTACGTCACCCGGGTGAAGGGGAACAGTGTGTACTGCCTGGACAGGGAGTGTCGGCCCCGGGTGCTGACCATCGACCCCACTGAGTTCCGCTTCAAGCTGGCACTGGTCAATCGCAAGTATGATGAGGTAAGGTGTGTGGGGATGGGAGCCAGTTGTGCACGGAGTGGTGAGGGTGGGAGGTCTCGCGGACTAGGTCTAATGTGATGGATTGAGGAGGGTAGTGCCTCTGAGGTTGGAGACCCAGGCATGCAGGATTCGCTCTCAATGAAATGCTTATTACACTGGAAATCCTTCAATGTTGAGACCAGCATTAGTTCCAGGTGAAGGACAGAAGGATAAGGAGCGAGCCACTCGGCAGCTCCCCTTTCCCCCTGGGTTGTACAAAATCCAGCTCCCAGATTTCGATTTAGTCAACAATCTTGTGCTGCGTGTTGGGGAAGGGAATTTGAGATTCGACCCTCCGAGACGAGAAACATCTCAGCTCTGTCAATGGGATGGCCCTTTTTTTGACCTGTAGCCTCCCCACCCTGAATTCTAGATTCTCTCACAAAGGGAGACATCCTCTCAATTTTAATCCTGTCGAACTTCTCAGAATTTATGAAATTCATCCCAACTCCATGTAGATAGGCTGTACCTTTCTCTCAAGTCACACGCCACACCCTTGTGCTAGGAAGCAGCTTAGTGAATCTCTTCTGAATTATCTCCAATGCAAGTTTTGTTAAAGAGACAGTATTGCATTTTATTCTGGATGTGGCCTTGCTAATGCCCTATACAGTTGTAGGAACAGAGCCTGACTTCCATACACCTTTCAACTTGTGATAAAGGTCAACACTACACTTGCTTTCCCAATCACTTGGTGTACCTGCACGTTAATTTTTGTGATACATGTCCCAGGATGTCCAGGTCCCTCTGTACCCCAGAGTTCTGCAGTCTCCCTCCGTTTCAGTAACGTTCTGGTCTTCGACTATTCCTGTCAAATGGTCAGCCTCACATTGGGATTAATTTATTTATCTGTCTCCCTCTCCCTCCTCTATTCCTGGTCTCCCCCTTCCCTGAATTCCACCTGTACTCTATTCTGACCCTCACTCTTGTCCTACCCCCCCCTTCCCCTTCCTTGGTCCCCAATCCGACAGGTGCTGCACATGGTGCGAAATGCGAAGCTGGTGGGTCAGTCGATCATCGCCTACCTTCAGAAGAAAGGCTACCCAGAGGTGGCCTTGCACTTTGTCAAAGACGAGAAGACTCGATTCAGCCTGGCCTTGGAATGTGGCAACACAGAGGTAGAATCCCACTCCCACTCTGCTGATGGCCCTGGATATGGCACCCCATCTCTGAAATCTGCCACTGGTACCAGCCTTGGAGAGTGTAGTGCCAGCTGACTGCAGTGGAGCAATGGTTATCTGGCAGATTGGGCAGATAAATGAACAACAAGCCTTAGTGCAAAGGAAATGTGAAGTGGAGCATTTTGACAGAAGGGATGGGAGGAGGGGGGGTAAAAATTACTTAATTGCGCAGTTAGAGTGTGGGTGGGAAGAGAGAGAGAGAGCGGGGGTTGGATGTGCAAATGTTTCTGAAGGTGACAGTACAGATTGAGCAATTAGCGGAGCAGATGGGATTGTTGTCCTTGTAAATAGCGGGATTGTACGTGAAAGCAAGAAAGCGGCACAGTGGTTAGCTCTGCTACCTCATAGCGCCAGGGCCCTGGGTTCAATTCCCTGCTTGGGTCACTGTCTGTGTGGAATTTGCATATTCTCCTCGTGTCTGCATGAGTTTCCTTCAGGTACTCCGGTTTCCTCCCACAGTCTGAAAGACATGCTGATTAGGCGTATTGACCCGAACAGATGCCGGAGTGTGGCGACAATAGGAATTTCACAGTAATTTCGTTGAAGTGTTAATGTAAGCCTTACTTGTGTCTATTAAACAATAAGTTCTACTGAGCCTCAGGAAAGCATCCGGTCCTGATCACCTTGCTTTTGGGAGGCTGATGATGGTTTACAAGAGAGGTACGGAAGGTGATTTATTGGAATAGTTCAGAGGTAATGGTGGGGGTTGGAGTGAGGGGCTTTTAACTACAAGATTTAGGGTTCGAGAAGCTGGGCTTGTTTTCCTTGGGATAAAGGGGATTAAATGGGGGATTTGATTGAGATGTACCAAGTAATGTCACTGAACATTAAATCCAGAGGCCCAGGTAAATCCTCTGGGAGGTATGGATTCAAATCAAATTTAAAATACAATTCATAAAATCGGTCTTAGTCATAGTGACCACAGAACTATCATTTACTGTCGTAAAAACCCATCTGGTTCACTGATATGGAGGGAAATCTATCCTCTTGACCCTGTCTGGCCCACACGTGATTCCAGGCCCACATTGTGATGTGGTTGACTCTTAACCACTGTAGCTTGTGGCTTTGGACCAACTGCTGGAAAATGGGATTAAAATGAACAGCTAGTTTCTTTTTTCTTTCTCTTTTTGGCTGGCGCAGACACGTTGGACTGAGTGGCTTCTTCCTGCACCATCAGTTTCTCTGGGTCTGAGCCCTCTAAAATGAGTAAGGGTGAGCACCAAATGCTGACCCCAGAAGCAGTGCTCGCAATTTAAAAGAATTCATTTACAGGATGGGACGTGACTGGCTAGACAAATATTTATTACTCGTGCCTAGTTCTCCCATGACAATGTGGTGGATGCTACCACCTTGAATGGCTGCAGTCCCTGAGGTGTAGGTACACTCGCAGTGCTGTTAGGGAGGGAGTTCCAGGATTTTGACTCAGCGACAGTGAAGGAACGGCAGTGTATTTTCAAGTCAGGATGGTGAGTGGCTGGGAATGGAATCTCCAGGTGGTGGTATTCCCAGATGTCTGTTGCCTTTGTCCGTATAAATGGTAGTGGGCTCTAAGGAGCCTTGGTGAGTTGCTGCAGTGCAACTTGTAGATGGTACACAGCTGCCACTGTGTCGGTAGTAGATGGAGTGAATGTTTTGTAGAAGGGGTGCCAATCAAACTGGGCTGCTTTGTTCTGATGGTGAGTTTCTTGGGTGTCCTTGGAACTGCACTCATCTAGATAAGTGGAGAGAATTCTGGCCTTGTAGATGGTGAATGCACTTTGTGGAGCCAGGAGGTGAGGTACGGGCCACAGGATTCACTGCTCTTGGCTTGGTCTGGTAGCCACGGTATTTATGTGGTTGGTTCGTTTGCTGGTTGACCGTAATCCCCAGATTATTGATATTGGGGAATTCAGCAATGATAATACCATTGAATGTCAAGGGGCAATGGTTAGATCCTCTCTTGTTGGAGATGTTCATTGCTTGGCACTTGTATGGTGTGAATATGAGGTTCCCTTTGTCGCCCAGGCCTGGATATTGTCCAGGTCTTGCTGCATTTGCACATGGATTGTTTCAGTATCTGAGGGAATCGTGTCTGGTGGAAGGAAGGTCATCCTATGCAAGAATGAAGAAATAAAACAAGAATGTGACAAGTTTGGATGGGCAGGGGGGAGGACACGAGGAAAAGTTGATGGGGGCAAGGTGAGGAGAGGACATGGATTGAAAGTTTTGTGCGCACAATGGTGGTGAAAGTCAGGACAGCAGCGATATAAAGAGACCTTTGGGTGAGGAATGGAAGAGGTGATGAAGGTGACTGATTGGATTGCTCTACACCAAGCCAGCATGGGTCTGAGAGACTGAGTATGCATTGACGAATTCTCCTAATGCCTTCCCCTTTCCTCCCCAGATTGCTCTGGAGGCAGCCAAGGCTCTGGACAACAAGAGCTGCTGGGAGAAGCTAGGGGAGCTGGCCCTCCTTCAGGGCAACCACCAGATCGTGGAGATGTGTTATCAACGCACCAAGAACTTTGATAAGCTCTCTTTCCTCTACCTCATCACTGGAAATTTGGAGAAACTCCGCAAGATGATGAAGATAGGTGAGGGAGAGGCACGGAGTAGGGGGTGGAGAATGAGGATGAGTTGAGAGACAACAGAGGGAGGTAGTAGCAAGGAGAGGGAGGGAGCGGTAGAGGATGTAAAGGAGCGGACAAGAGGAGAGGGGAGTATAGGTGAGGGGGAGCGGACAAGAGGAGAGGGAAAGCAAGTTGGGAACTTATTGGAAATTATTGTACAGCAAGTTGATCAGTCTCAGTGACTCTGTCTTTCTCTCGGGCACTTTCTCACTCTCTAGCTGAGATTCGGAAGGATATGAGTGGACACTATCAGAATGCTCTGTATCTCGGTGATGTGCTGGAGAGGGTCCGAATACTGAAGAACTGCGGTCAGAGTAAGCA
Organism: Sphyrna mokarran; assembly: GCA_024679065.1. Taxonomy (NCBI): domain Eukaryota; kingdom Metazoa; phylum Chordata; class Chondrichthyes; order Carcharhiniformes; family Carcharhinidae; genus Sphyrna; species Sphyrna mokarran. Next base: position 12,210,068 of record JAGIQG010000014.1, on the reverse strand, counting down.
CTAAAATCGACAACCATACGTTCACAAATAACTGTTGTGTGTGACTGTCTGCAAGCGCGACTATCTGCAAACCTCTGTGCCCTTAACTGGTTCCTCTCACCATGTTGTCCTCAGAATCCTTGGCCTACCTCACAGCAGCCACCCACGGCCTGGATGAGGAAGCAGAGGCTCTGAAGGCGACCTTCGACCCTGAAAAAGAGACAGTGAGTGAAGATCTCTCTTGCCGCCTTTCCTTGCTTGCCCACTTCTAAATTTGACCATTAATCTTGTGCTCTCTACTCTTGCCCGCTAGGTGCCACTTATTGACCCTGATGCCAAGCTCCTACAGCCACCGCCTCCCATCATGCCTCTGGATACAAATTGGCCTCTGCTGACCGTCACCAAGGGCTATTTTGAAGGGAGTATTGCGCCGAAGGGTAAGTGTGAAACGTGGTCAGGGAACCGAGGATTAGTAGTGAGGATGTGCTGTGTTGTCAAAGAGTCAGCGCCGAGAGAGCACTGCGCAGTGCAAAGGTTGGCACTGAGGGAGCACTGCGCGGTGGCGGGAATCAGCACTGAGGGAGTGCTACACAATAGAACATAGAACATTACAGCGCAGAACAGGCCCTTCGGCCTTCGATGTTATGCCGACCAATTATGAAAAAAGCAATGACCCTCCAAACTAAACCATTCCCTTCTCTTCCATAAACTTATCAACTAACCTCTTAAACGCCACCAAACTTGGCGCATCTACAACTGCCGCAGGCAGGGCATTCCACTCCCTAACCACCCTCTGGGTAAAGAACCTACCTCTGATATCCGTCCTATAACTATCACCCCTTAATTTAAAGCTGTGTCCCCTCGTGCTAGCTTTCTCCATCCTAGGAAAAAGGCTATCACTGTCCACCCTATCTAAACCTCTAATCATCTTATATGTTTCGATAAGGTCCCCTCTTAGCCGCCTCCTTTCTAACGAAAACAACCTCAAATCCCTCAGCCTCTCTTCATAAGACCTGCCCTCCATACCAGGCAACATCCTGGTAAACCTCCTCTGTACCCTCTCCAATGCCTCCACATCTTTCTTATAATGTGGGGACCAGAGCTGCACACAATACTCCAAGTAAATGGTGGGGATTGGCGCCAAGGGAGCGCTGCACAGTTGGGACATTAGCTTTGAGGGAGCGCTGCTCAGTGGGGACGTTGGCACTGAGGGAACACTGCGCAGTGGCAGGGTCGGCGCTGAGGGAGTGCTGCGCGGTGGGGAGGTTGGCACCGAGGGAGTGTTGCGTAGTGGGGAGGGTCAGCGCCAAGGGTGTGCTGCACGGTGGAGACGGCACTGAGGGAGCGCTGCATAGTGAGGAGGGTTGACACCAAGGAAGTGCTGCGCGGTGGTGGGGGTCAGCACCAAGGGAGTGCTGTGCAATGGGGACATTGGCGCCGAGGGAACGCTGTGTGGTGGTGGGAGTTGGTGCTGAGGGAGTGCTGTGCGGTGGGGAGGTTGGCACTGAGGGAGCACTGTGCAGTGATGGGGGTCAGCACTGAGGGAACGCTGTGCAGTGAGGGGGGGGAATTGGCGCTGAGGAAGCGCTGTGCAAGTAGGGAGGTTGGCACCAAGAACATTGCACAGTGGCAGCGGTTGGCACGTGGGAGCGCTGTGCAGTGGGAAGGTTGGCGCTGAAGGAGTGCTGCGCAGAGGCGGGGTTCAGCACCAAGAGTGTTGTGTAGTGGCGGGTCGCTCCGAGAGAGAAGTAGGGAGGCTGGCGCCAAGATGCAATCCCCAATTGCAATCCCCTTGCAATTGGGGGATGGAGAGCGCTGCACGATGGCGGGCATCAGCGCCAAGGGCGCTGTTGCAGTAGACTGTCTCAGGTTAAGGAAGTGGCCATTTTGAACTGAGGAGAGGAGAAATTCCCTCATTGAGAGATGAGTGTTTTTGGAATCCTCTCCTTCTCTCATGAGCACTTAGTCACTGGTCTGATTCAGGATGGGGTCCAAAAGATATTTGGGTACGGTGAGGATTTGAGAGATAGGAGTAAGGGGCAGGGAAGTGATGTAGAGGTTAGAGGAAATCAGCCACAGGCTGGTCAAGCGCTCGAGGTGATGACTGGACATCTCTACCCTAGCCATTGACCCATGTTTCTTCTGGTCTTGTGCCATCTAGGTAAGGGTGGGCAGTTAGCCGTTGATCCAGCCATGGAGAATGCTGGAGCAGATGGTTGGGGTGAGGATGCTGAGCTACTTTTGGATGAAGGTAAGAGGGCAACTGGGAATATCAGTTTCTCATGACCTGATAACGTCAGAAATCCATTTCCTCTTCTCTTTTCCCCCATCTCCCTGGCCACCTCTCTGTTTCATGTATTTCTCCATTTCCACCTTTTTGAAAGTTGCTATTGAATCTACTTCCACTGCTCTTTCCTGCAACACCTTCCAGATCACAACAACAACTGTAAAAACATTTCTCCTCGGAGGTGCTGCCTAAGGAACCTTGATGGGCTTCTGCAGTGTTCCTTGTAGAAGATACACACAGTCTCTACTGTAATGGTGGGTGTGAATATTTGTGGACAGGTGCCAATCAAGTGGGGCTACTTTGTCCTAGATGGTGTCACCCTTCTTGAGTATTGTTGGAGCTGCACTCATCCAGAGTGCAGAGTGCCATCCAGGCAAGTAGGGCATCTTAGAATCCTACAGTGCAGAAGGAGGCCATTTGATCATTGAGTTCGCACCGCTTACAATCCCACCTAGACCCTATCCCCATAACTCCACATATTTATCCCGCTAATCCCTCTAACCTATGCACTTGGGACACTAAGGGGAAAATTTACCCTGACCAAATCTACCTAACCCGCACATCTTTGGACTGTGGGAGGAAACCCACACAGACACGGGGAGAATGTGCAAACTCCACACAGACAGTGACCCAAGCGGAGAATTGAACTCGGGTCCCTGGCACTGTGAGGCAGCAGTGCTATCGTGCCGGGAGTATTCCATCAATTCCTGGCATATGGCTTGTAAATGGTGGACAGGCTTTGAGGAGTAAAGAAGTGAGTTATTCTCTGCAGGATTCCAGCCTCTGACCTGCTCTGCTGGCTACAGTATTTAAGAGGCTGATGGTGTGGGTGATACTGCGTGGCAATGCCCGGTTTGTTGATGTATGCTCTGTCCTGATCTCCAGATGGATTCACCGATGCAGCAGAAGGATTTGGTGAGGATGGGGCAGGGCGTGGAAGTGAGGAAGGAGGTGGCTGGGATGTGGAAGAGGAACTTGAACTGCCTCCTGAGCTGGTATGGGTTTTGATGTTAGATTTAATGGAGCCACGCTCTCAACACATTCCCTGCTGTCATTGCTTGAACTTCTTTTTGTTTTTAACTGCCCTTTGACTTGTCTCATCAACAGGAGATTGGCGGTGGGATCTCAGGGGGAGCCGAAGAAGGGTTCTTTGTTTCTCCATCCAAAGGGAACAGTCCTGCTCAGGTAGGCCCAGGGGATACGGGGGTCAGTGATCAAGAAATAGTGTTGGGTCAGAGCTCAGGAATCGGGGAAGGAGGGAGCACTGAGTTGTCCATTGTGGGGTTTGGAGGACGAGTGGATGTACGTGTGAGTTGGGAGGCGGCGGGGGAAAATTGCGAGTTGTGAGGGTCGCACTCCAGTGAGCAAGTTTGTCAAGCCACCCCCACAGACTGGGAGCAGGCACAGTATGGCCACAACAGCAACTTGAACCAGCCGGCATGTTTCTGGCACATGTGGTTCCCCTTTGCCTGATCTCAGGCTTCCGTATCTCATGGTCTGGGAACGGGGTACCCACGTCTGGTCATGACCCATGATGAAACCGTCTTGAGCTCTCTAACTCGAGATGATCAAGCTAGCAGTTTTCAGCATTTCTGGAGATTGGTGTTACTACCCAAATGCTGAGCTGTGCAGTGATTGGAGTCAGGGACTGATTGAATAAAATAACATGAATAAAAAATTGGTTTTTCTCTCCTCTTCCCTCTGTCTCACCCTCTCTCTATCTCTGTCTCAGGTCTGGTGCAATAATTCTCAACTGCCCGTTGATCACCTTGTGGCTGGATCCTTCGAGACTGCTGCCCGAGTGAGTAGTGTGTGGGGACAGGGGCAATATCGTAGATTAATCACACAATCTCTACAGTGCAGGAGGGAGCTGTTCAGCCCATCGAGTCTGTCCTGACCACGAAACAACCTGAAACCTAACCCTGTATCTCTGCACGTTTAACCTGCTAATCCCCTTGACATGAAGGGGCAATTCAGCATGGCCAATCCATCTAACCCACATCTCTTTGGAGTGAGAGGGGAAACCGGAGCACCTGGAGGAAATGCATGCAGACACGGGGAGAACGTGCAAACTCCACACAGACGGTTAGCCGAGGCCAGAATTGAATCTGGGACTCTGGCGCTGTGAGGCAACAGTGCTAACCACTGCCACATGCTGACCCATTATCTGAACAATATCTATTGTGATTAATCGAGACACTTTCCTTAAGATGCTCTCTTGCATTGTTCTCTCTAGCTTCTTCATGACCAGGTCGGAGTGGTGAACTTTGCGCCCTACAAGAGCCTCTTCCTTCAGGCCTTTGCCCGTGGCCGCTCAGTGTACCAAGCCCTGCCCTGCCTCCCTGCCATGTATGGTTATCCCCAACGCAACTGGTGAGTACAGGCTCAAACAGGCCGAGCGTTACGGAAAAGGGAGGGAGTTGCGAAAGCAAGGCCTTAGCTGCGCTTGTGTGCCATTTGTTGGAGTCAAAGGTGGTGAAAATGGCTACAAAGCCTGTGTCTATTTTCATTCTGCCAACAATGACTGGCTGCATTACCGACTGCTGTGCTTACTGACGTTGACATTTGGGATGTGCAAAATGGCCACTGCTCTGCTACCATCAGAGATTTGAGACTTGGCCAGCTAATGTCCAGTGAAGGTAAACAGAGCAACACCCCCACCACCCAGGCCAGTTCACCTTGGTCACACACCAGATAACTGCCTAACAAGCATCATAAGTCAGTGTGCCCAAAGTAGTCATCTTGCCTTATTGCCATCGCTCAACTGACCAAGTTAGAGCTGAGGCCTGCTTGCTTTGCCCATTGTTGTGGTCAGAATGACTGTCAGCTCTCCCTATCGTGGCCAATCCAGGTACACAAAATGTCCACCACTCTTGTCAAAACGGGGTTCCTTATTGGCTGTGTAGTTCCTCATGGCGTTTCTCCATTTACTTTTAGGAAAGAGTCAGGTTTAAAGAGCGGTGTTCCTGCTGTAGGTCTCAAGCTCAGTGATCTGATCCAGCGCCTGCAACACTGCTACCAACTTACCACGGCTGGCAAGTTCGAGGAGGCAGTTGAACGTTTCCGCCTCATCCTCCTCAGCATTCCCCTCCTGGTGGTGGACAACAAGCAGGAAATCGCCGAGGTGAGAGATCAGCGGCAGCGTGAGGGATCAGGCGTCAAATGAGAAAACAACGAGTGAGGCCTCGCACTCCAACTCCCCTCTCAGCTCCACCCTCCAGGGGCTGGTCCCCGCACATAATTGGAAATTGAGTTGCCACGCCCATGAGTTTGTGCCAAGTTTTACAAAAATCTAATAAGGCATCAGCTGGAATCCAGGCCCAGCACTTCAGGAAGGAAGGAGCAGTGGTAGATTTACCATCGAGGTTCTGGGAAGACAGGTTTCAATGGGACTTTTCACCTCGGAGCAGCGATGGGGAGAGGGGTGAGCTGTTCAAAATCTGGAAGTGTTTGGATGGGATAAATGAGGACAAAGTGCTTCCTGTGACAGGAGGGTGGATAATCAGTGAAACAAAGAGAATCAATGAAGGAACCAGAAAGGAACGATGAGGTCAAACAAGTTGGTGTTGGCTGTAAGGACGGGAAAGCAGATGCATTCGGGAATCTAGAGAGTGATAGGTAGTGGGGAATATATGTATTGGACTCGCAGCAAAGAGCAGCAGAAAAATATACATTCCTTAGGAGGTGAGGGGAGAGGATTGGGGGCAAAGGTGCTCAGCTCTGTCATCTCTAATGCTACGCTGTTCTCACTGCTTTGCTCCTCTCTCCCCTACCCACCTCTCCCATTCCCCTCCATCTCTCCTTCCCCTTGTCTCTCCCCTGCCCCAACCCCTTCCCTCCCCTGCCCTGACCTCCCCTTTCTTCCCTGCCCTGACCTCTCCCCTCTCTCCCTTGCCCTGAACTCCCCCCCACCCCATCTGTCTGCCCTGTCCTGACCCCCCACTCTCTCTCCTGCTCTGACCCATCATCTTTTCTCTCTCTGGACAGGCTCAGCAGCTCATCACTATCTGCCGTGAGTATATCCTGGGTCTCAGCATGGAGATTGAGAGGAAAAAACTCCCCAAAGACACCCTGGAGCAGCAGAAACGCATCTGTGAGGTATGCCGTGTGGGTGGGAATGTGAGTGGGATGGGTGATGTCCATGATCAGCTGCATGAGTGAGAGGGTGAGGGAGGAATGGGGGAATCAGTGACCTCTGCCTTTTCTCGCGATCTGATCTTTTTGTCCCTGCCTGTCCTTCTCCAGATGGCGGCCTACTTCACCCACTGCAGCCTGCAGCCAGTCCACATGATCCTGGTCCTCAGGACTGCCGTTAATCTCTTCTTCAAGCTCAAGAACTTTAAGACGGCAGCTGCCTTCGCTGGGAGATTGCTGGAGCTGGGACCTAAGCCTGACGTGGGGCAACAGGTAATGGCACAGCCTGGGAGGGCGTTTCAGACAACAATAGCTCCTCGTCGTATCTGCTGGGGGTTGCAGAGCACCTAACAACACTTCATAACCCGCAGAGTCATCCCAGTGCTCATCGTCAAGCCCCACCTTTTATTTAAGGGTACAGAAAATTCGGGTGCAGGAACAGGGATGTCTTACTGTGATTATGATGTGGAGATGCTGGCGTTGGACTGGGGTAAACTCAGTAAGAAGTCATACAACACCAGGTTAGAGTCCAAAAGATTTATTTGATAGCAAACTCCACTAGCTTTCGGAGCGCATGCTGTTCCTTCATCAGGTGAATGGAGAGATCTGATTACAAACAGGGCAAACTCAGTTCGCAGAATAGTGAGTGAAATGCGAGTCTTTATGGCTAATCAAGTCTTAAAGGTGCAGACAATGTGAGTGGAGAGAGCATTAAGCACAAGTTAAAGAGATGTGTGTTGTCTTCCAACAGGACAGTTAGTGAGATTTTGAAAGCTCAGACAAGTCATGGGGGTTACAGATAGTGTGACATGAGCCCAAGATCCTGGTTGAGGCCATTCTTGTGTGCAGAACTTGATTATCAGTCTTTCATCAGTGACTCTGCGCTGTTGTGTCGTGAAGGCCAATTTGGAGAACGCTTACCCGAAGATCAGAGGCCGAATGCCCATGACCACTGAAATGTTCCCCAACAGGAAGAGAACAGCCTTGCCTGGTGACTATTGATTGGTGTTCATTCATTCATTGTCGTAGCATCTGCATGGTTTCCCCAATGTACCATGCCTTGGGATATCCTTTCCTGCAGCGTGTCAGGTAAACAACACTCGACTCAACAATAGACAGTTTGGACGCACCACAACAGAAACCGCACTGACCTCCTCGGAAGACAAACATAGGACATGGTGGACAGAGTACGCTTTGTCGTCCAGTACTTCCCCAAAGTGGTGAAGCTACGACATCTCCTCTGGAGCCTTCAACATATCATTGATGACGGCAAACATCTCACCAAAGCCGTTCCCACACCCCCACTTCTTGCCTTCAAGCCACCGCACAACCTCAAACATCATTGTCCACAGCAAACCACCCAATCTTCAGGAGAACAGTGACCACGACACCACACAACCCTGCCACAGCAACCTCTGCAAGACGTGTTGGCTTATCAATATGGATGCCATCATCTCATGTGAGAACACCAGCAGGGAGGGATGGGAACAATCTCATTATGTGACCTCGACGGTGCAAAACTCATTATGGCCCCCTTGCAAGAGTTCGCATCCATAACTGGATTTTGCTTACAACAAAGGGCCCAGAAGATCATGGTCACTACCGCTGTGTTGGACTTAGAAGCTGTACAGATAGACTTTCATTTGAGAGAGTGTGATGGGACTTTAATGCCTCATTAATAGTATATGGTACATACTCTTGCAACCCGGCCAACATTGTCTACCTGATACGCTGCAGGAAAGGATATCCTGAAGCATGGTACATTGGGGAGATCATGCAGACACTACGACAAAGAATGGATGAACACTGCTCAACAATCACTAGGCAAGACTGCTCTCTCCTTGTTGGGGAACATTTCAGCGGTGATGGGCATTCGGCCTCTGATCTTTGGATAAGCATTCTCCAAGGCGGCCTTCACGACACACGACAGCGCAGAGTCTCTGAGCAGAGACTGATAGCCAAGTTCCACACACACGAGCACAGCCTCAACCAGGATCTTGGGTTCATGTCACAATAACTTTAACCCACATGATTTGCCTGGACTTGTAAAATCTCACTAACTATCCTGTCAGAAGACAATACACATCTCTTTAACTTGCGCTTAATGCCCTCCCCACTCACTTTGCCTGTACCTTTAAGACTTGATTAGCTGTAAAGATGTGCAATCATTATTCAATAAATTATTAAAGATTCAATCATTATTCTATAAATTGAGTTTGCTACCAAATAGCAAACCTTTAACCTGGTGTTGTACGACGACTTGCTGTGACTATACCAGACCTTTGTGAGGCTATTACACCTGGAATATTTGTGTGGAACTTTGATCTCCATATCTGATGAAGGACTTTCTTGCTATAGAGGGACTACAGAGAAGGTTTACCAGACTGATTCCTGAGATGGCGGGACTGATGTGTGAGAAGAGCTTGCATTGGTTAAGATTGTATTCGCTGAAGGTCAGAAAAATAAGGGGGGATCTCAGAAACCTGTAAAATTCTAACAGGATCAGGCAGTGTAGATGCAAGAAGGATGTTCCCAAGACTGTGGCTGTCCAGAACCAGGAGCCACAGTCTGAGGAAATGGGACAATCCATTTAGGACTGAGATGAGGTGAAATTTCTTCACCCAGAGAGTGGTGAGTGGATGGAATTACTATCACAGAAAATAGTTGAATCAAAACATTGTATATTTTCAGGTTGAACCAAAACATTGTATATTTTCAGGAAGTTGGATGTGGCTCTTGGGGTGAAGAGGATTGATGGGTAGGGGGAAGGAAAGGTGGGATCAGGCGATTGACTTGGATGATCAGCCATGATAATGAATGGTGGAGTTAGCATGAAGAGCTGAATGGCCTGCCTCTGCTCCTATTTTTGATGTTTGTGTGACTAACTTTATATTCCAGATTTTAGGAATTGAATTTCAATTCCAGCTGCCGCTGTGGGATTGGAACCTGTGTCTTCCTGCAACCTTAATCTGGATTCTGGGTTACAGGTTCAATGACATCACCTGTCACTGCACCAGCTTTTCCCTAATCGGGACATGATTTTCTGTTGAGAAATGAAGGGGGATCTCATTGAAATAAAGTTTTATGGGCCTACTGGCCTCATCCTGCACTGTCATTCTGAGATTGGGGAGATTGGGCCTACTTTTTCTGGATCTTAGCAGAGTGAGGGTCGATCACGTTGAAAGGTATAAAATTCTGAGGGTTAGACAGGGTGGATGTTGAGAGGCTGTTTCCCCTCCCCTGACCCTCACTGAGGAATGTAGAAATGAGGAGGGGAGGTCATAGGCTCTGGATAAAGGGGGGTGGCCATTTTGCACTGAAATGAGGAGATACTTCTTTCCTCGGAGTGTTTGTGAATCTTTGGGATTCTCTACCTCAAGAAAGGAGGGATGCTTGGTGGTTGTGTGTGCTCAGAATGATCTGTTGATCTGTGCACCTTGTGTGGCATGTGTGTGTATGTTTGTGCATTGGTATCCCAACCCGCTCCCTTAATTACTCCCATTTGTCTACGTGCACCGTGTTAACAACAGTCACTGTTCTTCCCTCAGACTCGCAAAATCCTGGCGGCCTGTGAGAAGACTCCAAGCGACGCCCACCATCTGAACTATGACATGCACAATCCGTTCGACATCTGTGCAGCTTCATACAAACCTATTTACAGGTAGGGAACAGCATTTGCTGTGTCACACAAGGGATTGGGTGATGAATTGGTACCTCCTCTTCACCTTATCATAGCACAAGGATCTGTCCTGAGGGAGTGCCGCACTGTCAGAGGGTTGGTGCTGAGGGAGTGCCGCACTGTCAGAGGGTTGGTGCTGAGGGAGTGCCGCACTGTCAGAGGGTTGGTGCTGAGGGAGTGCGCCTGTCAGAGGTTGGTGCTGAGGAGTGCCGCACTGTCAGAGGGTTGGTGCTGAGGGAGTGCCGCACTGTCAGAGGGTTGGTGCTGAGGGAGTGCCGCACTGTCAGAGGGTTGGTGCTGAGGGAGTGTGGCACTGTCATGGCATCAAATGCTGATCAGCTATGGAAATATGTTTGTTTTTAACTGGACTAATTCTCAATTTCATTACTTTTTCAATTAACTTCATATATAGAGGGAAACCTGTTGAAAAATGTCCATTAAGTGGAGCCTGCTACTGTCCAGAGTTCAAGGGTCAAATTTGCCGTGTAACAACAGTAAGTAACATTCTCACTTCATCCATAATAGGATTGAGAGACAACAGCTAGTACGCAAATATCTTCAGGAGGGAATGAGACAAAGATATGTACCGATATCACCAGGGGAAAAGGACTGAGACACCAGTCAGTGTACAGATATCTCCCTGAGAGAGAGGGACTGAGAGACACCAGTCAGTGTACAGATATCTTCCTGAGAGAGAACATAGAACATTACAGCCCTTCGGCCTTCGATGTTGCGCCGACCAATTATGGAAAAAGCAATGCAACTCCAAACTTCAACTCCAACTCCATTCCCTTCTCTTCCATAAACTTATCAACTAACCTCTTAAATGCCACCAAACTTGACGCATCTACAACTGCTGCAGGCAGGGCATTCCACTCCCTAACCACCCTCTGGGTAAAGAACCTACCTCTAATATCCATCCTATAACTATCACCCCTTAATTTAAAGCTGTGTCCCCTCGTGCTAGCTTTCTCCATCCTAGGAAAAAGGCTATCACTGTCCACCCTATCTAAACCTCTAATCATCTTATATGTTTCGATAAGGTCCCTCTTAGCCGCCTCCTTTCTAACGAAAACAACCTCAAATCCCTCAGCCTCTCTTCATAAGACCTGCCCTCCAAACCAGGCAACATCCTGGTAAACCTCCTCTGTACCCTCTCCAATGCCTCCACATCTTTCTTATAATGCGGGGACCAGAACTGTACACAATACTCCCAAGTGCGGCCGCACTAGAGTTTTGTACAGTTGCAACATGATGTTGCGGCTCCGAAATTCAATCCCCCTACCAATAAAAGCTAAGACTCCATATGCCTGCTTAACAACCTTATCGACTTGACTGCCTACTTTCAGGGATCTATGTACAAATACCCCAAGATCCCTCTGTTCATCAACACTATTAAGAATCCTACCATTAGCCCTATACTCTACACATTTATTATACCAGCCAAAGTGCATTACCTCACACTTTTCCACATTAAACTCCATTTGCCACCTCTCGGCCCAGCTCTGCAACTTGTCCAAGTCCCTCTCCAAACTATAACTCCCCTCTTCACTATCTACCACTCCACCGACTTTAGTGTCATCTGCAAATTTACTAATCCATCCTTCAATACCCTCATCCAGATCATTTATAAAAATTACAAACAGCAGGGGCCCCAAAACAGACCCCTGAGGTACACCACTTGTAACCGAACTCCACGATGAATATCTCCCATCAACCACCACCCTCTGTCTTCTATCCGCTAGCCAATTCCTAATCCAATTAGCTAAATCACCCTCTATCCCATATATCTGCATTTTCTCTAGAAGCCTTCCATGGGACACCTTATCGAACGCCTTACTAAAGTCCATATATGCCACATCAACCGCCTTACCCCCATCCACCTCTTTGGTCACTTTTTCAAAAAACTCAATAAGGTTAGTAAGGCACGACCTACCCTTCACAAAACCATGCTGACTATCCCCAATCAATTCATTTCTCTCTAAATAACTATAAATCCTATCCCTAATAATTCTCTCCAATACTTTGCCCACAACAGAAGTAAGACTCACTGGCCTATAATTCCCTGGAAAGTCTCTCTTCCCCTTCTTGAACAATGGGACCACATTCGCTATCCTCCAGTCTTCCGGAACTATACCCGTAACCAACGACGACCTGAAGATCAGAGCCAGAGGCTCTGCAATCGCCTCTCTTGCCTCCCAGAGAATCCTAGGGTAAATCCCGTCCGGCCCAGGGGACTTATCTAACTTCAAACCCTCAAGAATATCTAGCACATCTTCCCTATCTACTTCAATACTTTCCAGTTTGCAACCCTGTACCTCAGTGTTCTCCACAACTACATTTACATCTCCCTGCGTGAATACCGAAGAGAAATATTTATTCAGTGCCTCTCCAATCTCTTCAGGCTCCACGCACAACTTCCCACTGCTGTCTATGACTGGCCCTAATCTTGCCCTAACCAATCTTCTATTCTTAACATATCTAAAGAAAGCTTTAGGATTCTCCTTAATCCTATCAGCCAAAGTCTTCTCGTTCCCCTCTTAGCTCTCCTCAATCACTCTTTAGCTCCCTCCTGGCTAATCTATAGCTATCCATTGCACTAACCGAGCCTTCAAGCCTCATCCTGACATAAGCCTCCTTTTTCCTTTTAACCAGCGAATTAACTTTTTTCGTACACCAAGGTTCCCTTACTCGACCATTTCCTCCTTGCCTGACAGGGACATACTTATCAAGGACTCGCAGCAGCTGCTCCTTGAATAAGCTCCACATTTCAGATGTTCCCAGTCCCTGTAGTTTCCTAGTCCAACCTATGCACCCTAATTCTCTCCTTATGGCCTCATAATTACCCTTCCCCCAGCTATAACTACTGCCCCCAGCTTCATGCCTATCCCTATCCATCACTAAGGTGAACGTAACCGAATTGTGGTCACTATCACCAAAATGTTCACCAACTTCCAAGCCTAACACCTGGTCTGGCTCATTGCCCAGCACCAAATCCAATGTAGCCTCACCTCTAGTTGGCCTATCTACATACTGAGTCAAAAAACCTTCCTGCACACTTTGTACAAAAACTGACCCCTCTAACGAGCTAGAGCTATAGCTATTCCAATCAATATTAGTAAAGTTAAAGTCCCCCATAACAATTACCCTATTACTTTCACTCCTGTCCAGGATTGACTTTGCAATCCTTTCCTCTACCTCTCTAGAACTTTTAGGAGGTCTATAAAAGACTCCCAACAGGGTGACCTCTCCTCTCCTGTTTCTAATCTCAGCCCATACTACCTCAACAGACAAGTCCTCATCAAACTTCTTTTCTGTCACTGTGATACAGTCTTTGACTAATAATGCCACTCCTCCCCCCCTTCTACCTCCTTCTCTACTCCGACTAAAGCATTTGAACCCCGGAACCTGCAACATCCATTCCTGTCCCTGCTCTACCCAAGTCTCTGAAATGGCCACAACATCGAAGTTCCAGGTACTGGTCCAAGCTGCAAGTTCCTCCACCTTATTGCGAATACTTCTTGCATTAAAGTATACGCATTTCAAACCATGCCCTACTCCACCCGTACGCTGCTGTGTTTTACAGTTCTCCTCTATGACCCCCCTACTCTCATCCCTCTTAGCACCCCAACTACTCAGGATCCCACCCCCCCTCTGAATCAGTTTAAAGCCCCCTGCATAGCCTTTGCAAATTTTCCCCCCAAGATATTAGTTCCCCTCTGGTTCAGGTGTAGACCATCTCTCTTGTAGAGGTCCCACCTATCCCAGAATGAGTCCCAATTGTTCAGGAACCTGAACCCCTCCCTCCTGCACCATCCCCGCAGCCACGAGTTCAAACATTCCCTCTCTCTGTTCTTCTCTAAACTATCCCGTGGCACAGGCAAGAGTCCAGAGATAACCACTCTGCCAGTTTTGGCCCTAAGCTTCCACCCCAACTCCATAAATTTCTGTTTAATATCCCCTTCCCTTGTCCTACCTATATCATGCGTCCCTACATGAACTATGACTTGGAGCTGACTCCCCTCTCCCTTAAGAATCTTAAAAACCCGCTCTGCGACATCCTGGACCCCAGCCCCTGGGAGGCAACACACCAGCCCTGAGTCACTTTTATTACTATTTACTCTCCTATCTGTCCCTCTAACTATGGAGTCTCCAATTACCAGGCCCAATCGCTTATTCCCCCTACCCACCTGAGCATTCTCAGCTGGCTCACCCCCAGAGACCTGCTCCCTTTGGCCATCTCCAGTTGATTCTTCCTCAACTGTAGCCTCCAGGACAGAAAATTTGTTTTGGAGGGGAACAGCCCCAGGGGATTGTCTACCCGATTGCTTCTTACCCCTCCTCCTAATAGTTACCCAAGAATCACTTTTAGGAGTGACTATCTCTTTGTTACTCCTGCCAATATCCTCCTCAACCTCTCGAATTACCCTGAGTTCCTCTAATTCCAGCTCCAGCTCCTTAACACGATCCTCAAGGAGCTGCAAATGGGCACACTTCCTGCAGGTATAATCAGCAGGAACACTACTGGTGTCCCTCACCTCGTACATACCGCAGGAGGTGCAACGTACTGCCTGCACTGCCATCCCTGATACTTTAATTTCCAGGAGAGAGAAAAAAAAACTTCCCACACACTTTTATTTTTAGGTTAGAGGAGGGGGGAGGGTGGGATACTCTACCTGTGTAGAGTATCGGGTTTCCTCTCTGAACCAATTTATAGAGACAGAGAAAACTACAACTACCGGCAAGCCTCCTAATGACGACTTCCGGTTTTGTTAGTTTAAATAAAAACGGCAAAAAACTACCACCGCTCGCTACTTTAACAAAAGAGAAAAAGTTAAAAATTACTGAACACTCGAACTTTACGCTCTCCCAAATCGCTGCCTCTCTGTGCTGCTCCAAGGGAACAAGAGAGGGACTGAGAGACACCAATCAGTCTACAGATATCTCCCTGAGAGAGAGGGACTGAGAGACACCAGTCAGTGTACAGATATCTCCCTGAGAGACACCAGTCAGTGTACAGATATCTCCCTGAGAGACACCAGTCAGTGTACAGATATCTCCCTGAGAGACACCAGTCAGTGTACAGATATCTCCCTGAGAGACACCAGTCAGTGTACAGATATCTCCCTGAGAGACACCAGTCAGTGTACAGATATCTCCCTGAGAGACACCAGTCAGTGTACAGATATCTCCCTGAGAGACACCAGTCAGTGTACAGATATCTCCCTGAGAGACACCAGTCAGTGTACAGATATCTCCCTGAGAGACACCAGTCAGTGTACAGATATCTCCCTGAGAGACACCAGTCAGTGTACAGATATCTCCCTGAGAGACACCAGTCAGTGTACAGATATCTCCCTGAGAGACACCAGTCAGTGTACAGATATCTCCCTGAGAGACACCAGTCAGTGTACAGATATCTCCCTGAGAGACACCAGTCAGTGTACAGATATCTCCCTGAGAGACACCAGTCAGTGTACAGATATCTCCCTGAGAGACACCAGTCAGTGTACAGATATCTCCCTGAGAGACACCAGTCAGTGTACAGATATCTCCCTGAGAGACACCAGTCAGTGTACAGATATCTCCCTGAGAGACACCAGTCAGTGTACAGATATCTCCCTGAGAGACACCAGTCAGTGTACAGATATCTCCCTGAGAGACACCAGTCAGTGTACAGATATCTCCCTGAGAGACACCAGTCAGTGTACAGATATCTCCCTGAGAGACACCAGTCAGTGTACAGATATCTCCCTGAGAGACACCAGTCAGTGTACAGATATCTCCCTGAGAGACACCAGTCAGTGTACAGATATCTCCTGAGAGACACCAGTCAGTGTACAGATATCTCCCTGAGAGACACCAGTCAGTGTACAGATATCTCCCTGAGAGACACCAGTCAGTGTACAGATATCTCCCTGAGAGACACCAGTCAGTGTACAGATATCTCCCTGAGAGACACCAGTCAGTGTACAGATATCTCCCTGAGAGACACCAGTCAGTGTACAGATATCTCCCTGAGAGGACACCAGTCAGTGTACAGATATCTCCCTGAGAGACACCAGTCAGTGTACAGATATCTCCCTGAGAGACACCAGTCAGTGTACAGATATCTCCTGAGAGACACCAGTCAGTGTACAGATATCTCCCTGAGAGACACCAGTCAGTGTACAGATATCTCCCTGAGAGACACCAGTCAGTGTACAGATATCTCCCTGAGAGACACCAGTCAGTGTACAGATATCTCCCTGAGAGACACCAGTCAGTGTACAGAATCTCCCTGAGAGACACCAGTCAGTGTACAGATATCTCCCTGAGAGACACCAGTCAGTGTACAGATATCTCCCTGAGAGACACCAGTCAGTGTACAGATATCTCCAAAAGAGGTACTATATGAAAGTATTACAGCTGCTCCTTGCTTCTGTTGTTGATTCAATATTTATCATTCTCTGTTTCCAGGTAACTGAGATTGGGAAGGATGCCATTGGCCTCCGCATCAGCGCCTTGCAGTTCCGCTGAAGCTCCTTTGGGCATTTTTGTCCTTTTCCTGTGCCCTGATTGTAGCATGCTCAAAAATTCTGTTGTGGCAGAAGCTCATTGTTTCTCCCTGCTGCAGTGAACAAACTACAAGTTAATATTACAATTCTGCTGCTTCGCACTCTGACTAATATTTTGCTCCTTCCTTCTACTTCCCCTTGCTCTTGGTTCCCTGCCCTCACTTGGTAACACTTGAAATGTTTTATCTATTGTAATGGTGGCTTGTATTCATTCCACACTCTTCTCTTCCCATTCCTGCTTATCACTTCAAATGCAGCTCTCAGTAAAATTAATCTATTGTGCTCCTTGTTTGACTCCTGCTATTAGTCTATTTACAAGGGTTGAGGGGAGAGGGGCTGGAGTTGCGGTACTTCACAACACAGCAGAATCAAGGCTGACATTCTTCCCATTGCGCAGTACTTGGAGCTCTGCACAGGGTCAGTACTGAGGGGAGTGCCGCACTGTCAGAGGGTCAGTACTGAGGGGAGTGCCGCACTGTCAGAGGGTCAGTACTGAGGGGAGTGCCGCACTGTCAGAGGGTCAGTACTGAGGGGAGTGCCGCACTGTCAGAGGGTCAGTACTGAGGGGAGTGCCGCACTGTCAGAGGGTCAGTACTGAGGGGAGTGCCGCACTGTCAGAGGGTCAGTACTGAGGGGAGTGCCGCACTGTCAGAGGGTCAGTACTGTTTTTCCTGTTGGTCGATGGAATCACCCTCGGTGTCTCCTGTTGGTCAATTGGAATCATTTCTTGGTGTCTTGCTCCTGTTGGTCAATGGAAAAACCTCCCCACTGCTGGCTCCTGTTCTACCCAGTTTGACATGTCACTGGCAGTTTGAATCATGTGACTACCCAGGCACGGTCACTAGCAGGTCTGTCGCTATGGGTGCTGAGGGCTAGCAGTGGCAGGATGGACTGAGCAGCTGTTTGGCAGCCAACCCGAAGCAACGATAATTGAGCCAGTAAAGTGCCTGCCGCTCTGAATAGCTTCCCCGCCTCGTGCTGAGAGGGAGACAGGACTGTGGTGCCAGTCCCTAAAGCCTGATGTGTTTGCTGCTGGAGCTGAGCTTCCCCGGTCTGAACCCACTCTCGCAGCATTGGACTGGAGAGACCTAACAGGGGCTGTGCTCCACTCCCTACAAAGATCATGAATGAGGTGAGGCAGTACAGATTGTGGTTAGGACATGCCCCTTAAGGTAGCCTGGAGGCTGGAACCTGACACAAAATACCAGAAAACATCAACAGCTGGACAGCTTCTGTGGCAAAGATGGTGTCAGTAAACAATAGCTCTATTCTCTATATGCTGTCAGACCTGCTGAGATTTTCCAGCATTTTCTATTTTTGTGTCGTTGAATGATTTGATTCATTAGATTTGAGTTATTACCGTATTTGATTTATTATTGTCGCATGTATTAGCATACAGTGAAAAGTATTGTTTCTTGTGCGCTATACAGACAAAGCATACTCCTCATAAAGAAAAGGAGTGCATAATGTAGTGTTACCTAGCTAGGGTGTAGCAAAAGATCAATATAATGCGAGATAGATCCATTCAAAATTCTGATAGCAGCTGGAAAGAAGCTGTTCTTGAGTCGGTTAGTGTGTCATCTTAGATTTTTGTATCTTTTTCCTCATGGAAGAAAGTGGAAGAGAGTATGTCCCGCGTGCATGGGGTCCTTGATTATGCTGACAGCTTTTCCAAGGCAGTGGGAAGTGTAGACAATGTCACTGGGTGGGAGGCTGGTTTGAGTGAAGGACTGGACTTCATTCACAATCCTTTGTAGCTTCTTGCAGTCTTGAATAGAGCAGGAGGCATACCAAGCTATAATACAACCAGAAAGAATGCTTTTATGATGTGATTTTCCAGAATTTTCTGTTTTTGTCATTTGATTGATTTATTGTCACATGAATTAGTAAACAGTGAAAAGTATTGTTTTTTGTACACTATGCAGACAAAGCATACTGTTTATTGAGTATATGAGGGGAAAGGAAAGGAGAGAGTGCAGTATATAGTGTTACAGACATAGCTAGGGTGTAGAGAAAGAGAATGTTTTGTGGAGCGTAGGACAGTACAGTGGTTACACTGCTGCCTCGTAATGCCAGGGACCCGGGCTAGATTCTCGGCTTAGGTGATTTTCTGTGCAACGTTTGCATGTTCTCCCCATATCTATGTGGGTTTCCACCGGGTGCTCTGGTTTCCCTCCTCAGTCCAAAAGATACACTTGTTTGGTGCATTGGCCATGGTAAATTCCCTCAGTGTATCCAAACAAACACAGGAGTCTTGCAATTTAAGGGATTTTCATAATATGTTGTCGAACCAACCAGGGAGCAGGCTGTTCTGGATTTGATATTGTGTAACGAGCAGGGGTTAATCAGTGACCTCGTAGTTAATCATTTGGGAAGAGTGATTATAGTTTGCTAGAATTTCAAATTTAGTTTAAGGCACACCACACCAACATTCTGGCGTTAAATGAAGGAAATTACATAGGTATGAGGGCAAATTGGCCCTTGTTGACTGGGCAGAAGACTAAAAGGTAGTTGATAATCTGTGACAGATATTTAAGGAGATATACAATTCCTCCTAACTAAAATATATTCCAGAGATGAAGGAAAAACATCCATGACTAAGCAAGCAAGTTAAAGACAACATAAGGACAAAAATGAAGGCATACTATATTGCAAAGGCAGGTGGCATGCTGGAAGACTGGAAAACTTTTATAGATCATCAAAATGTTACAAAAAAACTTAAAAAGTGCAAATGCAAGTTATGAAAGAACTGTAGCACAAAATATAAAAGAAGGATTGCAAAAGCTTCTACGTAAGTATATAAAAGGGATGAAATTAGCTAAGATGAATGTTGAACCCTTGGAGGTTGAGACTGGGGAATACAGAAATGGCAGAGACTCTGAATCAATATTTTGCCTCAATTTTCAAAATGGAGAACACTAGTTACCACCCCAATAGTAACAGGTAATGTAAAAGAGGAACTTAGAACAATCATCATTAATAGGCAAAAAGTGCTGAGCAAACTATTGGGATTGAAAGCAGACTGACCCCAGGGCCTCTAATACCCTAGGGTATTAAAGGAAGTGGCAGCAGGGATCATGAAACATAGAACACTACAGCACAAACAGGCCCTTCGGCCCACAAGTTGCGATGATCATATTCCTACCTACCAAACATATCTATAAGCCTCAATCCCATTAAATGGTCCAGGTCAAGCGTACACTAATGACGTGAAGCACTAGGATACTCTCAAAAAAAAATCCAAGAGCAGCCCTCTCACGACCCATCGTGTGTATGCCCCTCGTTAGACAACAAGGTGGACCAAAGCACCTGTAGGATAAAAAACAAGTACATCAATATCATCATCTATTTACACACTTCCCAGGGACTCCCAAGGCTCATGATCCCTATTTTAAATCAGTTTTCTATACCCCTCCATTCCTGTTCTGTTCATGTGCCCATCTAAGTATTTCTTAAATAACTCCAGAGTACCTGCCTCCACCACTTGGCATGCATTGCATATCCCCACCATCCTCTGTGTGAAAAAACTACTTCTAGCATCCAAATTATACCTTACCCCCCTCACCCTAAGCCCGTGACCCCTTGTGCTATTTCAAGTCCATCCTAGGAAAAAGCTTAATCCTGTTTATCTATACCCCTCATAATCTTGTACACCTATTAGATCTTCTCTAAGTCTACGTCTTTCTAAGGAAAACAGAACCAATTTGCGTAACCTCTCCTCGTAACTCAGACCTTCCATACCAGGCAGCATCCTGGTAAACCTCCTCTGCACCCTCTCCAGAGTCTCCACGTCCTTCCAGTAGTAGGGCGACCAGAACTGGACGCAGTATTCCAAATGAGGTCTAACCAACGTTTTATACAACTGCAACATTAAAGGCCAGCTCTTGTACTCTATACCCCTTCCTATAAAGGCTAACATACTATATGCTTCCTTCACAACCTTCTCCACTTGCTCTGCCACCTTCAGAGACTTGTTCACCTGCACCCCCAGGTCCCTCTGCGTTTCTATACTCTTAATAGGTCTACCCTTTATCATATACCTCCCCCTACATTCTTTCTCCTGAAATGCATCACCTCACATTTATCAGGATTGAATTCCATCTGCCATCTGTCTGCCCAAGCTACCAGCCTATCTATGTCCTGCTGCAATGCCTGACAATGCTCCTCACTATCCGCAAGTCCAGCATCTTTGTATCGTCTGCAAACTTGCTGATCACTCCACTTACTCCCTCTTCCAAGTCATTTATGTATATTACAAATAGAAGAGGTCCCAGTACCAAGCCCCGTGGCACACCACTAGTGACTGACCGATCTCCAGCTAGAAAAACACCCTTCCGCTATTACTGTCTGTCTCATATTACCAAGCCAGTCAATTATCCATCTAGCTACCTGTCCTTGTATTCCATTAGCCTTGACCTTCTCAACTAACCTCCCATGAGGGACTTTGTCAAACGCCTTACTAAAATCCATATAGACAACATCAACGGCTCGCCCTTCATCCACCGTTTTCGTCACCTCCTCAAAAAATTCTACCGGATTCGTAAGGCATGACCTTCCCTTAACAAACATGTTGCATATCCCTAATCAGATCACAATTCTCTAAGTACCTATACATCCTATCTCTAAGAATCCCCTCCAACAGCTTCCCTACCACTGACGTCAAACTCACCGGCCTATAATTCCCAGGGTTATCCGTACTATCCTTTTTAAACAACGGTACAACATTAGCTATTCTCCAGTCCTCTGGGACCTCTCGTGTCCAAGGAAGAGACAAAGATTTGCGTCAGAGGCCCAGCAATTTCACCTCGCACCTCCCTAAGCAGCCTGGGATAAATGCCATCAGGTCCCGGAGATTTATCAGTTTTATGGGCAACACGGCAGCTCAGTGACTATCGCTATGCTGTGCAGATACATGGATTTGGGCCTGTCTGTGGGGGTTTGCGCATTCTCCCCGTGCTTGCGTGGGTTTTCTCCGGGTGCTCCGGTTTCCTCCCACATCCCAAAGATGTGCTCTTAGGCTAATTGGCAAAACAAATTCTCCCTAAATTGTCTCAAATTTTGTTTTTAATCCATAGATCTATAAACATGGACAGGGATCACGAGTAGAGGTGGGAACAGCGGGGTAGCGGTGTGGACTCGTTGGGCCGAAGGGCCTGTTTGCCGTGCTGTTTTGTTCTTTGTTCTAAATCCCATGTAATCCATTGGTTATAATATTTTAAAATTTCCTGGATACAGGAAAGGTTGCAGTGGCTCGGAATAATGCTAATGCTTATTCTTATTGAATAATCCTTATTCAAAAAGGGAGGGAAGCAGAAATAGGAAACCATTCACTAGTTAGTTTAACATCTGTTATTGGGAAATTGTTAGAACCCATTATTAGGGAGGTAATAACAGGACATTTGGAAAGTCAAAGTGTAATCCGTCAGAGTCAGCATGGTTTTACGAAGGGTGAGTCATGTTTGACTAACTTGCTGGAGGTCTTCCAAGATGAAACAAGCCAAGTGGATAATGGGGAATCTGCAACTGTAGTATAAGACTTCCAGAAGGTGTTTGATAAGGTGTTGCACGCAAGATAAGAATACATGGGGTTAGCACAATTTATTAGCTTGGATGGAAGACTCAAGTGACAGAGTTTTCAGAAGAAGTGGTTCTTTCTCTGATTGGCAAGTTGTAACTAGGGAGGTGCCACAGAGTTTGGTCCGCTGGCCTCAATCATTTACAATCTATATTAATGATTTGGACACAGGCATAGACAATAACATAGCCAACTTTGCAGATGATCATAGAATCCCTACAGAGGCTATTCAGCTCATTGAGTCTACACCTCTGACATCTTATATAGATGCTCTCTTATCTCCATTACCCCATACATTTAGCATAGCCAATCCACCTAACCAGCATATCCATGGACTGTGGGAGGAAACCGGAATACCCAGAGGAAACCCACGCAGACATGGGAAGAATTCCACACAAGGCTGGAATTAAACCAAGTGTTGTAGCAGTGCTAACCATGCAGCATGATACTAAAATAGGTGGGGTAGTAAATTGTGATAAATAAGCAATTTACCAATGGATATCTAAATGGTTAGATAAGTGGCCAAAGTTTGGTAGATGAAGTTTAAAGTGGGTAAATGTGAAGAATTTTGGTTCGAAAAATCAAAAGGTAACTTATTACCTGCTGCATTCACATACTAGTTTTTGTGATTAATGTATAGGGACATTGAGGTGGGAGTGACAAACTCTCTCAAACTGGACCAGGAGTCTGGTATTCCACCAAAGGAGGGGTCAGAAGCCATGTCAGAATTTTAACCCCATAGATAATACACATATGGCGAATGGGTATTGAAGAACCTGAGCCTGGGAACATGAGGTCCAGGAAACAGATGAGACAAATCTGTCTAAAAGAGGGAAAATGAATCCAGTTATAACAGTAACAAACTCTATTTCAGTATGGTATAGAGAGAGAGGTATAGGCAGTAATCCTAGAGATTCCCCCCCTCCCCATATGTGAAGAGGCAAGGGACCAGCCCACAACAGGATGTGCGGTGCTACGATTGTAGTCGAACAGGCCACTGCACCCAAGAATGCAGAGCATCCCCATCAGCATCTGAAGGGACAGCAGCACAGATATTAGCCCCTGCCGCCAGAGTGGTCAGTGCCGCTAGCCCCAGTAGCAGAGACCGGCAATTCCTTCTCCCCTGCACACTCTGTTTGACACAGGTCTGAGGAGCTCACAGGCTTCACAGATTGTGGACGTGTAGTGTCAGATAGGACAGTGTCGGATGACCTCTGCTGGACGGCTGCTCTGTAAAATTCCTGACTGTAAGTTTTCCGCAAACTCCATCTGAAAAGTAGATAATTGTTGCATCAGTGCTGAGGGAACAACCCGTATAAGCCAGACACCACTTCAAATACCCCATCCCTCAAACCACTGACTTTTAATCTGCTGGCAGAATTCCTCTATGTGTACACTCAGGCAATATGTATTTGTTAGGGTATTTCATAAAATCATAGAAACCCTACAGTGCAGAAAGAGGTCATTGGGCCCATTGAGTCTGTGCTGATCACAATCCCACCCAGGTTCTACCCCCATATATTTATCCACTAATCTCACGACACTAAGGGGCACTTTTTAGCATAGTCAACCAAACTAACCCGCACATCTTTGGGCTGTGGGAAGAAACTCACACAGACACGAGGAGAATGTGCAAACTCCACACAGGCAGTGACCCAAGCTGGGAATCGAACCCAGTTCCCTGAGGTGTGAAGCAGCAATGCTAACCACTGTGCTACCTTGTGCCCGATTGGTGTGACTAGTAATCAGTGACTTGTAGTGTGCCTCAGGGATCAGTGTTGGGATCACAATTGTTTACGATTTATATAGATGATTTGGAGTTGGAGATCAAGTGTAGTGTGTCAAAATTCTCAGATAACAAGAAAATGAGCGGCAGAGAAAAGTGTGCAGAGGGTGCTGCAAAGAGATATGCATAGTCCAAGTGAGTGGACAAGGAACTGGCAGATGGAATAAAATGTCGGCAAATGTGAGGTCATCCAATTTGGTAGGAACAACAGCAAAATGGACTATTATTTAAATGGTAAAAAATTGCAGCATGCTGCTGTGCATGAGTCACAAAAAGTTGGTTTGCAGTTGCAATAGATAATTAAGAAGGCAAATGGAATTTTGTCCTTCATTGCTAAATAGATGGAGTTTAAAAACAGTAAGGTTATGTTACAGTTGTATAAGGTGCTGGTGAGGCCACACCTGGAGTATTGTATACAGTTTTGGTCTCCTTACTTGAGAAAGGATATACTGGCACTGGAGGCGGGCAGAGGAAATTCGCTAGGTTGATTCCTGAGTTGAGGGTTGGCTTATGAGGAGAGACTGAGTAGTAAATTGATTGGAATTCAGAAGAATGAGGGGAGATCTCATAGAAACATACAAGATTAAGAAGGGAATAAATAAAGAAGCACGGAAGTTGTTTCTGTTGGCAGGTGAAACTAGAACTAAGGGGCATGGCCTCAAAATAAGGAGGAACTTCTTCACATAAAGAAGATAGAACATTACAGCGCAGAACAGGCCCTTCGGCCCTTGATGTTGCGCCGACCAGTTAGGAACAAGCAGTGACCCTCTAACCTAAACCATTCCCTTTTCATCCATAAACTTATCTACTAACCTCTTGAACGCCACCAAACTTGGCGCATCTACAACTGACGCAGGCAGGGCATTCCATACCCTTACCACCCTCTGGGTAAAGAACCTACCTCTGACATCCGTCCTATAACCACCACCCCTTAATTTAAAGCTATGTCCCCTCATGCTAGCTTTCTCCATCCTAGGAAAAAGGCTATCACTGTCCACCCTATCTAAACCTCTAATCATCTTATATGTTTCAATAAGGTCTCCTCTTAGCCGCCTTCTTTCTAACGAAAACAACCTCAAATCCCTCAGCCTCTCTTCATAAGACCTGCCCTCCATACCAGGCAACATCCTGGTAAACCTCCTCTGTACCCTCTCCAATGCCTCCACATCTTTCTTATAATGTGGGGACCAGAACTGCACACAATACTCCAAGTGCGGCCGCACTAGAGTTTTGTACAATTGCAACGTGACATTGCGGCTCCGAAATTCAATCCCCCTACCAATAAAAGCTAAGACTCCGTATGCCTTCTTAACAACCTTATCGACTTGACTACCTACTTTCAGGGATCTATGCACACATACACCAAGATCCCTCTGTTCATCAACACTATTAAGAATCCTACCATTAGCCCTATACTCTTCACGTTTATTATTCCTGCCAAAGTGAATTACCTCACACTTTTCCACATTAGGGTTTGAATCTGTGGAATTCCCACCCAGTGAAGCAGTTGAGGCTACCTCACTGAATGTTTTTAAGGAAACAATAGATAAATCTTTGAACAGTAAAAGAATTAAGGGTTATGGTGAGCAGGCAGGTAAGTGGAACTGAGTGCATGAAAAGGTCAGCCATCATCTTACTGAATGGCAGAGCAGGCTCAAGGGGATGGATGACCTACTCCTGTTCCTAGTTCTTATGTTTTGATAATTACAAGTATACTGCAATAAGAAATCTTATGAGCTGTGGCTTCAACTAAAAGGAATTATATAAAACAACCCCACTAACAGCACCAACACGAGCAACCAGGCCTGAGACAATGATGAAGTGAACTCCACAGGCAAAATATTTAACCATGCTCGACATTAGGTTTTGGTCCATTGCCTTAAACCGCAGTGTCAGCACAAATTCACTTTTATATCCAAGCTCAGCAATATACGTAGTCATGCTTAGCTCAAGTGTTTCACAAATCCCTGTTCATTTTTCACCAGGGCTGGAAGGATTTCCACGAACTGAATTATGGAAGGCATAGGTAGAGTTGACAGTCAATCTTTATCCCAGAGTTGAAAGATCTAGTACTAGGGGGCATGCACTTATGGTGAGGAGAGAAGTTCACAGGAGATGTGAGGGGCAAGTTTTTAAACCCAGAATGGGAGGTGTCTGGAATGTGCTGCCAGGGATGGTGGGACAGACACGGTGGAAATTTTAGACATGCACATGAATATGCAAGGAATAGAGGGATGTGGACCAAGGGCAGTTGGAAAGACTTAGTTTAATTTGGCATCGTGTTTGGCACAACATCGTGGGCCAAAGGGCCTATTTCTGTGCTGTATGAATGCCTGATCTAATATGTAGATCATCTCCTCCTTCAAACAGAGGGGAACTATCTAAAATTATTGAATAAATTGCTGACCCTCCTTATATCATTAGGATTAGTTCCAAAAAGCCCACATTATGAAGCCCCAAAGTCACGTACTTGGGACACGTGGTGATACGTAGCAAACACGAAATTAAAAGGAAGCTCATCCAATATATTCGCACAATTGCCCAAACGTGTAAGCTTGGCTGTGATCCTTTCTGGGATTAGTGGGATATTGTAGGAACCACATTGATGGTTTCATCACCAAATCCTCCTTGTTATCAAAACTTCTAAAAAGAATCCCCTTTAGGATTGGATGGAGCAGCACACACCAAGCTGTCTCAGTGTTAATATAAGCCCTAGCAAAGTCTCCCAAACTTCAGGTGCCCAACTCAGAACTTCCTTTTGCACTAGATGTCGCTGCAATGGGCTCAACTCAATTTTGGTGATACTTCTGCGAGAATGCCATGTGAGAGTTGGAGCAGAGGCCCCGGCCTCCAGGCTCCTAATACCAATAGGACAGAGATGAAGACAGCTTGCAGTTTTCTGGACAGTACAACACTTTCCTTATATTATTGGACTCAATCCCTTTACTACACTAATAGAGCACATCCCCATTCAACTGCTACTGGACAGACAAGTCAGAGTTAGCCAGAACCACATAGCCTGAGGATCCAGGCCTGTGAGATTGCGGTGGAACGTAGTAGACTATCACCTTCCTAGCCGATAAATTGAACTCATAGAGTCATAGAGATTTACATCTATATCTATGCGTGGCCATCAACATAGTTCTCTCCCCAGTGTCTTCTGCTCTGTGATAGCCCTGGAAATTGTGGCATTGGTTTTATCTGGTTCCAGCCAGTGTTTCCAGCATCTATTAGCACTTTGTAAACCAATGGGTTAGCCGTATCTACCATGGAGCAAGGTCCCGAATATTTGGGGAACAGGAATTTCCTGGCTGATAAACCTGAAGCATGACCTGCTATCCGACCTCAAATTCAATGAGGTTTACCCAGCCATCAAAATGAGCTTTACTTCCTTTTGCCCATTTTAATAGCATATACGACCCCATGTACTGTCCACCACTAGTCCATCCTTTACTGTCAGCATGGAAACAGGCCCTTTGGCCCAACTTGTCCACGCTGCCTGTTTTTTTTTAAATCCCTTAAAGCAAATCCCAATTGCCCACATTTGGCCCATTTCCCTCTATACTCATGTAACTATCTAAATGCTCTATAAGAGGCAAACTTGTACCTGCCTCTATTATTACCTCTGGCAGCTTGTTCCAGACACTCAGCACCCTCTGTGAGCCAAAGCAAAAGCTGTGAGGACCCAAGCAAGTCAAGGAGGCCGATAAACAGCCTTTCAAACTTTTGTCAATGGATCCTCCATAGTGGAAGATGGGTACAAGAAAACAGGATGAGGTATATAGGTGGACGGCCACTGAGGTGAGCCCCTGGTGAAATTAGATTAAATCTCCCCACCAAGATGAGCATCCAGGCTAGAAGCTTACGTAGTTAGCCAAGTGGATGATATCCCTCCCACTGGCAGACATACACTCAGACAAGCGTGTATTTATGTAATAGTTTAACTGACTTTCTAGCACTGTGGGAGGCCAGAGGATTTTTATCAGCACATGGGAAACCGCTTTCATCCGCGCCCCTGCCAAAGGACATTTTTCAAATTGCTCGAGGACAGGAGTATGGAAAATGTGGGCACACCATTGAACTTCTCAAACTGGGAACATAAGGGCGGATGAATTGGCCAAACCAGGCCGAACGAGAGAAGAATCGTTGGCAATTCCCGATTACCAAGGAGATGGACGCCACTGCTGTGAGCCAAACGAAGGCCGAAGATCATAAACAGGCTCGACAACGAATTAAAACAAATTCGGGAAGGAACACACCCTACTTACTATGGCAAATGGAAGGACAAATTGATAGTAAAGACAGTCTAGCGCTTAAAGATGGACAGTACGTGGTATGGACACGGGGTCGAGTATGCTATTAAAATGGGCAAAAGGAAGTAGAGCTTATTTTGATGGCTGGGTAAACCTCATTGAATTTGAGGTTGGATAGCAGGTCGTGGTTCAGGTTTATCAGCCAGGAATTTCCTGTTCCCCGGATATTCGGGACTTTGCTCCGTGGTAGATACGGCTAGCCCATTGGTCTACAAAGTGCTAATAGATGCTGGAAACACTGGGTGGGACCAGATAAAACCAATGCCACAATTTCCAGGGCTATCACAGAGCAGAAGCCACTGGGGAGAGAACTATGTTGATGGGCATATATAGATGTAGATGTAAAGCACCACATTGATAACTGCATAGTCTGTGTACAAATTAACCTCGACGGATGTGCATATAAGGGAGAACTGAAACATGTCTGACCAGTGGAGGACCCCTGGACAAATGAAAGTGTACAATATCAAGGGTAGGAGTCTTAGCAGTGTTGAGGAGCAGAAGGATCTTGGGGTCTGGGTCCATAGGACTCTTAAATCGGCCTCGCAGGTGGAGGATGTGGTCAAGAAGGCATATGGTGTACTGGCTTTCATTAATCGAGGGATTGAGGGAGTTGGGAGGTAATGCTGCAACATTATAAAACCCTTGTCAGACCCCATTTGGAGTACTGTGCGCAGTTCTGGTCGCCTCACTATAGGAAGGATGTGGAAGCTATTGAGAGGGTGCAGAGGAGATTTACAAGGATGTTGCCTGGATTGGGAGGCAGGCCTTATGAAGATAGTTTGAGGGAGCTGGGTCTCTTCTCTCTGGAGAGGTGACCTGATAGAAGTTTATAAAATGTTGAGAAGAATAGATAGGGTGGATTCTCGGAGGCTATTTCCCAGGGCTGAAACGGTCGCTACGAGAGGACGCAGGTTTAAGGTGCTGGGCAGCAAATACAGAGGAGATATTAGAGGTAAGTTTTTCACTTAGAGGGTGGTGAGTGAATGGAATCGGCTGCTGTCGGTGGTGGTAGAGGCGAACTCGCTGGGGTCTTTTAAAAGACTTCTGGATGAGTATATGGGATTAAATGGGATTGGGAGTTACAGATAGTTTTATGGTCTAGTAGGTATGGATATGATTGGTGCAAATCTCTAAATTGATTATATCAGCTCCCTACTATCCTGTAAAAAAGGATGTAAATATCTTTTGGTAATAATTTGATACATTCAGTAAAAGAGTAAAAACCTTCCCTACCCAAATTAATACCACCAAAGTCACAGTGGCTGAAGTCACAGTGAACATCCTGATGTAGCAAGTCTTCACTAAGTGGGGCTTCACTCACTATATACGTTCAGAACAATTACTGCAAGATATCATAAAACTGTTAGGAATTGACCAAAGGTTACACAGCGTGTACCTTCCTCAGACCAGTGGGACAGTGGAGAGGATAAATTGCACCCTAAAGGGGATACTCAGATACACAGAACAACACACCCTGGAATATAGGCCTGTCCTTTGTAATATGTTGGTGTTTGACACAGTTTTGAGTTCCACAGGATGCGCACACTGATGACCGGGAATCCTTGAAGGGAATCGAACCCATGCCAGGGTTAGATTTATTGGAGCTTGAAATCATAGCCCTCAGATTGTGCCGCCACAATCTCAACGAGACTCTCAAAAAAGACACACTTGTGTTTTTAACTGCTAATGTAAAGGTTTACATTCTTTTATGTTGAAAGAACTAACCTCACACAAGTGTGAGCACAAAAAAACTATACTCCTATAATACTAAACAGCATGACAAAACGGTTAGCCATCGGTATACAAAGCGCTAGTGGATGCGGGAAACACTGATAGAACCTTGTAAACCAATGTCACAATTTCCAGGGTCATCAAGGAGCAGAAGCCACTGGAGTCTGTAAAACTCTTGAGATAAGCAGGTCCATGTATACTGTTGAGCTTGGAAAGTTAAGGCAAATTTGCACAGGCACTGCTGGTTTAAGGGAATGGACCAAACCCCATTGCTGATATTGAACACATTAAAATATTTCGCCTCTGGGTCTCGCCTCATCACTCTCTCAGGACTGGTTGTTAGTTGGTGCTGATGGTGGAATTGTTTTAGTTAAGTCCTGTTAGTTGAAGCCACAGGGTTCACGTGCAGTATACTTGTGATTGCTCCTAGAACATAAGAACCAGGAGCAGGAATAGGCCATCTGTCCCCTCGAGCCTGCTCCGCCATTCGATAAGATCATGGCTGATCTTTTCACGGTCTCAGCTCCACCTAAGTGGAGTACACTCACAATAACCCTAAATTCCTCGACTGTTCAAACCTGCCTGATTCCAATTATTGGCCAGTTGACCTTGTTAATGAACTTATCAGCTTGTCGAAGACTGTTCGAAATCTCTTTGGGATTTCATGATGGATCGGAACATCCATTGAGGTAGCCTCAACTACTTCACTGGGCAGGGAATTCCACAGATTCAAAACCCTTTGCGTGAAGAACCCTTTCCTCCTCAACTCAGTCCTAAATCTGCCAAATCTGTCCCCATTATTTTGAGGTGGTGCGTTGTTGGTTAAACTACGACAGGCATACGTGCTATGTAGAGTATTGCAGCAGTCTTCATCACAAGCTGGGTAATTGGGACAACCAACCTCTAAAGGATTCCACTGGACAGGGACTTGTCTATCCTGAATATGGAATTGATGCAAAGAATAACATGAAGACAAAGCTACACTCTGGCAGGGTCAGTACTGAGGGAGCGCCGCACTGTCAGAGGGTCAGTACTGAGGGAGCGCTGCACTGTCAGAGGGTCAGTACTGAGGGAGTGCTGCACTGTCAGAGGGTCAGTCCTGAGGGAGCGCTGCACTGTCAGAGGGTCAGTACTGAGGGAGTGCTGCACTGTCAGAGGGTCAGTACTGAGGGAGCGCTGCACTGTCAGAGGGTCAGTACTGAGAGAGCGCCGCACCATCAGAGGGTCAGTGCTGAGGGAGCGCTGCACCGTCAGTCGGTCAGTACTGAGTGAGTGCCGCACTGTCAAAGGGGCAGTACTGAGGGAGGAAGGTGTCATTGTCTATTTTGCAGATAGAGCCTCAATGCTTTGTGATGTGAGTGTGATATATTAATTTCAGTGCTTCTTCCTGTCTGTAGTGCAGTCTGTTTCACTTGCTCGCTGATCCAGGCCAGAGGTTCTTGCTGCTCCGTCTTCATTGTAAATATTAATTCCAATCACTGACAGGGTTTCTGCTCAATATCCTGAACTGTCTCAGCTCAGCGGGCTGTCTCTGAATATGGAGAGAGGGGAACATTGATGGAGGAATGTGGTGGAGAAAGCAGAGAGGGGAGAGGTGGAGACGGAAGGGGATGAAGATAAGAAAGGGGAAAAGTTGGGCGAGGAGATGAGGAAGGTAGGGGAAATGAGGAAGGAAAGGAGAGATGGAGGATGCGGAGAGGGGGAGAAGAGATGGAGGAAAGGGAGAGGGATGGAGGAGACAGGGCGGGCAATATAATGAGAGGAGATGGCAGAGGAGAAGAGGTTGCAGGGAAGGATGGAGGAGGTGAGGGGGGAAAAGTAGACACTCTGTGGTCAAGTGCATTAGCTGTAAGGTGGAGGTCATGGACAGAGGGATATTGTCAAAGGGACATGAGAGATAGTAAGGGAGCTTCATGTATCTCACTCTGAGGGAGGGATTTAGAACACAGAACATATAGAACATAGAACATTACAGCGCAGAACAGGCCCTTCGGCCCTCGATGTTGTGCCGACCAATTAAGAAAAAGCAATGACCCTCTAACCTAAACCATTCCCTTTTCATCCATAAACTTATCTACTAACCTCTTAAACGCCACCAAACTTGGCGCATCTACAACTGCTGCAGGCAGGGCATTCCACTCCCTAATCACTCTTTGAGTAAAGAACCTACCTCTGATATCCGTCCTATAACTCATACCCCTTAATTTAAAGCTGTGTTCCCTCGTGCTAGCTTTCTCCATCCTAGGAAAAAGGCTATCACTGTCCACCCTATCTAAACCTCTAATCATCTTATTTGGTTGAAATCTAACGTCTTGAATCAACACGAATGAAATCTTACAACATTTAAAAACTATTTGGATAACTACTTGAAACATCATCACGTTCAAGGATATGGGACAAGTGTGGAAAGTGGGATTAGTGGTAATTTATGGTTGGTGAGGATTTGAGCTTTTTCTGTGTTATATGACATTATGACTCTACATTTAGATGGGGGCCAGGAGATCCTTGCTAGGATGAGGCATTTTTATTTCATCCTGCCCTCTCACACACTTGGACAAGGGGCTAAGAGAGAGTTTAATAACAGTGAAATGTGTTGTGGTCTTGGCCAGGCCTCTTCCTGTCACTCAGTCTCCTTCCTGTGCTTACTCATTTGCCATTTAACACATCAAATTCAGTTTCACCAGTTTCTGGAGAGATTTCATTCCTTCCCAAATCCAGTCTCCCCTTGGTGCAAGACAGGACCAAGAGACCCCTGTCCCCAGAGTGTGCCTTCATTGAGAGATGTGGCTGAGGGACCCCTGAGTCCAGACTCTCTCTAGAGTAAGGGTCAGACTGAATGTAGGTTTGGGGATGAACAGCAGGGTCTGTTTTTTAAAGGGTGAAATTAATTTATTTTGGAATCTGTCTTGTTAAACGTGGAGAATGGATCTGAGCACTAGGAGGACAAATGCCGCCCTCGCGATCAAGACGGTCTGCCCAGAGGGGTACTGAAAACCACACCCACTGTGATCAACTTCCTATCCATTAAACCCATCTGTGTGTCACAGACCGTGGGGAGAGGGGAGGAGAATTGAAGGGGAGAGGGATTGAAAGGGAAGGGATCAGAAGGGAAAGGGATTGGAAAGGAGGAGGTTTTAAGGGGAGAGAAATTGGAGGGCAGGGGGATTTGAGGGGAGGGGTATGAGAGAGGAGGGCATTAGAAAGGAAGGGATCCTGGAGAAGGGGTTTGAAAGGATTTGAGGCTCACTGAAACAATTTCTGATATTCTTCATTCTGATATACACACATACAAACACTAATACACACACACACACACGCACACGCATGCTGATTCACACACACATGCTAACACACACACTAACTCACACACACATGCTAACTCACATGCACGCTAACACACTAACACACATAAACAAACACACATATACACACATAAAGCCACACACGAAGTCAATCTGACACGCTAACTCACACACACACAGCTCACTCATGCTAATTCACACACACACACTAATTCACACATGCACACAGACACAGGCACATTCTCAAACTCATGCACACATGCAATTACACTTGCGTACACGGTTATATTTTTGTCAGTGCAGTCCTGATAAGCCGAATGGCCTCCTTCTGCACTGTTCTATGAACCTCACAATCTATTATACATGCAGGCTCACACACAACACTCAGAGACACACACACTTACACAAACACACACTCAAGGACATGCACTCAGGGACACACACACACAATCATGCACTCTCACACACTAATAGCTGGAATTTTACTGCCCTATTCTGAGGCAGGCAAGACTTGAAGAATGGCATTCTCTGTTGGCATCAGGCAGGATATTATGAGCCTTGAGCAGACAAGATAGTAAAATTCTGTTCATAATCTCTCACACACTCTCATTCAGTCTTACATAATCATGCACTCTCTCACACACTGTCATACACACACACTCACTCAAATAGTATTACACAGACACACACACACAGACGCACACACACACTCACTCACAAAGGCTCAAACACACATGCACAAAAAACACATACTTAAATTCACTCCCATACATTCACTCTGTCCCTCATATACACTCTCTTACACACACACAGTCTCCCACATCAGTCACTTTCTCTCTCACACAGTTTAAAGTTTATTTATTATTATCACAAGTAGGCATACATCAACACTGAATTGAAGTTATTGTGAAAATCCCCTAGTCACCACACTTAAGCACCTGCTCAGGTACTGCATGGCCAATGCACCTAATCAATACGCCTTTCAGACTGTGAGAGGAAACCAGAGCATCTGGAGGAAACCCACACAGATCTGAGGAAAACATGCAAACTCTGCACAGTGAGCCAAATGCAGGTCTCTGGCGTTTGTGAGGTAGCACTCTTCCATGATGTGGCACCCAGGGGCAATCTTCCTCAAAGAACAAACAGGAATTGCACCCCGATTTTGGGTGAGCTCTCAGATGCTACTTTAAGCCACTTGGAGAAAGAAATCAGGTAAAGTATGATTCTTGCAAGTGGGAGAGTGGAAGGAATGTATTCACGCCCGGAAGTCTGTTGATGAATGCTAGAGGGTGCCATTGCGCACGTGCCTGATCTCCCACTGTATTATGTACAACAGTGTACAGTGATTTGGGAGATTGTTACTCCCCCAGACATAACCTCTTGCACCCAATGATTGTTGCCCGCTTGATCACACCCCCTCCTCAATTACCCCACAGACCAATTGCCAGCCCCGTTCATCCCATCCCATCCCGATCCCTCTTCTTGCATTGCCTCACCTTCAGGTTGTGCCCCCCCCCTCCCCTTCAAGTCTTGCCCCTTGATATTGCTGTGGTGGGCAATGCCAGGCTGACCATGCAGGGAGCTTCAATGGCTTTCTGAATCAATGGCGAGGCCATCATAACTGGCTCTCATTGCTGGGGTCCGTACAAATCCACACCGGTTGACAACATCCATCCCGGGCTCACAAATAATGGTTATATTAGGATTTAAAGGAACAAGTTTAAGGGAGATGTGAAGGGGAAGTTTTTCACATAGACTGTTGTGGGTACCTGGAATGTGCTGCCATAGGAGTTGGGGGAAGCAGCGCACTGGCAACATTTAAGAGATATCTGGTTGATTACATGAACAGGAGAAGAATAGAGGGACATGGACTGAGAAAGGGCAAAGGGTTTTTTTCAGTATCGTTAAAGGCATCATGATTGGCATGGGTTGGAAGGCCAAAGGGCCTGTTTCTATGCTGTACATTTCTTTGCTCTTTAAATATTAAAATCAGTCTCGTGCCTTTACCGAGTGCAAAGCAGCTTACACCGGCAATTCAATGCCAGTATCAGAGTGAGAGGTGAGAAACTGGGCGCAAACCTGATTTTTCGCCTCTCTTGCAACCTTTTCAGATCATGTAGCCAATGAGTGGTGTGATGAGCCAGTGAGATTGTCCCCACATTGTTGCACACTATTATTGGGCGGCGCGATAGCACAGTGGTTAGCACTGCTGATTCACAGCTCCAGGGTCCTGGGTTCGATTCCCGGCTCGGGTCACTGTCTGTGTGGAATTTGCACATTTCTCCTCGTGTCTGCGTGGGTTTCCTCCGGGTGCTCCGGTTTCCTCCCACAGTCCAAAGATGTGCAGGTTAGGTTGATTGGCCACGCTAAGAAATTGCCCCTTCACGTTTAGGGATGCACAGCTTAGAGGGTATAATGTGTAGGGAGACGGGGTTAGGGCCTGGGCGGGATTGTGTTGGGTGCAAACTCGGAAGGTCTCTTTCTGCACTGTAGTGTTCTACAATTCTAAAAGTTAAAGAAAGGCCTTTATTTCAAGTAAAGAGGGCTGCTGGGGCAAAGTTATCCCTTTGGAGCAATGGTGTTTGCTTAGAACTTGTGAACTAGTGTTTGAACGGGCTCTGGAATCCAGGGCAAAGAAATATCAGGAGCAAGAAGTGAAAACCCTCTTTGTTGGTGCATCTTCACACAATCACACACCCATACACTTACACACACACACACCCATACATTTACACACACACAATCACACACCCATACACTTACACACACACACCCATACACTTACTCACATACACAATCACACACCCATACACTTACTCACATACACAATCACACACCCATACACTTACACACACACACAATCACACACCCATACACTTACACACACAATCACACACCCATACACTTACTCACACACCCATACACTTACTCACACACACACACAATCACACACCCATACACTTACTCACACAAGCACACACCCATACACTTACTCACACACGCACACAATCACACACCCATACACTTACTCACACACGCACACAATCACACACCCATACACTTACTCACACACGCACACAATCACACACCCATACACTTACTCACACACGCACACAATCACACACCCATACACTTACTCACACACGCACACAATCACACACCCATACACTTACTCACACAACACAATCACACACCATACACTTACTCACACACGCACACAATCACACACCCATACACTTACTCACACACACACACAATCACACACCCATACACTTACTCACACACGCACACAATCACACACCCATACACTTACTCACACACGCACACAATCACACACCCATACACTTACTCACACACGCACACTTACACACCAACACACACCCATACACTTACTTACACAAACACATAATCACACACCAATACACTTACAGTCTCACACACAAACACATACACACACATACACTTACTCACACAGTCTCACACACACATACACAATCACACACCCATACACTCTCAGTATCACACACACACATACGCACACAATCTCAGACTCATACACTTACTCACAGCCTCACACACACACACACACACACACAAACTCACAGATAAATACAGAAAGAAAACACGGATCCTCTTCGAAATGCACAACGCGGTTTTAATGCCACAACCTCAGTTAATAAAACAGCGACAGGGACCACGAGCAGCCTGACTCTGCACCGTGCGCGGGGGACAGAAAGAATACGACACGGGTTAGCGGGTGAGTCGAGTGCCTTCCCCAGAGGGCGAGGGAGCTCGCCGGGGTGTCCAAGGAGAGAGACCTCCGGCATCCACTTCTACCCCCTCCCACACTTTGCCCCAGCGAGCACTCTCCCCTCACTGAAACAGGCAGCAGGGCGATGGGGGGCAGACACAATGGAGATTCTTGGCTTTTCAGACAGACCGTCTGCGTTGCATAGAGTTGCTGCCCCCCCCCTGCGGGGTGGGGGTGGGGGGGGGGGGGGTGAGGGAAGAGGGTTCGGGAGAAAGTCTCTCGGGATCGATCGGAGGATGCGGGGGGAGGGACACGGGAGGTGAAAGAAGCTGAGTGGAGGCAATGGAGAGCTCGGCCGGGATAGGGGAAAACCTGGCATGAGAGAATCTGGAGACAAACACAAAGTAAATGGGAAATATATCACATTTTCATCCTCACACACACGGAGATCTGCTTCTGCGGCTTTGCCAAGAGCTACGGAGCATGAATGTAGGTTAATTTTTTTTTAAAGGGGGTTATTTTTAAACAGCTATCTCCTTCGCTCTTGGTCTTTCTCTCTCTCTCTATCTATCTCTTCTCTCTCTCTCTCTCTCTCTCTCTTCGAGGACAGTCTCGCCGGCAGAGCTCAGACTTTCTTCGGAGGCAGTTGAAGTTTGATGATCTCATCTTCCGAGGGCTGTCGGATCACATCTTGGGAAAAGGGAGAGAAGGAAATGATTACATTTTACCCCCACAAATTGTGCAATTCCTCCCTGTACCCACCCGCCTTCCCTCTGTATCTCCATCCCCGTCTCCCTCTGTATCTCCATCCCCGTCTCCCCCTGTATCTCCATCCCCGTCTCCCTCTGTATCTCCATCCCCGTCTCCCTCTGTATCTCCATCCCCGTCTCCCTCTGTATCTCCATCCCCGTCTCCCTCTGTATCTCCATCCCCGTCTCTCCCCCTGTATCTCCATCCCCGTCTCCCCCTGTATCTCCATCCCCGTCTCCCCCTGTATCTCCATCCCCATCTCCCCCTGTATCTCCATCCCCGTCTCCCCCTGTATCTCCATCCCCGTCTCCCTCTGTATTTCCGTCCCCGTCTCCCTCTGTATCTCCGTCCCCATCTCCCTCTGTATCTCCGTCCCCATCTCCCTCTGTATCTCCATCCCCGTCTCCCTCTGTACCTCCATCCGTATCTCCCCCTGTATCTCCGTCCTCGTCTCCCCCTGTATCTCCGTCCCCGTCTCCCCCTGTATCTCCGTCCCCGTCTCCCTCTGTATCTCCGTCCCCGTCTCCCTCTGTATCTCCATCCCTATCTCCCTCTGTATTTCCATCCCCATCTCTCTGTATCTCCATCCCCATCTCCCTCTGTATCTCCATCCCCATCTCTCTGTACCTCCATCCGTATCTCCCTCTGTATCTCCGTCCCCGTCTCCCTCTGTATCTCCGTCCCCGTCTCCCTCTGTATCTCCGTCCCCGTCTCCCCCGTATCTCCATCCCCGTCTCCCTCTGTATCTCCGTCCCCGTCTCCCTCTGTATCTCCATCCCTTCTCCCTCTGTATTCCATCCCCATCTCTCTGTATCTCCATCCCCATCTCCCTCTGTATCTCCATCCCCATCTCTCTGTACCTTCATCCGTATCTCCCTCTGTATCTCCGTCCCCGTCTCCCCCTGTATCTCCGTCCCCGTCTCCCTCTGTATCTCCGTCCCCATCTCCCTCTGTATCTCCGTCCCCGTCTCCCTCTGTATCTCCATCCCTATCTCCCTCTGTATTTCTATCCCCATCTCTCTGTATCTCCATCCCCATCTCCCTCTGTATCTCCATCCCCATCTCTCTGTACCTCCATCCGTATCTCCCTCTGTATCTCCGTCCCCGTCTCCCTCTGTATCTCCGTCCCCTTCTCCCTCTGTATCTCCGTCCCCGTCTCCCTCTGTATCTCCGTCCCCATCTCCCTCTCAGCCAGAGGGCGGCACGGTAGCATAGTGGTTAGCACTGCTGCTTCACAGCCCCGGGGTCCTGGGTTCGATTCCCGTCTCGGGTCACTGTCTGTGTGGAGTTTGCACATTCTCCTTGTGTCTGTGTGGGTTTCTTCCAGGCACTCCAGTTTCCTCCCACAGTCCAAAGATGTGTGGGGTTAGGTTGATTGGCCATGCTAAGAAATTGCCCCTTAGTGACCAGAGATGCGTAGGTTGGAGGGATTAGTGGGCATAATATGTAGGAATATGGGGGTAGGGTCTGGGTGGGATGGTGTTTGGTGCAGTCTTGATGGGCCGAAGGGCTTCTTTCTGCAGTGTGGGCTTCTATGATCTCCCTCCCTATCTCCATGCCTACACTTCCTCTTTTTCCACCCTCCTCTTCTCTTACCCTCCCTCTTTTGCCCTCTGTCTCTCTCTATCTGCTGCCCTCTCTATCTCCATCCCTCCTCCTTCCCTCTCGCCCTCCCTCTTTTGCCCTCTCTCTCTCTCTGCTGCCCTCTCTATCTCCATCCCTCCCTCCCTCCCTCTCTCTTGCCCTCCCTTTTTTGCCCTCTCTCTGCTGCCCTTTCTATCTCCATCCCTCCCTCCCTCTCTTTTGCCCTCTCTCTCCCTCTCTGCCGCCCTCTCTATCTTCATCCCTTCCTCCCTCCCACTCTCACTTCCACCTTCCCTCACCACTCCCCTGCCCTCTTTCCCTCCTTCCTCCAATCTGGGTGACTCCTCACCTTTGTACTTCACGGCGCTTGGGATCCGTGTGAACTTTGACTCAACCTCTTGGTCCTCGGAGATTTTCAGGACTTTGGTTCTGTAGTCAACCACCATGGTCAGGAGATCCGGGCGCCTTGACATCTCGAAGATGTGCTCGATGTACGAGAGATTATCTACAGGGCACATGGAACGGAGTTATACTGCGGCCGCCTCCCTCCCAAGTCAGCAATCCAGCCGGTCCAATCTCAGAAAGATCCATTTAACTAAACACCCCTCCAACCCACCACCTCCCCTCCCCCACCTCCAGTCTCCCTCCCTTTCAATCCCACCCCAACTCCCATTTCCCTCCTTTCCAATTGCGTGTTACTTTCGACCCTCTGACCTTCGAGTGCAGAGAGTGCGGTTGGCATGGGGAGGGAGAGTTGACGTACTGATCCCAGGCCAGGCCTAGTTGGCAACTCAAAGCCTGCCCTGGGAGTTGGCCATCAAAGCTGCAACCATTGGCATCAAATATCAGGCTGGCAGTGGGCAGGAGGGTGGTGTTAGAAACCTGGTGGAGGGGAGAAGCCTGTGGCCAATATTCAGGCTCCTACCTTTGGAGAGTTTGTCATGCTTTTCCAGGAAGTTAAACCACTCCTTGCATCCAGTTAGCTCCTGACTCCTCTCACTGGGAATATCCTCCTTACAGGCCAACTTGAGCTGGTTCAGGTCCTCTGGTGTGATGTTGGAGGAGAGATCATCAAGCAGGGCAGCAAACTGCACCAGTTCTGTGTCTGCCATGATCTGAGGGAAAGAGAAGATTGTTAGGAAGAGAGAGGGATTGACGAAGAGAAATAGAGAGAGGGAGGGAGATACAAGAAAGAGGGAGAGACTGAGAGAGACACTGAGAGAATCTTAGCAAGAGACAGACAGAGAGGAAGAGAGCTTGACTGAGTGAGACAGAGAGACCGAGAGAGAGACAGAGAGTGGGAGACTGAGTGATACAGAGAGACTGAGATGTAGAAAGAGAAAGACAGAGAGTGTCAGGGAGAGACAGAGATAGAGTTACAGAAAGAGAGAGAGAGACTGAGCGATATAGAGAGTCTGAGATGTAGAAAGAGAGAGGCAAGGAGAGACAGAAAGAGAGAGATGGAGTTACAGACAGAGAGAGATTGAGTGATACAGAGAGACTGAGATGTAGAAAGAGAGAGGCAGGGAGAGACAGACTGGGAGAGAGAGGCAGAGAGAGACTGAGATGGAGCGACAAAGACTGAAAGACTGTGATATAGAGAAAAAAATGGAGAGAGACAGTGAGAGAGACAGAGCTACGGAGAGAGACTTAGCGACACAGAGAGGCTGAGATGTAGGGAGAGAAAGACAAGGGGGGAGAGAGAGAGAGACAGACAGACAGAGACATGGACCGAGACAGAATCATGGAGAGAGAGACATGGAGAGAGAGAGAGAGAGACGGAGAGAAGATGTAAGGGAGAGACGTGAGCGTTCCCCTTTCTCCTGCACCTTCTCTCTCTGTTCTCCGGAGCCTCGTCAACAAGTCTGTGTCGATGAAGGAGCCGGTGCTGTTTATAATCCCCCCGCACTCACACACACACACAGGCACACACACACATACACACAGACACGACACACACAGACACACTCAGTGCAGCCCAGCGCTGAGCGGGGACTGTCTCAGACTCACCCCCCCCCCCCCCCCCCCCACCCCCCCCAGCAGCAGCACCCCCCGCTGCTCCAATCAGCCTCATCCAGGCAGTCTCCTTGGCAACCAAGCATTCCAGGGCCGCCGGGGAACAGTTGCCGAGGTAACAGCTCGGAGACAATGTCTTCCCTGGATTTCAGAAGGATAGGGATGAGTGCTCAGGACTATCAGGAGCGGGAAGGAAAATGGGTGGCTGGGGAGGAGGGAAATCCCTCCCTGGGATCCTCAGCACTCCCCTTTGTCACTCCTTCTTGTCAACTCCAACTTCTCTGCACTTCCCCAGCTCTGCCTCTTGAAATATTCTATCATCATCCCCCCCCCTCCCCTCCCCTCCACCACACACACACACACAATCACACCAAAGTTAAAAACCTTGCTTGGCCAACAACTAAGTTGTGGAATTTGCTGCAATACAACACACCTTTCTGCTAATCCCCATTAACCACATCAACAGGACCATTGTAAAGGAAGCCTTGCTCTGCTAGTTTTGCCCCATGCGGTACCTCTCCTCGAAGTGGGCATAGTAAGTGATCTCACAATACCAGGTTAAAGTCCAACAGCTTTATTTGTCACACAGATCCCGGTTGAGACTGTCCTCATGTGTGCGGAACTTGACGATCAGTTTCTGCCCAGCGATTCTCGTGCGTCACTTGAGGGTTACGAGGTAGCAAGGAATGAGTTTAAAACAAAGGGCTTACGAAAGCTAGCAGGGGGCATGAGAAGCCCTCGGGTCAAGGAAAACCCCTTTTTACTCTTATGTGAGAAATAAAAGAATGACCAGGGTGAGGTTAGGGCTGGTCAAGGATAGTAGTGGGAACTTGTGCATAGAGTACTGTGTGCAGTTCTGGTCACCTCACTATAGGAAGGATGTGGAAGCTATTGAGAGGGTGCAGAGGAGATTTACAAGGATGTTGCCTGGATTGGGGGGACATGCCTTATGAAGATAGATTGAGAGAGCTAGGTCTCTTCTCCCTGGAGAGACGAAGGTTGAGAGGTGACCTGATAGAGGTTTATAAGATGTTGAGAGGAATAGATAGGGTGGATTCTCAGACACTATTTCCCAGGGCTGAAATGGTCGCTACGAGAGGACACAGGTTTAAGGGGCTGGGGGGCAAGTACAGAGGAGACGTTAGAGGTAATTTTTTCACTCAAAGTGAAAAGTTTGGTGAGTGAATGGAATCGGCTGCCGTCAGTGGTGGTAGAGGCAAACTCGCTGGACTCTTTTAAGAGACTTCTGGATGAGTACATGGGACTTAATGAGATTGGGAGTTACAGATAGTTCTATGGCCTGGTAAGTATAGATATGATCGGCACAACTTGTGGATCGAAGGCCGTGTTTGTGCTGTAGTGTTCTATGTTCTATGAGTCAGTAGAAATAGGTGAGCTGTTGAATGAATACTTTTCTTCAGTGAGAAATGTGCAGCAAAAACTCCTTTTCCTAAGGAGAGGGGCCATGTTTTTGAGGATGAGAGTGTGATACAGGCTGAGAGAATAGAGGGAGTAGATGTTCTGAGGGAAGATGTATTAGCAATTTGAAAAAAACCTGAGGGTCAATCAGTCCCCTGGACCAGATGGGTTACATACTGGAATATTTCGGGGAAACAAGGGATGAAATTGTGGAGTCTTTAGCTTTGATCTTTGGGTCCTCGCTGTCCACGGGGATTGTGCCAGAGGGTTGGAGAGTGGAGAATGTTGTTCCTCTCTTCGAGAAAGGAAATAGGAATGACCCTGGTAATTATAGGCCAGTTGGTCTTTCTTCAATGGTCAGTGAGTTAATGGAAAAGGTGCTGAGGAATAGGATTTATGACCATTTGGAAAGATGCAACTTAATCTGGGATAGTCAGCATGGAGCCACGAGGGGTAAGTCCTGCCTCACAAATTTGATTGAATTCTTTGAGGAGGTAACTAAGTGTGTGGATGAAGGTAGAGCAGTTGATGTTGTATACATGGATTTTAGTAAGGCATTTGATAAGGTTCCCCATGGTAGGCTCATGAAGAAAGTAAGGAGGTGTGGGATAAAAGGAAATTTGGCCGATTGGATAAATAACTGGCTGTCTCATAGAAGACAAACTGTGGTGGGGGATGGAAAAGTTTCAGACTGGAGGCCAGTTACCAGCAGTATATCACAGGGATCAGTGCTGGGTCCTCTGCTATTTGTGATTTTTATCAATGACTTGGAAGAGGGGGCTGAAGATTAGTGGAGTAGTGGATGAGGTGGAGGGCTATTGCAGGCTGCAAAGAGATATTGATAGGATGCAGAGCTGGGCCAAAAAGTGGCAGATGGAGTTTAACCCTGATCAGCGTGAGGTGATTCATTTTGGTAGGACAAACTTGAATGCAGATTACAGGGTCAACGGCAGGGTTCTGAGGAATGTGGAGGAACAGAGAGATTTGGGGGTTCATATCCATAGATCTCTGAAAGTTGCCACTCAAGTGGATAGAGCCGTGAAGAAGGCTTATAATGTGTTAGTGTTTATTAACTGGGGGGTTTGAGTTTAAGAATTGTGGGGTTATGCAGCAACTGTACAGAATCTTGGTGAGACCACATTTGGA
The DNA here is from genome assembly GCA_024679065.1 of Sphyrna mokarran. Classification (NCBI taxonomy): domain Eukaryota; kingdom Metazoa; phylum Chordata; class Chondrichthyes; order Carcharhiniformes; family Carcharhinidae; genus Sphyrna; species Sphyrna mokarran. Next base: position 12,166,056 of record JAGIQG010000014.1, on the reverse strand, counting down.
ATATTGTGTTCAGTTCTGGTCACTTCACTAGAAGAAGGATGTGGAATCATTGGAGAGAGTGCAGAGGAGATTTACCAGGATGCTGCCTGGTTTGGAGGGTAGGTCTTATGAGGAAAGGTTGAGGGAGCTGGAGCTTTTCTCTTTGGAGCAGAGGAGGATGAGAGGCGACTTAATAGAAGTTTATAAGATGATAAGGGGGATAGATAGAGTGGACGTGCAAAGACTATTTCCTTGGGTGGATGTAGCTGCTACTAGGGGACATAATTATAAATAGGAGATATAGGAGGAATGTCCGAGATAGATTCTTTCCTCAGAGAATGATTGGGGTGTGGAATACACTGCCTGCTGTGATAATAGAGTCGGGCACTTCAGGAAATTTCAAGTGGTTATTGGATAGGCACATGGACCACACCAGAATGATAGGGAGTGGGATAGCCTGATCTTGGGTACGGACAGAGCTCGGCACAACATCGAGGGGCAGAAAGCCTGTACTGTATTGTATTGTTCTATGTTCTGTATTCTATATTCTATGAAGGTCACCTTGGAGAATGTTTACCTGAAGATCCCAGTGACAGGCATTCAGCCTCTGATCCTCGGGTAACCCCATTCTCCAAGGTGGCCTTCATGACACACAATAACCCAAAATTGCCGAGCAGAAACTGATAGCCAAGTTCCGCACGTGAGGATAGCCTCAATGGGGATCCTTGCTACCAAATAAACTTGTTAGAGTTTAACCTGGTGTTGTGAAACTACTTAATGGGCTTACTCCAGTCCAACATCGGCATCTCCACATCAGTGTTTGATGGGGACAGTGTAGAGGGAGTTTTAATCTGTATTTCACCCAGCATTGTCCTTGGGAATATTTGATGGGAATGTGTAGAGGGAGATTTACTCTGAAAATAACCTCATTCTGTAACTATCTGGTGAGTTTTGATGGCGACAGTGTAGGAGAGATTTACTGTGTAGCTAACCTGTGCTGTACCTGTCCTGGGAGTGTTTGATGGGGACAGTGTAGAGGGAGTTTTATGCTTTATTTGGCTGGCACAGTGATATTCCAGACATGAATGCCAGTGAAGCTGGTCAAAAATCATTTTAATTACGTCCCTCAATCATTACGCTGAGATACTAATTTCACGTGACAATCCGAAAGCCAGGGAGACAGTCTCAGGTTTTAGAGAACTGGCAGAACACTTTTTCAGCACAGCATTAGGAGAAATGTTAAGGGGCAGAATGGTCTGTGGTATAAACAGCTTAATAATACAAGGAAATATTACTGGTGGAGACCAAAGTTAAACATGTGGAGCTGGCCCAGGTGACTGAATGTGTGGTGCAGGGTGTAACAGAGTAGCTTTGTTGGCATGCCAAACCAAATAAATCATTTACGGTGCGAAATAGCTGTAGTGCAAAACAACCCAAATGCAGGTGCAACGGTACCTGACAGAAAAATAGCAACAGTGAGGGTTAAAGGATGTTTTCAATACGGCAGAGAACACTCCCAGTGTGTCGCTGCAAGAATTATGTATGCTTCATGTGTAATACAAAGGTCACTTAAAAGTGTGGTGCAGACCAAAGCAATGAATACAGTCAGTACAAAAAAAAGGGCAATGAGTATTAGTTTACTTGTTAAACAATTTGAATTACTCTGTATCTAACCCCGTGCTGTACCTGTCCTGGGAGTGTTTGATGGGGACAGTGAAGAGGGAGATTTACTCTGTATCTAACCCCGTGCTGTACCTGTCCTGGGAGTGTTTGATGGGGACAGTGTAGAGGGAGCTTTACTCTGTATCTAACCCCTTGCTGTACCTGTCCTGGGAGTGTTTGATGGGGACAGTGTAGAGGGAGCTTTACTCTGTATCTAACCCCATGCTGTACCTGTCCTGGGAGTGTTTGATGGGGACAGTGTAGAGGAAGCTTTACTCTGTATCTAACCCCGTGCTGTACCTGTCCTGGGAGTGTTTGATGGGGACAGTGTAGAGGGAGATTTACTCTGTATCTAACCCCGTGCTGTAACCTGTCCTGGGAGTGTTTGATGGGGACACTATAGAGGGAGATTTACTCTGTATCTAACCCTGTGCTGTACCTGTCCTGGGAGTGTTTGATGGGGACAGTGTAGAGGGAGATTTACTCTGTATCTAACCCTGTGCTGTACCTGTCCTGGGAGTGTTTGATGGGGACAGTGTAGAGGGAGATTTACTCTGTATCTAACCCCGTGCTGTATCTGTCCTGGGAGTGTTTGATGAGGACAGTGTAGAGGGAGATTTACTCTGTATCTAACCCTGTGCTGTACCTGTCCTGGGAGTGTTTGATGGGGACAGTGTAGAGGGAGATTTACTCTGTATCTAACCCTGTGCTGTACCTGTCCTGGGAGTGTTTGATGGGGACAGTGTAGAGGAAGATTTACTCTGTATCTAACCCCGTGCTGTACCTGTCCTGGGAGTGTTTGATGGGAACTCAGTAAGAATTTAGCAACACCAATTTTAAATCCAACCGATTTATTTGATAGTAAAATTGCGAGCTTTCAACACTCTGTGTCATGATCTAATCCCGTGCTGTACCTGTCCAGGGTATCTAACTCCGTGCTGTACCTGTCCTGAGAGTGTTTGATGGGGACAGTGTAGAGGGAGCTTTACTCTGTATCTAACCCCGTGCTATATCTGTCCTGAGAGTGTTTGATGGGGACAGTGTAGAGGGAGATTTACTCTGTATCTAACCCCGTGCTGTACCTGTCCTGGGAGTGTTTGAAAGGCACATTGTACATAAAACACAGAACAATACAGCACAGGAACAGGCCTTTTGGACCTTGATGTTGGCCTAATATGATCTCTTCTGTCTGTCTTTGGTCCATATCCCGCTATTCCTTGCACATTCATGTGTTTATGTAAAAGTCCCTTAAATGCCTGTTATCGTATCTGCCTGCATCACCACCCCTGGCAGCATGTTCCAGACATCTACCTCTCTCTAAGATTCCTAGCTATCTTAAAAAAATCTTGCCCCTCACATCTCCTTTGAACTCTCAGGGTAAATGCATGCCCCCTAGTATTGGACATTTCAATTCTGACTGACAACTCTATTGATATGTCTCATAATTTTATAAACTTCTATCAAATCTCTCCTCAGCCTTCATCTCTCCACAGAAAACAACCTTAATTTGTCCTGCTTCAACTTATTGCTCAGATCCTCTAATCCAACATCCTGATAAACATCTTCTGCTCCCTCTCCAAAGTCTCCACACCCTTCCTATTATGTGAAGACCAGAACTGCATGCAGTAAGTGCGGCCTAACCAAGGTTTTATAAAGCTGCAACGTGACATCCTCGCTCTTGTACTCAATGTCCCAAGTAAAAGCAAGCATGCCATATGCCTTCTTTACCATTCTATTGACTTGCGTGGCACTTTCAAGGAGCAATGGGCTTGAATGCCCAAGATACATCAGTGCTGTTAAGATGCCTGCCATTAACTGTATACTTACCCTTAACATTTGATCTCCCCAGGTGCAGCACCTCACACTTGCCCAGATTGAACTCCATTTGCCTCTGCTTCCAAGCACAAGTTCCCTCTGTTATCCTTAAGTGGTCCTACCCTCTCCCTAGTTATCCTCTTGTTCTTAATGTTTGTGTAAAATGCCTTGGGATTCTAGTTAACTCTATCTGCCAGGATCATTTCATGGCCCCTCTTTGCTCTCCTCATTCCCTGCATGAGTTCTTTTCTGCTTTATATTCCTCACAGCCCTGTCCGATTTTAGCTTCCTACACCTTTTCCCCTTTAAATGAAATTCACGATCTCTCATTATCCAAGGGTCCCTTACTCTATATCTTTGTCCTTCTTTCTTAATGGAACATTCTAGTCCTGAACTCTGATCGGTAGAATTTTAATCAACTCCCACATCTCAGATGTGGACTTGCCCAAAATCAGCTTCTCTCAATTAACTCTTCCTAGCTCCTGTCTCGTTCTGTCGTAATTTGCCCTCCCCAAACATATTCCCTTCCCACAAGGTCCTGACTTACCCTTATTCCTAACTATCTTAAAAAAACTTAAGGAATGGTGATCACCGTTTCCAAAATACTTCCCTGCTGAAAGGTCAGTCACTTGACCAGACTGATTTGCCAACACAAGGTCCAGTATGGCCCCTCCTCAATGGACTATTCACAGACTGTTTCAAGAAACCCTCTTGTTGCACTTGACAAATTCTGCCCCGTCTAAGCCTTTTGCCCTAATGAAGTCCCAGTCAATAGTGGGAAAGTTAAGGTCACCCACTATGACAACCGTGTTGTTATTGCATCTTTCGATAACCTGCCTGCATATTTATTCCTCAATGTCCCAGGGCTGAAATGGTCACTACGAGAGGACACAGATTTAAGGTTCAGGGAAGTAAATACAGAGGAGGTGTTAGGGGTAAGTTTTTCACTCAGAGGGTGGTGAGTGAATGGAATCGGCTGCCGTTCGAGGTTGTTGAGGCAAACTCGCTGGGGTCTTTTAAAAGACTTCTGGATGAGTATATGGAAACGAATAGGATAGGGGGTTATAGATAGGTCTGTGGATTGGTAGATGTGATCGGCGCAACTCGTGGGCCGAAGGGCCTGTTTGTGCTGTATTCTTCTTTGTTCTATGTTCATCTGTTTTAAATCTCGCACTTCATAATTTATACCTATGACCTATTGCCCCATAAGAGGAAACATTTACTTTCTTAATCCCATTAAAATTTTTATACACTTTGATCAGATTCCCTCTCATCCTCCTGAACTCCAGCGAGTACAAGCCCAAACTGTTTAATCTCTCCTCGTACATCAATCCCTTCATCCCTGGAATCAATCTGGTGAACCTCCTCTGAACCGCCTCCAATGTCATCACATCCTTCCTCAAATAAGGAGACCGAAATTGGATACATTATTCCAGATGTGGTCTCACCCGACACGATTGCAACAGCAATTCTCTACTTTTATACTCCAATCCTTTCACAATAAATGCCAACACCCCATCTGCCTTTTTTATTACATGCTGTACCTGCACACTGTTTTTCTGAGATTCATAAATAGAGACACCCAGATCCCTCTGATCAGACGCATTTTGAATCCGCTTTCCATTTAGCCAATAATTTGCCTTTCTACTTTTTTCAGCCAAAATGGATAACCTCACACTTATCCACATTAAACTCCATCTGCCAAATTTTGGTCCCATTGTCCCAGCCTATCTATATCCGTCTTTATATCCTCTTCACTGCCTGTTTTCCCATCTATTTTACAATCATCCTCAAATTTTGCTATGTTACATTCTGTCTCTGCTTGCAGATCATTTACATAGATTGTAAACATTTGAGGTCCAAGGACTGATCCCTGCAGCACCCCGCAGGTTATGTTTCACCAGCCAGAGAAGGACCCATTTATCCCGACTCTCTGCTTTCTGTCAGTCAGCCAATCCTCAATCCATTCTAATACTCAACCCCCAATCCTCTGCGATCTCATCTTCTGGATCAGCCTTCTATGCAGCACCTTGTCACACGCCTTCTGGAAGTCCAGATATTCCACATCTGTAAGTTCCCCACGATCCACCTTGTTGATTATGTCCTCGAGGAACTCAAACAAGCATGACCTATCCTTCATCAAACCCTGCTGACAATGGTGGATCGAGCTTTATCTTTCCAAATGCTGAGTCATTTCCTCCTTAATGATTGATTCCCGCAACTTCCCCAACATGAAGGCAAAGCTAACCTTTCCTACAGTTTCCTACTTTTTGCCTCTCTCCCTTTTTGAATATGGGTGTCACATTAGCGTGTTTCCAATCCACCGGGACCTTACCAGGGAGCAAAGAATTTTGAAATTTGAAAACCAATACATCCAGTACCTCCTTTAAAAACCTAAGGTGCAGGTCATTAAGTCCCGGAGATTTATCTGTCTTTAATCTCATTAGTTTACTCAACACTTTCTCCCCAGTAAAGGTTATTACACCAAGTTCCTTTGCATTCCTTTTGGCCCGAGGAATAAGAGATCCATCATTGGTCATTTTCCAAAATTTTTGAGATAATGGACTGATTCCTACAGACTGAGGGGGAACTAATGTAAGTCTGCTGTTCAAAAAGGTAGAGAGAAAACAGGGAGCTACAGACCAGTGACCCAAACATCAGTACTGAGGAAGTTGCGAGAGTCCATTGCCAAGGATTTCATAGCTCAACTTTTTTTAAGTAGTAGTATTATCAGACAAAGTCAGTGTGGATTTACAAAGGGGAAATCATGCTTGTCAAATCTACTGGAACCTGTGCATATGACTTATTTCTGAAGGCTTTTGACAAGGTCTCACATAGCGGACTACTATGTAAAGTTAAAGTATGTGAGATTGCAGGTAATGTCTTGAGATGGATAGAAGGCTGGTTGGCAGACAGGAAGCAAAGAATTGGCTCACATGAGTCTTTTTCCAATTGACAGGCAGTGACTAATGGTACCGCGGGGATCTGGGTTGGGATTCCAACTGTTCACATTATATATTAATGATTTGGAAGAGGGAACTAAATGCATTATCCCCAAATTTGCAGAAGTTGCAAAGTTGGGTGGGAGGGTGAGCTGCGAGGAGAATGCAGAGATGCTTCAACATGATTTGGACAGAGGGAGTGAGTGGGCCAATGCCATGGAAGATGCAGCATAATATGGATAGCATTCAGTAGGAATCATAGGAAGGCAGATTATTATTTGAATGGGTGTAAATTGAGAGAGGTGGGTACTCAGCGAGATCTTTGTGTTCTCGCGCATTAGTCGCTGAAGGTAAGTACAGCAGAAAGTAAAGAAGGCAAATGGTACTTCTTAGCAAAAGGATTTGAGTGTAGAAATAGTGATGGCTTACTGCAGTTGTGCAGGGAATTGGTGAAGTCATACCTGGACTACTGTTGACCAGCTTTGGTGTCTTAATCTGAGGAATGATGTTTTTGCTATAGAGGGAGTGCAGTGAAGGTTTACCAGGCTGATCCCTGGGATGGCTTGCGGATAGTGAGGAGCATTGTCAGGCGATGCAGCAGGACATAGATAGGCCGGTAGCTTGGGCAGATAGATGGCAGATGGAATTCAATCCTGATAAAGGCGAGGTGATGCATTTCAGGAGAAAGAATGTAGCGGGGAGGTATGTGATAAAGGGTAGACCTATTAAGAGTATAGAAATGCAGAGGGACCTCGTGGTGCAGGTGCACAAGTCTCTGAAGGTGGCAGAGCAAGTAGAGAAGGTTGTGAAAAAGAAAGCATATAGTATGCTAGCCTTTATAGGAAGCGGTATAGAGTACAAGAGCTGGCCTTTAATGTTGCAGTTGTGTAAAATGTTGGTTAGACATCATTTGGAATAATGCGTCCAGTTCTGGTCGCCTTACCACCATAAGGACATGGAGACTCTGGAGAGAGTGCAGAGGAGGTTTACCAGGATGCTGCCTGGTATGGAAGGTCTGAGTTACGAGGAGAGGTTAGGCAAATTGGGGCTGTTTTCCTTAGAAAGACGCAGACTTAGAGGAGATGTACAAGATTATGACGGGTATAGATAGAGTAAACAGGGTTAAGCTTTTTCCTAGGATGGATTCAAATAGCACGAGGGGTCACGGGCTTAGGGTGAGGGGGGTAAGGTATAATTTGGATGCTAGAGGGAGTGTTTTTCACACAGAGGGTGGTGGGGGTATGGAATGCGCTGCCAAGTAAAGTGGTGGAGGCAGGTACTCTGGAGTTATTTAAGAAATACTAGATGGGCACATGAACAGAATGGGAATGGAGGGGTATAGAAAACTGATTTAAAATAGGGATCATGAGCCTTGGGAGTCCCTGGGAAGTGTGTAAATAGATGATGATGATATTGATGTACTTGTTTTTATCCTACAGGTGCTTTGGTCCACCTTGTTGTCTAACGAGGGGCACACACGCGATGGGTCGTGAGAGAGCTGCTCTTGGATTTTTTTCGAGAGTATCCTAGTGCTTCACGTCGTTAGTGTATGCTTGACCTGGACCATTTGATGGGCAAAACGACAGCTCAGTGACTATTGCTGTGCTGTGCAGATACATGGATTTGGGTCTGTGTCTGTGAGGGTTTGCACATTCTCCCCATGCTTGCGTGGGTTTTCTCTGGGTGCTCCGGTGTCCTCCCACATCCCAAAGATGTGCTCTTAGGCTGATTGGCAAAACAAATGCTCCCTAAAGTGTCTCAAATTTGGTTTTTAATTCATAGATCTATAAACAAGGACAGGGATCACGGGTAGAGGTGGGAACATCGGGGTGGCGGCACGGGCTCGTTGGGCCGAAGGGCCTGTTTCCCGTGCTGTTTTGTTCTTTGTTCTTAGATGGTAGATCTACCATATGAGAAGAGAGAGACTAAATCAGTTAGGATTATAGTCAGTGGAGTTTCGAAGAATGAGAGGGGATCTCATTGAAACATAAGGCAGGATTAGACAGAGTAGATTCCGAAAGAATGTTTCGATGGTGGGGAAGTCCAGAACTACGGTTGATAATTTGAGGATAAGTGGTAAACCTTTTAAGAGGTGAGAAGAAATTTCTTCACCCAGAGAGTGGTGAGTATGTGGAATTGACAACCACAGGAAGAAGTTGAGGCCAAAGCATTGTGAGATTTCAACAATAAATTAAGTGTAGCTCTTGGGGCAAAGAGGATCAAGAAATATAGGGAGATTGTGGGATCAGGATATTAAGAAGAAAGTGCTGGAAAATCTCAGCAGGTCTGACATTATCAGCAGAGAGAGAATAGAGGCAATGTTTTGAGTCAGGCTTACCCTTCATCAGAGCGAGTACATTTGACAATTAGCTTTGATTAAAATGATTGGCAGAGCAGGCTCAAAGGACTGAATGGCTAATTCCTGCTTCACTTTTCTATGTTTCAATCTTTCTGTCCTGGGAGTGTTTGATGGGGGACAGTATAGGGGGTGATTCACTCTGTATCTAACCCTGTGCTGTACCTGTCCTGGGAGCGTTTGATGGGGGACAGTGTAGAGGGAGATTTACTCTGTATCTAACCCCGTGCTGTACCTGTCCTGGGAGTGTTTGATGGGGACAGTGTAGAGGGAGATTTACTCTGTATCTAACCCCGTGCTGTACCTGTCCTGGGAGTGTTTGATGGGGACAGTGTAGAGGGAGATTTACTCTGTATCTAACCCCGTGCTGTACCTGTCCTGGGAGTGTTTGATGGGGACAGTGTAGAGGGAGATTTACTCTGTATCTAACCCCGTGCTGTACCTGTCCTGGGAGTGTTTAATGGGGACAGTGTAGAGGGAGATTTACTCTGTATCTAACCCCGTGCTGTACCTGTCCTGGGAGAGTTTAATGGGGACAGTGTGGAGGGAGATTTACTCTGTATCTAACCCCGTGCTGTACCAGTCCTGGGAGTGTTTGATAGGGACAGTGTAGAGGGAGATTTACTCTGTATCTAACCCCGTGCTGTACCTGTCCTGGGAGTGTTTGATGGGGACTGTGTAGAGGGAGATTTACTCTGTATCTAACCCTGTGCTGTACCTGTCCTGGGAGTGTTTGATGGGGACAGTGTAGAGGGAGATTTACTCTGTATCTAACCCCGTGCTGTACCTGTCCTGGGAGTGTTTGATGGGGGACAGTGTAGAGGGAGCTTTACTCTGTATCTAACCCCGTGCTGTACCTGTCCTGGGAGTGTTTGATGGGGACAGTGTAGAGGGAGATTTACTCTGTATCTAACCCCGTGCTGTACCTGTCCTGGGAGTGTTTGATGGGGACAGTGTAGAGGGAGATTTACTCTGTATCTAACCCCGTGCTGTACCTGTCCTGGGAGTGTTTGATGGGGGACAGTGTAGAGGGAGCTTTACTCTGTATCTAACCCCGTGCTGTACCTGTCCTGGGAGTGTTTGATGGGGACAGTGTAGAGGGAGCTTTACTCTGTATCTAACCCCGTGCTGTACCTGTCCTGGGAGTGTTTGATGGGGGAACAGTGTAGAGGGAGCTTTACTCTGTATCTAACCCTGTGCTGTACCTGTCCTGGGAGTGTTTGATGGGGAACAGTGTAGAGGGAGATTTACTCTGTATCTAACCCCTTGCTGTACCTGTCCTGGGAGTGTTTGATGGGGGACAGTGTAGAGGGAGATTTACTCTGTATCTAACCCCGTGCTGTACCTGTCCTGGGAGTGTTTGATGGGGAACAGTGTAGAGGGAGATTTACTCTGTATCTAACTCTGTGCTGTAGTCATGGGGCACCAGACATTATTTGTCATTTTCAGCACAAATAGGGACTGTCCTTGAAAGCCACAGCAGTCACGTGATCTCTGCTCTTTTGTCCCACAAAATGAATCGCTTGTTGTAATGTGATTTTGTTCAGCCAGTTCCAAAAGAACACCACTCACTCCCAGATAACTGTTATTCTATATATAAACCACCCTGAACCTCTCGATTAGATTCCAGTTTGTAACTCACTCCCGGGTATCTGTTATTCTATATATAAACCACCCTGAACCCCTCGATTAGATTCCAGTTCGTAACTCACTCCCGGGTATCTGTTATTCTATATATAAACCACCCTGAACCCCTCGATTAGATTTCAGTCTGTAACTCACTCCCAGATAACTGTTATTCTATATATAAACCACCCTGAACCCCTCGATTAGATTCCAGTCTGTAACTCACTCCCGGGTATCTGTTATTCTATATATAAACCACCCCGAACCCCTCGATTAGATTCCAGTCTGTAACTCACTCCCGGGTATCTGTTATTCTATATATAAACCACCCTGAACCCCTCGATTAGATTCCAGTCTGTAACTCACTCCCGGGTATCTGTTATTCTATATATAAACCACCCCGAACCCCTCGATTAGATTCCAGTCTGTAACTCACTCCCGGGTATCTGTTATTCTATATATAAACCACCCCGAACCCCTCGATTAGATTCCAGTCTGTAACTCACTCCCGGGTATCTGTTATTCTATATATAAACCACCCCGAACCCCTCGATTAGATTCCAGTCTGTAACTCACTCCCGGGTATCTGTTATTCTATATATAAACCACCCCGAACCCCTCGATTAGATTCCAGTCTGTAACTCACTCCCGGGTATCTGTTATTCTATATATAAACCACCCCGAACCCCTCGATTAGATTCCAGTCTGTAACTCACTCCCGGGTATCTGTTATTCTATATATAAACCACCCCGAACCCCTCGATTAGATTCCAGTCTGTAACTCACTCCCGGGTATCTGTTATTCTATATATAAACCACCCCAACCCTCGATTAGATTCCAGTCTTAACCACTCGGATATCTATTATTCTACACATAAACACCCTGAACCCCTCGATTAGATTCCAGTCTGTAACTCACTCCCGGGTATCTGTTATTCTATATATAAACCACCCCGAACCCCTCGATTAGATTCCAGTCTGTAACTCACTCCCCGGTATCTGTTATTCTATATATAAACCACCCCGAACCCCTCGATTAGATTCCAGTCTGTAACTCACTCCCGGGTATCTGTTATTCTATATATAAACCACCCCGAACCCCTCGATTAGATTCCAGTCTGTAACTCACTCCCGGGTATCTGTTATTCTATATATAAACCACCCCGAACCCCTCGATTAGATTCCAGTCTGTAACTCACTCCCGGGTATCTGTTATTCTATATATAAACCACCCCGAACCCCTCGATTAGATTCCAGTCTGTAACTCACTCCCGGGTATCTGTTATTTTATATATAAACCATCCCAAACCCCTCGATTAGATTCCAGTCTGTAACTCACTCCCGGGTATCTGTTATTCTATATATAAACCACCCCGAACCCCTCGATTAGATTCCAGTCTGTAACTCACTCCCGGGTATCTGTTATTCTGTATATAAACCACCCCAAATCCCTCGATTAGATTCCAGTCTGTAACACACCCCTGGATATCTGTTATTCTATACATAAACCACCCTAAACCCCTCGATTAGATTCCAGTCTGTAACTCACTCCCGGGTATCTGTTATTCTGTATATAAACCACCCTGAACCTCTCAATTAGATTCCAGTCTGTAACTCACTCCCGGGTATCTGTTATTCTATATATAAACTACCCTGAACCCCTCGATTAGATTCCAATCTGTAACTCAGTCCCAGGTATCAGTTATTGAATGTATAAACCGTTCCAAACCCCTCGATTAAATTCCAGTCTGTAACTCACTCCCGGGTATCTGTTATTTTATATATAAACCATCCCAAACCCCTCGATTACATTCCAGTCTGTAACTCACTCCCGGGTATCTGTTAAACTATATATGAACCACCCCAAATCCCTCGATTAAATTCTAATTTGTCACTCACTCCCCGGTATCTGTAATTGTATGTATAAACCATCCCGAAACTCTCGATTAGATTTCAGTCTGTAATTCACTCTCAGGTATTTGTTATTCTATATATAAACCACCCTGAACCTCTCGATTAGATTCCAATCTGTAACTCACTCCCGGGTATCTGTTATTCTATATATAAAGCACCCCATATATCTTGATTAGATTCCAGTCTTTAACACACTCCCAGGTATCTGATATCTATATATAAAGTATCCTGTACTTCTCAATTAGATTCCAGTCTGTAACTCACTCCGGGGTATCTGTTATTCTATATATAAACCACGCTGAACCTCTCGATTAGATTCCAGTCTGTAACTCACTCCCAGATATCTGTTATTCTATATATAAAGCACCCCATATATCTTGATTAGATTCCAGTCTTTAACACACTCCCAGGTATCTGATATCTATATATAAAGTATCCTGTACTTCTCAATTAGATTCCAGTCTGTAACTTACACGCAGGTATCTTATTTTGTGTGCAAATCACCCTGAACCCCTCGATTAGATTCCAGTCTGTAACTCACTCCCAGGTATCTGTTACTCTATACGTAAATCACCCAAACCCATCAGTTAGATTCAAGACTGTAAATCACTTCTGGGTATCAGTTAATCTAAGTATAAAGCACCCTGACCCCCTCAATTAAACTCCAGTCTGTAACTCACTCTTGGGTGTTTGTTGTTCTATATCTAGGCCACCCCAAATATATCCAATAGATTCTAGTCTGTAACTCATGGAATCATTGAATTCCTGCTGTGCAGAAAGAGGCCACTTATCCCCTCGGGAATGCACTATCTTTCTGACAGACCATTTTATCCAGGTTCTCTCTGTCACCACCCCATAAATTTACACTTCTAATTCCCCTGACCTACTCATCTTGGGACACAAAGGAGCAATTTAACATGGCCAATCCATTAACCTGTACAGCTTAGGACCTAACGCATTCCCGAGTAACAATTATTCTTCATGTAATCTATCCTGAACCCTTAGATTCCAGTCTGTAACTCACTCCCGGGTACCTGTTATTCTATATATAAACCACCCTAAACCCCTCGATTAGATTCCAGTCAGTACCTCACTCCCGGGTATCTGTTATTCTATACATAAACCACCCTGAACCCCTCGATTAGATTCCAGTATGTAACTCACTCCCGGGTATCTGTTATTCTATATATAAACCACCCTGAACCCCTCGATTAGATTCCAGTCTGTAACTCACTCCCAGGTATGTGTTATTCTATATATAAACCACCCTGAACCCCTCGATTAGATTCCAGTATGTAACTCACTCCCGGGTATCTGTTATTCTATATATAAACCACCCTGAACCCCTCGATTAGATTCCAGTCTGTAACTCACTCCCAGGTATGTGTTATTCTATATATAAACCACCCTGAACCCCTCGATTAGATTCCAGTCTGTAACTCACTCCCGGGTATCTGTTATTCTATATATAAACCACCCCGAACCCCTCGATTAGATTCCAGTCTGTAACTCACTCCCAGGTATCTGTTATTCTATATATAAACCACCCTGAACCCCTCGATTAGATTCCAGTCTGTAACTCACTCCCGGGTATCTGTTATTCTATATATAAACCACCCTGAACCCCTCGATTAGATTCCAGTCTGTAACTCACTCCCGGGTATCTGTTATTCTATATATAAACCACCCTGAACCCCTCGATTAGATTCCAGTCTGTAACTCAGTCCCGGGTATCTGTTATTCTATATATAAACCACCCTGAACCCCTCGATTAGATTCCAGTCTGTAACTCACTCCCGGGTATCTGTTATTCTATATATAAACCACCCCGAACCCCTCGATTAGATTCCAGTCTGTAACTCACTCCCGGGTATCTGTTATTCTATATATAAACCACCCCGAACCCCTCGATTAGATTCCAGTCTGTAACTCACTCCCGGGTATCTGTTATTCTATATATAAACCACCCCGAACCCCTCGATCGATTAGATCCAGTCTGTAACTCACTCCCGGGTATCTGTTATTCTATATATAAACCACCCCGAACCCCTCGATTAGATTCCAGTCTGTAACTCACTCCCGGGTATCTGTTATTCTATATATAAACCACCCCGAACCCCTCGATTAGATTCCAGTCTGTAACTCACTCCCGGGTATCTGTTATTCTATATATAAACCACCCTGAACCCCTCGATTAGATTCCAGTCTGTAACTCACTCTCGGGTATCTGTTATTCTATATATAAACCACCCTGAACCCCTCGATTAGATTCCAGTCTGTAACTCACTCCCGGGTATCTGTTATTCTATATATAAACCACCTTGAACCCCTCGATTAGATTACAGTCTGTAACTCACTCCCGGGTATCTGTTATTCTATATATAAACCACCTTGAACCCCTCGATTAGATTCCAGTCTGTAACTCACTCCTGGGTATCTGTTATTCTATATATAAACCACCCGGAACCCCTCGATTAGATTCCAGTCTGTAACTCACTCCCGGGTATCTGTTATTCTATATATAAACCATCCCGAACCCCTCGATTAGATTCCAGTCTGTAACTCACTCCCGGGTATCTGTTATTCTATATATAAACCACCCTGAACCCCTCGATTAGATTCCAGTCTGTAACTCACTCCCGGGTATCTGTTATTTTATGTATAAACCATCCCAATCCCTTGATTAGATTCCATTCTGTAACTGGCTCCCGGGTATCTTTTATTCTACTTGGAACTACCTCAAATTTTTTAAATAGATTTCAGTCTGTAACTCATTGAAGAGTATGCATAACTTTATATATGAAACTGGTGTTTATATTCCAGTCTGTAACTCACTCTGGAGTGTGTTATTCTTTATACTAATCCCCACCCGGTTCTCAATTAGATTCCAGTCTGTTTGTCTCTCATTCTTTTCAATGTGGCCATGTTGGTTTGGACAATTATCATCCGGATGTTTGAAGGGAGCGTTTTGTTTTTGTCCTTTGTTTCTTGCTGAGCCCAGTGTGGGGGAGGATGTGAGAATTTGGAAATTGCTCACGTCTCCTGTTTGATACAGGAACGTGGATAGCTCTGCATCTCCCAACATGAATCACAGCATTGATTTGATTACAGTGGACTGACTCACCACATCCACATTCAACCGCATAGTCACTCAACCAAACTCCCTCTCTCAGTTTGTCTGTCTCTAAATATCTCGCTGTTTCACCCTCTGTCTCTCTATTTCTCTCTCCGTCTCACTGTGTCTTACTGTCTCCATTTGTGTCTCTTTCTCCCTCTCTAAATCTATTTGTGTTTCTAGATTTCCTTCTATGTCTCTCTCTCTCTCCCTGATCCTCTCTCAGTCTGTCTTTCTTTCTGTCTATCTGTCTGTCTGTCTCTCTCTCTCTGCCTCTCTCTCTCTCTTTTTCTATATTTATGTCCCTTTCTGTCTGTCTGTCTACATCTGTCTCTCTCTTTCCCTCTGTTTCTCTTTCTGTTCCTGCCTCACACTCTGCCTCCCTCTCTCTATCTCTCTCTGTCTGTCTTTGTCTCTCTCTGTCTGTCTCTCTCATTCTGTCTGTCTCTGTCTTTCTCTCTTTCTGCCACTCCCTGTTTATGTGTGTGTGTGTGTGTGTGTGTGTGTGTATCTGTCTCTCTCTCTCTGTACCACCCCTCTCTTTCTTGCTGACTCTCTTACACTGTCTCTCTCTCTCTCTCTCTCTCTCCCCCTGTCGTCCTCTCTCTCTGTCCATCTCTCTCCCTGTCTCTGTGTCTCTCTCTTTCTGTCTCTCTTGCTGTCTCTCTCTCTCTCTCTGTCCCTCCCCCCTCTCTTTCTGTCTCTTGCTGTCTCTCTCTTTCCCTGTCCCCCTCTCTCTCTCTGTCGTCTCTCTCTCTCTCTCTCTCTGTCTCTCTTGCTATCTCTCTCTTTCTCTGTCCCCACCTCTCTCTGTTGTCTCCCTCCCTCTCTCTCTCTCTCTGTCCTCCTCTCTCTCTCTCTCTGTCTCTCTTGCTGTCTCTCTCTTTCTCTGTCCCCCTCTCTCTCTGTCTCTGTTTCTCTCTCTCTCTCTCACTTCCACTTTGCTCTGTTTTCTTTATTCCTCATTTTTCCGTTTCCTCTCTGATCAGCTGAGCTGGGGAGCTGCCAAGACAGGAAATCCTGTGGTTTGTTCTGGGACGGCTGGAATATTCTGGAAACGCAAGTGCGTCCTGCAGCTGGAGCCCTAGTTTGTATCTGACACCGTCGTCCTCAGCACAACAGGTCTGAGCCTGGGGTGGAGGCTGGTCTGATCCACCAGTCCTCACTTTGACCTCTCCATCCAACAACTTCACCCACTGCAAAATCCCCTTCAACACCAGAAAATAGCACAAACTGTTTCATTCTGAACAGTGAACCCTGAACCATGTGAGAAGCTAAGAGGAAGAGGTCAGCAAAAGCTTATGAAAGAGAGCATTTAAGGAGGACAGAGAAACAGAGATGGAGAGACAGAGACACAGAGAAAGAGAGGGAGACACAGAGAAAGATAGATAGAGCAAGCGAGACAGAGACAGACGGATAGCGAGGGAGAGACATTCTCAGAGGGAGAGACACAGACACACTGAGAGTGAGAGGGAGAGAGAGAGAAAAAAGCAGAGAGGGAGAAAGAGTGGGACAGAGAAAGAGACTGAGAAAGAGAAACACAGAGAGAGAGAAACAGAGAAGGAGACAGAGAAAGAGAGACACAGGGAGAAAGACATAGAGAGACACACAGCAAGAGAGACACTGTGTGAGAGAGAGAGAGAGAGAGAAATGGAGAGACAGAGAGGGAAAAGAGAAACAGTGAGAGCAAGCGAGACAGAGATAGAGAGAGAAAGCAAGTGAGAGAGAGAGAGAGAGACAGAGAGGGAGAAACATTGAGAGAGACAAAGATACCGACACACTGAGAGTGAGAGGGAGATAGAGAGGGGGAGAGAGAGAGAGAGAGAAAGGCAGAGAGGGAGACAGAGTGGGACAGAGAGAAAGACACTGAGAAAGAGAAACACAGAGAGAGAGAAACATAGAGAGAAGGAGATAGAGAAAGAGAGACACAGAAAGAAAGACACAGAGAGACACACAGCAAGAGAGGGAGACAGAGACGGGGGACAGAGTGAGAGAGACAGAGTGAGAGAGACAGAGTGAGAGAGACAGAGTGAGAGACAGAGAGATAGAGACAAATAGAGTGAGAGATTCAGAAAAGGAGAGACAGAGAGAGAGAGAGAGAGGGAGATGTCGAGCAACATAGAAAATAGAATTAGGAGTAGACTATTCAGCCCTTCAAGCCTGCTCCACTTTATCATCAAACAATGATCCCTATCATTGGGAACTCCTCATCACTGGGAACATTCTTTCTGAATCTACCCTGTCTAATACTGTTAGAACTTTATAAATTTCTATGAGATCTCCTCTCTTATAAACTTTCAGTGAATGCAATCTTCAGTGACTTAGTCTCTGCTTATATACCTGTCATCGCAGGAATCAGCCTGGTAAACCTTCACTGCACTCTCACTATAACATAGAACATAGAACATTACAGCGCAGAACAGGCCCTTCGGCCTTCGATGTTGTGCCGACCAATATAAAAAGCAATGACCCTCCAAACTAAACCATTCCCTTCTCTTCCATAAACTTATCAACTAACCTCTTAAACGCACCAAACTTGGCGCATCTACAACTGCCGCAGGCAGGGCATTCCACTCCCTAACCACCCTCTGGGTAAAGAACCTACCTCTGATATCCGTCCTATAACTATCACCCCTTAATTTAAAGCTGTGTCCACTCGTGCTAGCTTTCTCCATCCTAGGAAAAAGGCTATCACTGTCCACCCTATCTAAACCTCTAATCATCTTATATGCTTCGATAAGGTTATCAAGGACATCCTTCCTCAGATAAGGACACCTAAACTGCACACAATACTCCAGGTGTGGCCTCCCCAATGCCCTGTACAATTGCATTAAAACATCCCTATTCTTATACTCAAATCCTCTTACCAAGATGGCCAACCTACCATTTGCTTTCTTTACTGCCTGTTGTACCTGCACGCTTAGTTTCAGCGACTGATGCACGAGGACACCAAGGTCTCACTATGTCTTTGCCTCTCTCAATTTATATCCATTCAAATAATAATCTACCTTCCTATTTTTACTACCAAAGTGGGTAATATTTATATTGCATCGCCCACTCACTCAGCCTGAGTGAGAGACAGAGAGAGAGAGAGAGAAAGAGAAAGAGGGAAAGAATGAAAGACGGACAGAAAGAGGGAGAGAAAATGAAAGATAGGGACAAAGAGAGAGAGAGACAGAAAGAGATTTAGAGAGAAAGAGACAGAGAGCGAGAGAGAGACAGATAGTGTGAGAAAGACAGAAAGAGAGGCAGAAAAAGAGAGACACAGACATAATGAGAGAGTTAGAAAGATAGAGGGGGGGGAGAGTGAGGAGGAAAGGGAGTGGAGAACAGAGAGAAGGAGAGAGTGAGAACGGGAGAGAGAAAAAGAGAGGGAAAGCGGAATGGAGAGGGAGAGCGAAGTGGAGAGATAGAGAGAGAGAGAAGGATAGAGGGGAAGTGAGAGAGGGAAAGAGAAGGGAGAGAGAGTCATAATGGGGTAACATCCTGGTGAATGTCCTCTGCACTCTCACTAATACAATCACATCCTGGGAGGCTGGGAGAGAGATGAGACAGAGAAAGGGAGAGAGTGAATTAGGCAGTGAGGAGACGGAGAGCGAGAGACAGAGAGAGAGAGAGAGAGAGAAAACATGTTCCCTTTTTGAGAACAGCCTTGTTCCTGAATAAACAAGTCAGCAGAGGAGGCTGGGTAAGGCAGTGCCAGTCTGAGTGGACACTGGGTCAGTACGGGACTGAAATCAGAACCAGCTCCTCACTGTGTTTATAACCGTCTCTCTCACATCCCCCTCCCCGACATCACAGAGTAATCCCTCTCTGAGACTGATCACGGGCTGATCACAGACACCCAGTTAAAGCATAACATCCCCATTATTCAGGGAGACTGAGAATCAAACTGTGACAGTGTGTATGGAGAGAGAGAGAGACTGACAGAGAGAGACAGAGAGTGAGGGAGGGAGAGGGAGAGACAGACAGAGAGAGAGAGGGAGGGAGAGGGAGAGACTGACAGAGAGAGTGTGAGGGAGGGAGAGACACAGAGGGAGAGACTGACAGAGAGAGAGAGAGAGAGAGTGAGGGACAGAGAGACACAGAGGGAGAGAGGGAGAGAGAGAGAGACTGACAGAGAGAGACAGAGAGAGTGTGAGGGAGGGAGAGATACAGAGGGGGAGACACAGAGAGAGAGAGAGGGAGATGGAGAGACTGACAGAGAGAGACAGAGAGAGTGTGAGGGAGGGAGAGACACAGAAGAGACAGAGAGAGAGAGACAGAGAGAATGACAGAGAGAGAGAGAGTGTGAGGGAGGGAGAGACACTGAGGGAGAGAGAGAGAGAGATGGAGAGACTGACAGAGAGAGTGAGGAAGGGAGAGACACAGAGGGAGAGAGAGAGGGAGAGACTGATAGAGAGAGTGTGAGGGAGGGAGAGACACAGAGGGAGAGAGAGAGAGAGAGGGAGGGAGAGACTGACAGAGAGAGTGTGAGGGAGGGAGAGACACAGAGGGAGAGAGAGAGAGGGAGAGAGACTGACAGAGAGAGACAGAGAGAGTGTGAGAGAGGGAGAGACAGAGAGAGAGAGACACACACACACAAAGAGAGACAGATTGAGACAGAGAGACAGAGAGGGAGAGCGATGGAGAGGCAGAGAAGGAGACAGAGAGAGAAAGAGACAGACAGAGACACAGAAACAGAGTGATTCCTGGTCTCTGGGATAATATTTTCAGCACCAGGATACACTCACCAACACCCTCCAATACAACATAAGACGTCCCCCTCCCGTCACGTCCCCCCCTCCCGTCACGTCCCCCCTCCCGTCACGTCCCCCCTCCCGTCACGTCCCCCTGCCCTCACGCCCCCCCTGCCCTCACGCCCCCCTCCCGTCACGTCCCCCCCCCTCACGTCCCCCCGCCCTCACGTCCCCCTGCCCTCACGCCCCCCCTGCCTCTGCCCCCCCTGCCCTCCCCCCCCTGCCCTCACGCCCCCCCTGCCCTCACGCCCCCCCTGCCCTCACGCCCCCCTCCCCTCACGTCCCCCCTGCCCTCACGTCCCCCCCCTCACGCTCCCCTGCCCTCATGCCCCCCTGCCCTCACGCCCCCCTGCCCTCACTCCCCCCTGCCCCTCACTCCCCCTGCCTCACCCCTGCCCTCACGCCCCCCTGCCCTCACGCCCCCCCCCCCTCACGCCCCCCCCCTCACGCCCCCCTTCCCCTCACGCCCCCCTTCCCCTCACCGCCCCCCTTCCCCTCACGCCCCCTTCCCCTCACGCCCCCCTTCCCCTCACGCCCCCTTCCCCTCACGTCTCTTCACATCCCCCTCTCTTCACATGCCCCCCTCACATCTCCCTTCCCTCACATCCTTCTCACATTGCCCTCACATTGCCCTCACATGGCCCTCCCCTCACATCCCCCTCCCCTCACATCCCCTCCCCACTCCCCTCCACATCCCCCCCCTCACATCCCCTCCCCTCACATCCCCTCCCCTCACATCCCCACTCCCCCTCACATCCCCCTCCCCTCACATCCCCTCCCCTCATCCCCCCCATCACATCCCCCTCCCATCACATCCCCCTTTCATCACATCCCCCTCCCATCACATCCTCCTCCTATCACATCCCCCTCCCCTCACATCTCCTCACGTCCCCCCCTCCCCCTCCCCTCACGTCCCCTCCCCTCACGTCCCCCTCCCCTCACGTCCCTCTCCCTCACATCCCTCTCCCCTCACACCCCCCTCCACTCTCATCCCCCTCACATTCTCTCCCCTCACATCTCCCTCCCCTCACGTCCCCCTCCCCTCACATCCTTCTCACATCTCCCTTCCTTTCCTATCAGCCTCTCCCTCCATATGCCCCACCCCCCCCGCACATTCTCCTCCCTGTCCCCCCCTGAGATTTCTCTCTCTGTCTCCTCTCATTCCTCTCCCCATCCCTCTCACATTTTCCTCCCTCTCACATTTCTCCCGTCCCCCCTTCTCACAAATTCCTCTGTTCCCCTCCCTCACATTCCCCTCCCCCTCACATTCCCCTCTCTGTCTGCCTTCAGATTCCTCCCTCCTTCCCCACCCCCTAACGGACATCCCAGGATGAGTCCAGAACAGCAGAGGAATGTCACTGTTGGAAGCAGGCAGCTCCCTGATGTTCTTCCATCCCTAACCATTGCACCCCCCACTCCCCAACCATCACCACATCATCACCATATCCTCTGTTTAATATGTGAGACAGAGAGAGAGAGACTGAGAGTAGAGACATAGAACAACAGAGGAAAACAGACAGCCAGAGAGAGAGAGAGACAAAGACAGAGAGAGAACAAGACAGAGAGGAATAGACAGGCAGAGAAAGACAGAAAGAGACAGACAGAGGGAGAGACAGAGAGAGTGAGACAAAAAGAGAGAAATAGAGGGAGACAGAGAGAGAGACAGACAGAAAGAGTGAGACAGACAGAAAGCGAGAGAGAGTGAGATAAGAGACAGGGACAGAGGCGAGAGAAAAGGAGAGAGAGGTAGAGAGAGAGACTGACAGAGGTAGAGACAGAGAGAGACAGAGAGACCGACATAGGGAGAGATCAAGAGACAGAGAGAGTGAGAGACAGGGAGAGACAGAGAGAGACAGAATGAGAGAGATAGAGACAGGGACAGAAACGGAGACAGAATGAGAGAGATAGGGACAGGGAGAGAAACAGAGAGAGATGCACAGAGACAGAAATAGGGTGCTAGAAAGTGAAAGGGAGTGATTTGGAAAGACAGAGGGTGAGTGTCAGATAGAGAGAGGGAGTTAAAATGGAGCCAGTATGAAGTAGAGATTTGTATCTTACCAGATGTGGGGATGGAGATTGCTGCTGCTGTTGCTGCGGCAGTGCCTGGGAGGCAGCTTTCTCTCCTACTGTCCGCCCTCACCCAGCCTTCTGATTTCAGCACAGCTTCCTCCTCTTCCCTTGGACTGGAGCTGCTGGGGGGAGGAGACAATTTGAATCATTGGGTACGGCCTGTCTCGGGAGAAAGGAAAGCAGAGCTGTGACAGGGTGGAATGTCTGTACAATGACGTCAGGCTGAGAGACAATCTCATACTCACCCAAACTCAAATTCACACTCAGACACACACAAACTGTTTCACACAAACTCTGTTTCACACACACACAGTCTCACATTCACACTAACAAATTTCACACACACAAATTCTGACACATATACAAATGCGTGCACATACACACAAACACATCAAACACACAGATGTTCATATAAACTTTCACACAAATGCTTGCACACAAACACTCAAACATACAAACTCTCGCACACACAAATTCGCTCTCACAAACACTCAAACTTTCACATCTATTCACACACACACAAACACACAAATATTGAAGCTCATGCACAAACTCACACACACACAAATTCACGCACATGCAACATCAAACACCAGCACACACATAAACACTAACACAAACAAACACACACAAACTCTCAAACACTCACACACATACAAACTCTCTTACGCACAGACGCACAAACTCCCACACAAACACTTAAAATCACACAAACTCTCTCACACACAAATTCACATACACAAACAAGCTCACAGTCAACTCACACAATCACACAAACATACACCAACTCTCACACTTTCACACAAACATGCACAACACACATAAATTCACACACACACACGCACAAATTCACACACACACACACACATACACTGAAACTCTTACACAAACTCTCACCCACACACAAACTCACATACCCACTCTCACACATAAACTCACCCACACACAAACTCTCACACACACAGACTTTCAGACACACAAACTCTCATACACAACTTCACACACACTCACTCACATACAAAAACTCATGCACGTGAACTCTCATACACACACAAACTCTCACAACCTCACAAACTCTCTCTCACATACACTCAAACACACACACAGACACTGTCAGACATATACAATCACATAGTCATGCACACTCTCTTTCACAGGCATGTGCACACACATGCACAATCAGACACACATGCAGAATCAGACACACATGCAGAATCAAACACACATACACAGTCACACTCTCAAATGCATGCAAGCACATATTTGCATATACACACATAGACGTATACACATACACTAACATACACAGACACACACACTGACATACATTCACAGACATCCATAAGCAATCATACATGCATATTCAGATGCAAACATCTAGGCAAACACATCTTTTTGTGCAAACATAGAACATAGAACATTACAGCGCAGAACAGGCCCTTCGGCCTTCGATGTTGCACCGACCAATTAGGAAAAAAAAGCAATGACCCTCCAAACTAAACCATTCCCTTCTCTTCCATAAACTTATCAACTAACCTCTTAAACGCCACCAAACTTGGCGAATCTACAACTGCCGCAGGCAGGGCATTCCACTCCCTAACCACCCTCTGGGTAAAGAACCTACCTCTGATATCCGTCCTATAACTATCACCCCTTAATTTAAAGCTGTGTCCCCTCGTGCTAGCTTTCTCCATCCTAGGAAAAAGGCTATCACTGTCCACCCTATCTAAACCTCTAATCATCTTATATGTTTCGATCAGGTCCCCTCTTAGCCTCCTCCTTTCTAACGAAAACAACCTCAAATCCCTCAGCCTCTCCTCATAAGACCTGCCCTCCATACCAGGCAACATCCTGGTAAACCTCCTCTGTACCCTCTCCAATGCCTCCACATCTTTCTTATAATGTGGAGACCAGAACTGCACACAATACTCCAAGTGCGGCCGCACTAGAGTTTTGTACAGTTGCAACATGACGCTGCGGCTCCTAAATTCAATCCCCCTACCAATAAAAGCTAAGACTCCATATGCCTTCTTAACAACCTTATCCACTTGACTGCCTACTTTCAGGGATCTATTCACACATACACCAAGATCCCTCTGTTCATCAACACTATTAAGAACCCTACCATTAGCCCTATACTCTACACATTTATTATTCCTGCCAAAGTGCATTACCTCACACTTTTCCACATTAAACTCCATTTGCCACCTCTCGGCCCAGCTCTGCAACTTGTCCAAGTCTCTCTGCAAACTATAACACTCCTCTTCACTATCTACCACTCCTCCGACTTTGGTGTCATCCGCAAATTTACTAATCCATCCTTCAATACCCTCATCCAGATCGTTTATAAAAATTACAAACAGCAGGGGCCCCAAAACAGACCCCTGAGGTACACCACTCGTAACCGAACTCCACGATGAATATCTCCCATCAACCACCCCCTCTGTCTTCTATCTGCTAGCCAATTCCTAATCCAATTAGCTAAATCACCCTCTATCCCATACATCTGCATTTTCTGCAGAAGCCTTCCATGGGCCACCTTATCGAACGCCTTACTAAAGTCCATATATACCACATCAACTGCCTTACCCCCATCCACCTCTTTGGTCACTTTTTCAAAAAACTCAATAAGGTTAGTAAGGCACGACCTACCCTTCACAAAACCATGCTGACTATCCTCAATCAATTCATTCCTCTCTAATTAACTATAAATCCTATCCCTACTTAAATCCTATCCTATCCCTACTATAAATCCTATCCTATCCCAAAGTATTCTCTCCAATACTTTGCCCACATAGGCATGCAATCATATACAAACATGCATACATGCTCATGCACACACATACACACATAATCTCACATACACAGGCACACGCACACAATCTGTCTCACACACAAGCACACGCTCTTGCACACAGACACATACTCATACACATTAATACAGACACACACTCACAGGCATACAGACCCAGACAACTGCACTCTCTCACAGATGCACAGACACACAGATTTTCTCTCACACACACATAGATGTGCACACACATTCACACACAATCTCACACACATGCTTACAATCAAACGCACACTCATTGGTACATAAATTTGTAATCAGATGTGCAGACGTTCACGCAATTAGGGACATTGATATGCACACACACACACACAAACACACTCAAGCAAGCACACATTCACACTCTCACACAAACATAGACATGCAACATACACGCACATGCTTACATATACACACACATACACACACTCATGGATACACAAACATATATCTATGTTCTCAGTTACACACACTCGTTTATACATGCACACACAATCAGACTCACACCCATAATCACTGATACATACATAAAGTCAGGCATTCACACATAAACATAGATGCAATTGACACACATTCACTGACACATGCAATCAGATGCATTCACATACACACAGATGCACCCAGGCTCACGCATACCCTCACATACAAAAACACATATACGCACAAAGATACATGCTCAGACACACATTCATACACATGGAAACACAATCAAACACACTCACACACATGCACACTCATACACACAGACACAGGGATATGTACAAATGCAAACTTTGACACACATTCTCTGACTCACGCACACACACGCACACACACACACACACACACACACACACGCAACATCTTTAATCTAACATTTATTGCCCATCTCTAATTGCCCCCTGAGACTGTGGTCATGGTTTTGGAAGGTGTTGCCTAAGGAATCTTAGTAGGTTGCTTCAGTGCATCTTGTAGAAAGGACATACTGTTGCCAATGTGCGTTGGAGGTAAAGAGGGTGAATGTTAGTGGAAGGGGTTGCAGTCAAGTGTGTTGCTTTATCCTGAACGGTGTTGAGCTTCTTGAGTGTTACTGGAGCTGTGATTGTGCAGACAAATGAAGAATATTCCATCATTCTCCTGACTTGTGCCTTGTAGACGGTGGGTGGGCTTTGTGGATTCAGAAGATGAGTTACTCACTACAGCATTCCCAGCTTCTGTCTTGCTCTGGTAGCCGTGGTATTTTTATGGTTGGTCCAGTTCAGGTTCTGGATAACGGTAATCCCCAGGATGTTGGTTGTAGGGGATTCAGCAATCGTAATATTAAGGGCTGATGATTAGATCTTCTCTTAGATTCATGGAGGTTTACAATGTGGAAACAGGCCCTTCAGCACCTCATATCCATGCTGCCCAGTTTTTACATTAAGCTAGTCCTGCTTGCTCCCAATTGGCCATATCCTTCTCTACCAATCTCACTCATGGAACTGTCTAAGTGCTTTTTAAAAGACAAATTGTACCTGCTCCTACTACTACATCTGGCAGCTTGTTCCAGACACTCACCACCCTCCATCTGGAAAAGATTCCCCTCTGGACCATTTTGTATCTCTGCCTTTTTACCTTAAACCTGTACCCTCTAGTTTTTGACTCCCCTACCTTTGGGAAAAGATATTGACTATCTACCTTATCTATGCCTCTTGTTATTTTATAGACCTCTATAAAGGTCACCTCTAAGCCTCCAAGGAAAAAAGCATCGGGTCTATCCAGCTTCTCCTTATAGTTCAAATCACCAAATCCCAGCAGCATTGAGTAAATCTTTTCTGCACCCTTTCTCATTTAATGACACCTTTCTATAATAGCGTGAGCAGAACTGTATACAGTATTCAACGAGTGGCCTTACCAATGTCGTACAACTTCAAAAAGACATCCTAACTCTTGTATTCAATGTTCTGACCGATGAAACCAAGCATGCCGAATGCCTTCTTCCAATACTTTCTCCACCTAAGACTCCATTTTCAAGGAGCTATGAATATGTACCCCTAGGTCTCGTTGTCCTATAACTCTCCCCAGTGCTCTACCATTAACTGAGTAAGTCCCGTCCTGGTTCAATCTACCAAAATGCATCACCTCGCATTTATCTAAATTAAACTCCATCTGCCATTCGTCATTTACTGGCCTGATTGATCAAGATCCCGTTGCAATCCTAGATAACCTTCTTCACCGTCCATTATGCCAGCAATCTTGCAGTCACCTACCAAATTAATAGCTATGTCTCCTAAATTCTCATCCAAATCATTAATATAAATGACAAATAACAGTGGACTCAGCACTGATCCCAGAGGCACATTGCTAGTCACAGACTTCCAGTTTGAAAAACAACCATCTTCTTCTGAAGGTGAAGTTGTACAAGGCATTGGTCATCAAGCCAATTTTGCATTCATTTAGCTATCTCACCCTGGATCCTGTGAGATTTAACTTTATGCAATGGGTTACGGTTTGGTACCTTGTCAAAGGCCTTGCTAAAGTTCGTGTAGACAACGTTGACTGCACTGTCCTCAGCTACATTTTTGCTTATCCCTTCAAAAAACTGAATCAAATTTATGAGATTTGATTTTCCATTCACAAAACTGTTTACTATTTAAGAACATAAGAAATAGGAGCAGGAGTCGGCCATCCAGCCCCTCGAGCCTGCCCCGCCATTCAATAAGATCATGGCTGATCTGTAGTGGTTCAGTTCCACTTTCCCGCTTTCTCCCCGTAACCTTTAATTCCCTTGTCTATCACTCTTGACTTGAACATATTCAGCGAGGAAGCCTCCACCACCTCATCAGGCAGAGAATTCCAAAGATTCACCACCCACTGTGTGAAGAAACTCCTCCGCAACTCTGTTCTGAACCATGCCCCCCTCCTACCCCCCCCTCTAATCTTGAGGCTTCGCCCTCTAGTCCTGCTATCTTTGCTAAGTGGGAAGAGTCTCTCAATCTCTACCCTCTCTGTACTCAGTCTTGTTGGAGATAGTCACTGCCTGGCTCTTGTGTGGCACGAATGTTGCTTGCACTTGTCAGCCCGATTCTGGAAACAGTCGAGACTTCACTACATCTGGACATGGACTGCTTCAGTATCTGAGGAGTCACAAATGCTGCTGAACATCATCTGCGAACAGCCTTGTTCTGACCTTATGATAGAAGGAAGATCATTGATGAAGCATCTGCAGATGGGTGGGTCTAGGGACTTTACCCTGAGGAACTCCTGCAGCGATGTCCCAGAGCTGAGATCAATGATTGACCACCACAACCATCTTCCTTTTGCCTCTCATGCTGACATCAGTTCTCCAAATGAGCATCGTGACTCACTGCCATTTCCCTGTCTTTTCCCGGCACATTATTTCTATTTAGATAATTATCTAATACCCTCTTGAATGCCTCTTTGAATCTGCCTTCCAGCCAGTACGTTCCAGACCGTAACAACTCGTTGTGTGAAAAAGTCTTTTCCCAAATCACATCTGCTTCTTTTGCAAATCACTCTAAATCTGTTTCCTCTCGTTCCTGATCCTTTTACAAGCAGGAACAATTTCTCCCTATCTGCTCTGCCCTGCTGTGTCATGATTTTGAACATCTCTGTCAAATCTCCTCTTAGCCTTGGTCTCTCCAAGGAGAACAGTCCCAATCTCTCCAATCTATCCTTATAAGCGTAATTTCTCATCCCCGGAATCATTCTTGTAAACCTCTTCTACACTTTCTGCAATGTGTTCATATCCTTCTTATCCAGTTGTGTCCAGAATCGTACACAATACTCCAGTTGAGGTCTAACTAATGTTTTGTATAAGTTCAACCTCCGTGTTCTTATACTCTATACCCCTGTTAATAAAGCCCAGAAAATAGTATGTTTTCTTAACTACTCTCTCCCTCTGCTCCTGCCACCTTCAGTGATCTATGCACCTGATATATCCAATTCCCTCTCTCCTTCACTCCTTTATGAATTTTACTCTTTATTTTATATTGTCTCCCCATGCTCTTCTACCAACATGCGTCAGCTCACACTTTTCTGTATCGAACTTTATCTGCCATCTATCTGCCCACTTCTCCAAACTTGTCAAAATCCTCTTGAAGTTCTCACAGTTTACAATTTTGTATCATCCATAAATTTTGAAATTGCCCGCTGCACATCAGGATCCAGATGATTGATATATGTCAGGAAAAATAAGAGTTCAAATACCAACCCCTGGGGAACATCACAAACCTTCCTCCAGTTTGAAAACTATCTATTGATCATTACTCTCTGATTCCAACTATTCAGCTTTTTTTGTATCCATGTTGCTACTGTCCCTTTTTATTCCGTGAGCTATAACTTTTCTCACAAGTCTGTTATGTGGCACTGCATTTAATGCCTTCTGAAAGTCCATGTACACCACATCAATATCATTACCCTCATCGACCCTCTCTGTTACCTCCTCAGAAAAACTCTAGCAAGTTGGTTAAACATGATTTCCCCATAACAAATCTGTGCTATTTTCCGTAATTAGCATATGTGTGTTTTGAGTACGTAAGTGTGCTTGTTTGCGTTACAGTGTGACAATTAATTTTATCCAGAATTATAATTTTTAGAAGCTTCCTCATCATTGAAGTTAAATTGACTAGGGTCTGTAGTTGCTGGGCTTACCTTCAACCTCTTTTGTTTGAGCAAGGGTGTAACATTTCCACTTCTCCCACCTCCCTCTGAGTTTAAGGAAAACTGAAAATGGATATCTAGTGTGTTTGCAATTTTCATTCTCACTGCCTTCAGTATCTTTGGATACTGGTGCCTTGTCCAATATAAGTTACATGCAGCATATCCAAAATCTCCTCCTCTTCAATTTTATACCCCTCCAGTGTCTGAATGGTGAAGTGGTAGTGTAGTGGAAGTGGTAGTAATTGTCCTTGGATTAGTAATCTAGAGATCTGGGGTAATGCTCTGGGCACCCAGGTTTGAATCCCACCATGGCGGATGGTGACATTTGAATTCAATAAAAGTCTGGAATTAGAAATTTAATGATGGTCATGAATCAATCATCATTAAAACCCATCTGGTTCACTAATGTCCTCTAAGGAAGCAAATCTGTTGTCCTTACCCACTCTGCCCAACATGTGACTCCAAACCCACAGTAATGTTGTTGACTCTTAAATGCCTTCTAAAATGGCCAAACAAGGGCAATTAGGGATCGCTACGAGAGGACACAGGTTTAAGATGCTGGGCAGCAAGTACAGAGGAGATGTTAGGGGTGGTGGGTGAATGGAATTGGCTGCCATCGGTGGTGGTGGAGGCGAACTCGCTGGGGTCTTTTAAAAGACTTCTGGATGAGCACATGGGATTTAATGGGATTGGGAGTTACAGATAGTTCTATGGCCTAGTGGGTACTGATATGATCGGTGCAGCTTGTGGGCCGAAAGGCCTGTTTGTGCTGTAGTGTTCTATGTTCTATGTTCTAAATACTGGCCCAGTCAACTATGCTCACACCCATGAATGAATAACATAAAGAAAAATCCTCCTCTTTCATCATGGGTTGGGAGCATCTACCTCCTTGATAAAGTTGGTGCACAATTTTCATTTCGTACCTGGGCCATGCCCCACAGCTTCCATGTGTGAACCTCCTTTTTGCCCGTGATCACCCTCTTTCTTCCTTTTTCCTGCCCTTCTATGTGCCAAGAGAAGACTTTTGGAATTCTCTTTTACACATTTGCTGCCAGCCTCTCTTCACGCTGTCTCTTTGCTTCTTCACTTCTTCCTCTGGGCTTTCTATGTTTAGCCTGGGTCTTAGTTATGTTGCCCAGCTGATATCTGTCATAAACACACTTAATTTGCTCCATCTTCAATCTCCCTCATCATCCGGGGAACTCTGGGTTTGTTTTCCTGCTCCCTTGACCTTGGCAGGAATCTCCATTGACTGTGCCTGAATTATCACATGCCCATTATTCTGTGCCACCTTATCTGCCACCTTTGATCCCCATTTATTAGCATAAGGTTGGACGTTGCCTGGTTAATAGTTCTAACTGTGCCTGGGTCTGTATTGGCAGCCTAAACCTTATGAATGCGGTCTAAACCTTATAATCAACACAAAGTCCCATCATAACATGTCAGAAAGTTGGTCGGTGAGTGTGTATGAGATTGTGTGTGTGTCTGTGCGCATGAGAACGCGTATGTGTATATGTCTGTGTCGGTGTGTGTGTGTGAGAGAGAGGGAGCATCATTGTGTGCATTGCATATATGGGCGTAATAGACTTTGTGTGCGAGAGGGAGATTGCATGTGTGATGGAGGGTGTGTTTCAGAGAAAGATATGTATGTTTTGAGTACATAAGTGCACTTGTTTGTTACAGCGTGTGTGTGTGTATGTGATAATGTGTGTATGTGAGTGTACGTCTGAATATGCCTGAGTGTCTGCGTGAAAATGTGTGTGATTGTGTGTCTGTGAACAAGTGTACGCTCATGATTGTGTGTAATGTCTGTGTGTCTGTGTGCACGCATGTGTGTGTGTGTGTCTATGAATGTATGTGCGTGTGCATGTGAGTGTGAGAGAGTGTGTGTCGGAGTGAGGCTATTAGTCTAGATGGGATTGAGGTACACAAGGAGGAGATGTTAGCAATTCTAGAAAGTATGAAAATAGATAAGTCCCCTGGCACTGATGGGATTTATCCTAGATTTCTCCGGGAGTCTAGGGAGGAGATTGCAGAGCTTTTAGCTTTGATTTTTAGGTCATCATTGTCTACAGGAATAGTGCCAGAAGACTGGAGGATAGCAAATGTTGTCCCCTTGTTCAAGAAGGGGAGTAGAAACAACCCTGGTAATTATAGACCAGTCAGCCTTACTTCTGTTGTTAGGTCATTGGTTAGGTCAAGATTAGGGCCAGTCAAAGACAGCAGTGGGAGTTGTGCATGGAGCCTGTAGAGATTGGAGAGGCACTGAATGATTATTTTTCATCGGTCTTCACGCGGGAAAATGTCAACGGAGTTGGGAAGAATACTGGGATACAGGGTTGTAGACTAGACAAGATTGAGGTACATAAGGAAGAAGGTGTTAGCGAATCTTGAGAGTATGAAGATAGATAAATTCCCTGGGCCAGATGGGATTTATCCCAGGTTACTCTGGGAGGCTAGAGAGCAGATTGCAGAGTCTTTGGCTTTGATCTTCATGTCGTCGTTGGCTACAGGTGTAGTGACGGAAGACTGGAGAATGGCAAATGTTGTCCCCTTGTTTAAGAAGGGGAGTGGAGATCATTCTGCAAATTATAGACCAGTGAGCCTTACATCTGTTGTGGGGAAAGTTTTGGAAAGAATTATAAGAGGTGGGATTTATAGTCATTTAGAAAGTAATGAATTGATTAGGGATAGTCAACATGGTTTTGTGAAGGGAAGGTCGTGCCTTACAAACCGTATTGAGTTTTTTGAAAAGGTGACCAAAGATGTGGATAAGAGTAAGGCAGTTGATGTGGTGTATATGGATTTTAGCAAAGCGTTTGGTAAGGTTCCCCATGGAAGACTACTGCAGAAAATGCAGATGCATGGGATTGAGGGAGATTTAGCAATTTGGGTCAGGAATTGGCTAGCTGATAGAAGATAGAGGGTGGTGGTTGATGGGATATATTCAACCTGGAGTTTAGTTACTAGTGGTGTACCTCAGGGATCTGTTTTGGGGCTACTGTTGTTTGTTATTTTTATAAATGACCTGGATGAGGGTGTAGAGGGATGGGTTAGTAAATTTGCTGACAACACCAAAGTCGGTGGAGTTGTAGACTGTGAGGATGGATGTTACAGTTTGCAGAGGGACATAGATAATTTGCAGAGCTGGGCTGAGAAGTGGCAAATGGAGTTTAATGTGGAAAAGTGTGAGGTGATTCACTTTGGTAAGAGTAATATGCGTGCAGAATATAGGGCTAATGGTAGGACTCTTAGTAGTGTAGATGAGCAGAGAGATCTCGGTGTACAGGTGCATAGATCCCTGAAAGTTGATACTCAAGTTGATAAGGTTGTTAAGAAGGCGTATAGTGTGTTAGCATTTATTGGTAGAGGGATTGAATTTCGGAGCTGAGATGTCATGTTGCAACTGTACAAAACTGGTGCGGCTGCACTTGGAATATTGTGTACAGTTTTGGTCGCCACATTATAAGAAAGATGTGGAGGCAGATGTGGATGTGGTGCAGAGGAGGTTTAACAAGATGTTGCCTGGTATGATGGGTAAGTCTTATGAGGAAAGGCTAAGGGATTTGAAATTATTTTCATTAGAGAGAAGAAGGCTAAGAGGTGACTTAATTGAGACATATAAGATGATCAGAGGGTTAGATAGGGTGGACAGTGAGAGCCTTTTTCCTCGGATGGAGATGGATAACAGGAGGGGACATAGCTTTAAATTAAGGGGTGGTAATTATAGGACAGATGCTAGAGGTGGGTTCTTTACTCAGAGGGTAGTAAGGGTGTGGAAT
This sequence comes from Sphyrna mokarran, assembly GCA_024679065.1. Taxonomy (NCBI): domain Eukaryota; kingdom Metazoa; phylum Chordata; class Chondrichthyes; order Carcharhiniformes; family Carcharhinidae; genus Sphyrna; species Sphyrna mokarran. The sequence goes on along the minus strand of JAGIQG010000014.1, from coordinate 12,132,585 downwards.
GCCCTGCCTGCAGCAGTCGTGGACTCGTCAAGTTTAAGGGCGTTCAAATGGTTAGTGGATAAACATATGGATAGCATTGGAATAGTTTAGGATAGAGGGTCATAAAATTGGTTCCATTGGTCAGCGCAACATCAAGGGCTGAAGGGCCTGTACTGCACTGTAATGTTCTATGTCCTGTGTTGTGGGCAAAGTTTTAGAAAGGATTGTCAGAGATAGGATTTATGATCATCTAGAAAGGAATAATTTGATTAGGGATAGTCAGCAAGGTTTTGTGAAGGGTAGGTCGTGCCTCACAAACCTTATTGAGTTCATAAGATAATGAAGGGGATGGATAGGGTAGAGGTTGAGAGACTCTTCCCGCTTAGCAAAGATAGCAGGACTAGAGGGCACAGCCTCAAGATTGGGGGGGGAGGGGCAGTTCAGATCGGAGTTACGGAGGGGTTTCTTCACGCAGAGAGTGGTGAATCTTTGGAATTCTCTGCCTGATGAGGTGGTGGAGGATCCTCGCTGAATCTGTTCAAGTCAAGAGTGGATAGGTTTTTAATTGACAAGGGAATTAAGGGTTATGGGGAGAAAGCGGGAAAGTGGTACTGAACCACTACAGATCAGCCATGATCTTATTGAATGGTGGGGCAGGCTCGAGGGGCTGGATGGCCTACTCCTGCTCCTATTTCTTATGTTCTTATATTCTTTGAGAAGGTGAGCAAAGAGGTGGATGAGGATAAAGCAGTTGATGTAGTATACATGGATTTCGGTAAAGCATTTGATAAGGTTTCTCACGGTAAGCTATTGCAGAAGACACGGAGGCATAGGATGGAGGGTGATTTAGCAGTTTGGATCAGAAATTGGCTGGCTGCCAGAAGACAGAAGGCGGTGGTTGATGGGAAATGTTCAGTTACTCGTGGTGTACCACAAGGATCTGTTTTGGGGCCACTGCTGTTTGTCATTTTTATAAATGACCTGGATGAGAGTGTAGAAGGATGGGTTAGTAAATTTACGGATGACACTAAAGTCAGTGGAGTTGTGTACAGTGTGGAAGGATGTTACAGGTTACAGAGGGACATAGGGACAATCTCAGGGCTGGGCTGAGAGGTGGCAAATGGAGTTTAATGCGGAAAAGTGTGAAGTGATTCACTTTAGAAGGAATAACAGGGATGCAGAGTACTGGGCTCTAGGTAAGTTACTTAGGTAAGTCACTAAGTTACTTAGTGTCGATGAGCAGAGAGATCTCGGTGTCCATGTGTATAGATCCCTGAAAGTTGGCACCCAATTGATGGGGTTGTGAAGAAGGCATACGGTGTGTTAGCTTTTATTGGTAGAGGGATTGAGTTTCAGAGCCATGAGGTCATGTTGCAACTGTACAAAACTCTGGTGCGGCCGCACTTTGAGTATTGTGTACAGTTCTGGTCGCCGCATTATAAGAAAGATGTGGAAGCATTGGAAAGGGTGCAGGATGTTACCTGGTAAAATGGGATGGTCTTATGAGGAAAGGCTGAGTGACTTGAGGCTGTTTTCGTTAGAGAGAAGAAGGCTAAGAGGTCACTTAATAGAGGCATACAAGATGATCAGGGGGTCAGATAGGCTGGACAATGAGACCCTTTTTCCTTGGATGGAGATGGCTACCATGAGGAGACATAGCTTTAAATTAAGGGATGATAATTATAGGACGGATGTCAGAGGTAGGTTCTTTACTCAGAGAGCAGTAAGGGCGTGGAATAGCCTGCCTATAGCAGTAGTGAACTCGCCAACATTAAGGGCATTTAAATGGTCATTGGATAAACATATGGATGATATTGGAATAGTGTAGGTTAGATGGGCTTTAGACTGGTTTCACAGGTTGGCGCAACATCGAGGGCCAAAGAGCTTGTACTGCACTGTAATGTTCCATGTTCTATGAGTGTGAGTATGTCTGTGTGTGTGAGTGGGTGTGTTAGAGTGAGTGAGAGACTGTGTGTGTGTGTGTGTGTGTGTGTGTGTGTGTGTGAGTGAGTGAGTGATTGGTGTGGTTAGAGTGAGTGAGAGTGTGTGGTGTGTGTGAGTGTGTGTTTGTTGTGGAGTGACTGTGTGTGTGTGTGAGTGGGTGTGTTTTAGAGTGAGTGAGAGACTGTGTGTGTGTGTGTGGTGTGTTAGAGTAGTGAGAGTGTGTGTGTGTGTGTGTGTTAGAGTGTGAGAGACTCTGTGTGTGTGTGTGTGTGTGAGTGGAGAGTGTGTGTTGTGTTGGGTGGGTGTGTACAGTGAGTGAGAGACTGTGGGTGTGTTAGAGTGATGAGAGACTGTGTGTGTGTGTGTGTGTGTGTATGGGTGTGTTAGAGTGAGTGAGAGGACTGTGTTTGTGTGTGGAGTGGGTGTGTTGAGTGGGTGTGTTAGATGAGTGAGAGACTGTGTGTGTGTGTGTGTGTGTGGTGTGTGTTAAGTGAGTGAGAGACTGTGGGTGTGTTAGAGTGAGTGAGAGACTGTGTGTGTCTGTGTGTGTGTGTGAGTGGGTGTGTTAGAGTGAGAGAGACTGTGTGTGTGAGTGGTGTGTAGAGTGAGTGGAGACTTGTGTGTGTGGTGAGTGGGTGTGTTAGAGTGATGAGAGACTATGTGTGTGTAGTGAGTGTTAGATGTGACTGTGTGTGTCTGTGTGTGTGTGTGTTTAGAGTGAGTGAGAGACTGTGTGTGTGTTAGAGTGAGTGAGAGACTGTGTGTGTGTGTGTGTGTGTGAGTGTGAGTGGTGTGGTGTGTGGTGAGGTGAGAGACTGTGTGTGTGTGTGAGTGGGTGTGTTACAGTGAGTGAGAGACTGTGTGTGTGTTAGAGTGAGTGAGAGACTGTGTGTGTTAGAGTGTGAGAGACTGTGTGTGTGAGTGGGTGTGTTAGAGTGAGTGAGAGACTGTGTGAGTGGGTGTGTTAGAGTGAGTGAGAGACTGTGGTGTCTGTGTGTGTGTGTGAGTGGTGTGTTAGAGTGAGTGAGAGACTGTGTGTGTGTGTGTGAGTGGGTGTGTTAGAGTGAGTGGAGAGGAGTGTGTGCTGTGTGTGTGTGTGTGAGTGTGTGTGGTGTGTTAGTGATGAGAGGTGTGAGAGACTGTGATGTGTGTGTGTGTGTGTGGTGTGTGATGTGTTAGAGTGAGTGAGAGACTGTGTGTGTGTGTGTGTGAGTGAGAGAGTGTTGTGTGTGTGTGTGTGTGTTAAGAGTGAGTGAGAGACTGTGTGTGTGTGTGTGTGTGTGTTGAGAGAGTATGATGTGAGAGACTGTGTGTGTGTGTGTGTGTGTAGAGTGAGTGAGAGACTCGTGTGGTGTTGTGTGAGTGCGGTGTGTGTGTGTGTGTGGTGTGGTGTGTTAGAATGAGTGAGAGACTGTGTGTGTGTGTGTGTGTGTGTGTGTTAGAGTGAGTGAGAGACTGTGTGTGTGTGTGTGTGTGTGTGTGTTAGAGTGAGTGAGAGACTGTGTATGTTTGTGTGTGAGTGGGTGTGTTAGAGTGAGTGAGAGACTGTGTGTGTGTTAGAGTGAGTGAGAGACTGTGTGTGTTAGAGTCAGTGAGAGACTGTGTGTGTGAGTGGGTGTGTTAGAGTGAGTGAGAGACTGTGTGAGTGGGTGTGTTAGAGTGAGTGAGAGACTGTGTGTGTGTGTGTGTGTGTGGTGGGTGTTGTAGAGTAGTGAGAGACTGTGTGTGTGTGTGTTGAGTGGGTGTGTTAGAGTGAGTGAGAGACTGTGTGTGTGTGTGGGTGTGGTGTGTGTGTGAGTGGGTGTGTTAGAGTGAGTGAGAGACTGTGTGTTGTATGTGTGTGTGTGAGTGGGGTGTGTAAGAGTGAGTGAGAGGACTGTGTGTGTGTGTGTGTGGTGGGTGTGTAGAGTGAGTGTGAGACTCTGTGTGTGTGTGTGTTAGAGTGAGGAGAGACTGTGTGTGAGTGTGTTGAGGAGTGAGAGACGTGTGTGGTGTGGGTGTGTTAGAGTGAGTGAGAGATGTGGTGTGTGTGGGAGTGGGTGTGTTAGAGTGAGTGAGAGACTGTGTGAGTGGGTGTGTAGAGTGGAGGAGAGACTGTGTGGTCTGTGGGTGTTTAAATTACTGTGTGTGTGTGAGTTAGAGTGAGTGGAGACTGTGTTCGTGTGTGTGTGTGAGTGGGTGTGTTAAGTGAGTGAGAGACTGTGTGTGTGTGTGTGTGTGTGTTAGAGTGAGTGAGAGACTGTGTGTGTGTGTCTGTGTGTGTGTGAGTGGGTATGTTAGAGTGAGTGAGAGACTGTGTGTTGTGTGTGTGTGTGAGTGGGTGTTAGAGTGAGGTGAGAGGACTGTGTGTGTGGGTGTGGTTAGAGTGAGTGAGAGACTGTGTGGTCTTGTGTGTGTTGAGTGGGTGTGTTAGAGTGAGTGAGAGACTGTGTGTCTGTGTGTGTGTGAGTGGGTGTGTTAGACTGAGTGAGGTAGACTGATGGTGTGTGTGTGTGGTTGTTAGAGTGAGTGGTGTGTCTGTGGTGTGTGAGTGGTGTGGTTAGAGTGAGTGAGAGACTTGTGTGTGTGTGTGTGGGGTGTTTAGAGTGATTGGGAGACGTGTGTGTGTGTGGGTGTGTGTGAGTGGGTGTGTTAGAGTGATGAGAGACTGTGTGTGTGTGTGTGTGTGAGTGGTGTGTTTAGAGTGAGTGAGAGACTGTGTGTGTGTGTGTGTGTGTGAGTGGGTGTGTTAGAGTGAGTGAGAGACTGTGTGTGTGTGAGAGAGAGAGAGTAGTGAGAGACCGTGTGTGTGAGAATGAGCATGAGTTTGATAAATCTATTGGAATTCTTTGAGGGTATAAATATTAAAGTTGACAGGGAGAACTGGTGCATGTGGTTAATTTAGACTTTCGGAAGATTTTCGACAATGTCTCGCGTAACAGACTGCAATGTAAAGTTAAAGCAATAGTATTGCAAGTAATGGCTGGAATTCTCCCAAAAATATTTTAAGTGTTGAATTTGTGAGAAACTGGATTAATTCACGCTGTGTTTTTCAGTGTGTCCACAGTGTTCCCATACCGTCAGCCTTCCAACTGCTGGCCAGCCCCGCGTCCTGCACAGTGCTGTCTCTCCGAGATCACTGCCTGATTGCGGAACCTCCCCCCCCCACTCCCCGACCATTTCCGAGCCAGCTCCGACCTCCCCCACATCCTGCACTGCCCTGATCCCCTGCTGGCCCCTGGCCAACAGCTGCCCCTTCCCAACAGTGCCAATCGCCCTACCGCTAAACCTCCTCCCTAAAATATTAGATGGGAAGATCGCGGCCAATGTCTCGAGATGAATAGAAGCTGGTCAGCAGATGGGAAGCAAAGAGTTGGCATAATTGGGTATTTTTCTGATTAGCACTCAGTGACGTAGGGATCTTTGCTAGGTTCCCAACTGTTCATGTTTAAATGATTTGGAAGAGGGAACTGAATGTATTATCTTCAAATTTGCAGATGATACAAAGTTGGGTGGGACACTGAGCTATGAGGAGGGTTCAGAGATGCTTCAGTACGATTTGGTTAGGCCAAGTATATATGCATACAGTGTGGAGATGCCAGCGTTGGACTGGCACAGTATATACATGGATAGGTCTGAGGTTATCCACTTTGGTGGCAATAATAGGAAGACAGATTATTATTGGAATAGGTTGAGAGAGGTGGATACTAGCGAGACCTTGGTCCCCTTGTGCATCGGTCACTGACAGTAAGCGCAGGTAGAGCAGGCAGTAAAGAAAGCAAATGGTATGTTGGTCTTCATTGTAGGAGGATTTGAGTATAGAAATAGGATGTTTTACTGCAATTATATAGAACATAGAACATTACAGTGCAGTACAGGCCCTTCGGCCCTCGATGTTGCACCGACCAATGGAACCAATCTAATGATCCTCTAACCTAAACTACTCCAATATTATCCATGTGCCTATCCACTGACCATTTGAACGCCCTTAAAGTTGGCGAGTCCACAACTGCTGCAGGCAGGGCATTCCACACCCTTACTACCCTTTAGGATGTATAGGACATTGGTGAGGCCACACCTGGAGTATTATGTGTAGTTTTGTGTCCTTATCTGAGGAAGGATGTCCTTGTTATAGAGGGAGTACAGCGAAGGTTTACCAGGCTGATTCCTGGGATGTTACATCTGTCATGAGGAGAGGTTATGTCGGTCAGGATTATGTTCATTCGAGTTTAGAAAAGTGAGAGGAGATCTCATAGAAATTTATCAAATTCTAACAGAGTTAGACAGGGTAGATTCAGAAGGAATGTTCCCAATGGCGGGGGGGAGTCCAGCACTGGCGGTCATAGTTTGAGGATAAGAGGTAAACCTTTTAGAACTGGGGTGAGGAGAAATTTCTTCACCCAGAGAGTGGAATTCACTACCACAGGATGTAATTGAAGCTAAAACCTCGTGCGATGTCAAGAAGAAATTAGATATTGCTCAAGCGGCTAAAGGGATCAAGGGAAATAGGGGAAGGAGGAAATTGAATTTGATGATCTGCCAAGGTCAAAGTGAAGCAGGCCCAAAGGGCTGAATGGACTACAACTGCTTCCAGTTTCTATGTGTGTTTCACCAGGTTGAAACTGGAGATGAGGGGGTTAGCTTATGAGGAGAGATTGAGTAGATTGGGCCTGTACTTGTTGGAGTTTAGAAGGCTGAGGGGGGGGGGATCTTATAGAGACATGTAAGATAACGAAGGGGATGGATAGGGTAGAGGCAGAGAGATTCTTCCCACTTAGAAAGGAGACCAGAACTAGAGGGCACAGCCTCAAAATAAGGGGAGGGGGGAGTTTAGAACAGAGTTGAGCAGAAACTTCTTCTCTCAAAGTGTGGTGAATCTCTGGAATTCTCTGCCCATTGAAGTGGTCGAGGCTCCCTCGTTAAATGTGTTTAAGTCACTGGTTATTTCTGATCGATAAGGGAATTAAGGGTTATGGGGAGCAGGCAGCTAAGTGGAACTGATCCACTGCAGATCAGCCATGATCTTATTGAATAGATTTATTAATTTATTAATAAATAATAATTTATTTATATTAATAATTTATTTATTTATTAATCTTATTGTGGTAGATAGTGAAGAGGGGTGTTATAGTTTGCAGAGAGACTTGGACAAGTTGCAGAGCTGGGCCGAGAGGTGGCAAATGGAGTTTAATGTGGAAAAGTGTGAGGTAATGCACTTTGGCAGGAATAATAAATGTGTAGAGTATAGGGCTAATGGTAGGATTCTTAATAGTGTTAATGAACAGAGGGATCTTGGTGTATATGTGCATAGATCCCTGAAAGTTGGCAATCAAGTCGATAAGGTTGTTAAGAAGGCATATGGAGTCTTAGCTTTTATTGGTAGGGGGATTGAATTTCGGAGCCGCAACGTCATGTTGCAACTGTACAAAACTCTAGTGCGGCCGCACTTGGAGTATTGTGTGCAGTTCTGGTCCCCACATTATAAGAAAGATGTGGAGGCATTGGAGAGGGTACAGAGGAGGTTTACCAGGATGTTGCCTGGTATGGAGGGCAGGTCTTATGAAGAGAGGCTGAGGGATTTGAGGTTGTTTTCGTTAGAAAGGAGGCGGCTAAGAGGAGACCTTATTGAAACATATAAGATGATTAGAGGTTTAGATAGGGTGGACAGTGATAGCCTTTTTCCTAGGATGGAGAAAGCTAGCACGAGGGGACACAGCTTTAAATTAAGGGGTGATAGTTATAGGACGGATATCAGAGGTAGGTTCTTTACCCAAAGGGTGGTTCGGGAGTGGAATGCCCTGCCTGCAGCAGTTGTAGATGCGCCAAGTTTGGTGGCGTTTAAGAGGTTAGTTGATAAGTATATGGAAGAGAAGGGAATGGTTTAGTTTGGAGGGGCATTGCTTTTTATATTGGTCGGCGCAACATCGAAGGCCGAAGGGCCTGTTCTGTGCTGTAATGTTCTATGTTCTATGAATGGTGGGGCAGGCTTGAGGGGCTGGATGGTCTACTCCTGCTCCTATTTCTTATGTTCTTATGGTGGGTGAAAGTTTATGTGAGAGTGTGTGTGTGTGTGTGAGAGAGTTTGCATGAGAGAGAGAGTGTATGTGTGCGTGTGTGTGTGTGTATGTTTGTATGTGTCTGAGTGGGTGTGTGAGAATGAGGGTGTTTGAGTGTGATTATGCGTGTGTGTGTGTGTGGACGTGACTTTCTTGGCCTGTTGTACTGTTTGAGTAACACAGAAGGCCAGCAAAAAAACTGCAAGAGGGCTGAAACAGGAATGATGATCGTAGAATCAGAAAATCCTACAGTGCAGAAGGAAGCCATTCGGCCCATCAAACCTCCACCAAGAACAATCCCACCCAGGCCCTATCCCTGTAAGCCCACCTGCCAATTCCCTTAAACAATTTAGAATGGCCAATGCGCCTAACCCACGCATCTTTGGAGACCCGGAGAAAACCCATGCAGACACAGGGAGAACGTGCAAACAGACAGTGACTGGAGGCCGGAATTGAACCTGGGTCTCTGGCATGTGAGGCGGCGGTGCTAACCACTGTGCCACCCAATGCCATCAGCATCCATCTGGTCAGGACTTTCTCGGCATAATCAGCGGGGAATCAGCGCAAAACTGATGGTCGTATAGCGATCAGAATTGGATATCATTAACGAGCCCAGGACGCAATCATCCGGGCTCACCCATATTTCCCACCCTGGTGGGAACGCCCCCACTAGCTGGGATTAAAACTGGTCCCAACAGTGCCAAGAGGGTGAAGCCGGAGAGGGTGGCGCCTTCTGGAGGTGCAGTGCCAGAGTAGAACATAGAACATAGAACATTACAGCGCAGTACAGGCCCTTCGGCCCTCGATGTTGCACCGGCCAGTGGACCCTCTAACCTAAACTATTCCAATATCATCTATATGCCTATCCACCGAACATTTGAATGCCCCCAAAGTAGGCGAGTCCACAACTGCTGCAGGCAGGGCATCCCACGCCCTCACCACCCTCTGTGTGAAGAACCTGCCTCTGACATCCGTCCTATAACTACCACCTCTTAATTTAAAGTTATGTCCCCTCGTGTTGGTCATCACCATCAGAGGAAAAAGGCTCTCACTATCCACCCTATCCAATCCCTTGATCATCTTATACGCCTCAATTAGGTCACCGCGTAACCTTCTTCTCTCTAATGAAAATAACCTCAGGTCCCTCAGCCCTTCCTCATAAGGCCTTCCCACCATTCCAGGCAACATCCTGGTAAACCTCCTCTGCACCCTTTCCAATGCTTCCACATCTTTCTTATAATGCGGCAACCAGAACTGTACGTAATACTCCAAGTGTGGCCGCACCAGAGTTTTGTACAGTTGTAACATAACCTCACAGCTCCTAAATTCAATCCCTCTACCAATAAAAGCTAACACACCATATGCCTTCTTAACAACTTTATCAACCTGGGTGCCAACTTTCAAAGAGCTATGTACTTGTACCCCAAGATCCCTCTGCCCGACAACACTATTAAGGGTCCTTCCATTAGCCCTATATTTCATATGCCTGTTATCCCTACCAAAGTGAGTCACCTCACACTTATCCGTATTGAATTCCATTTGCCACCTCACGGCCCAGCTCTGCAACCTATCTATGTCCCTCTGCAAACTGTAACATCCATCCTCACTGTCTACAACTCCCCCCACTTTGGTATCATCAGCAAATTTACTAATCCAACCCTCTACACCCTCATCTAGGTCATTTATAAAAATGACAAACATCAGTGGCCCTAAAACAGATCCTTGAGGTACACCACTTGTAACTGCACTCCAGGTTGAATATTTCCCATCAACCACCACCTTCTGTCTTCTATCAGCTAACCAACTCCTAATCCAAACTGCTAAATCACCTTCAATCCCACGCATCTGCACTTTCTGCAGTAGCCTACCATGGGGAACCTTATCAAATGCTTTGCTAAAATCCATATACACTACATCAACTGCCTTACCCTTATCTATCTCTTTGGTTACCTCCTCAAAAAACTCAATAAGGTTTGTGAGGCACGACCTACCCTTCACAAAACCGTGCTGACTATCCCTAATCAATTTATTTCTCTCTAGATGCTTATAAATCCTATCCTTATAATTCTTTCCAAGACTTTGCCCACAACAGAAGTCAGGCTCACCGGTCTATAATTTCCAGGATGGTCCCTACTCACCTTTTTGAACAAAGGGACAACATTTGCCATTCTCCAGTCTTCCGGCACTATACCTGTAGCTAACGATGACATGAAGATCAAAGCCAAAGGCTCTGCAATCTCCTCCCTAGCCTCCCAGAGAATCCTGGGGTAAATCCCATCTGGCCCAGGGGACTTATCAATTTTCATACCCTCAAGATTCGCTAACACCTCCTCCTTATGAACCTCAATCCTGCCCAGTCTACAACCTGGTATTGCAGTATTCTCCCCGACAACATTGTCTTTCTCCTGCGTGAATGCTGACGAAAAATACTCATTCAGTGTCTCTCCTATCTCCTCAGGCTCCACGCACAACTTCCCACTGCTATCTCTGACTGGCCCTAATCTTGCCCTAACCAATCTTTTATTATTTATATACCTGGGAGTAAGGGGTGGACCAATTGGTGATAGTGGTTAGGGAGTGGGGAGGGGTGAGGTCCACTGCGCATTCTGCATAGCGATCAGTGAGGGAGGCAGGGGGCAATCGGGACTGGGCAGGAAGAGAGCAGTGGGGGGGTGGATTAATGGGGCTTGGGGATTGGGGGGGGTCACTTTCGTGAGAGGATGGGAGGCATTTGGAATTGGACACTGGGGAGGAATGGGGAGTGGAGGTTGGGCTGGCCATGATTGGGGGGCGTAGAGGAGAGGGTGGGGTTTGGTGCTGACCTTGGGGGTTGTTTGTTGTCCGGGCTGGCCTTCGGCAGGGGAGGGGTGGGAGGGAGGAATTGAGGTGGGGAGATGGTTTGGAGAGTCAGCAAGACGCTGGCAATTGGGCAGCCTGTGATTGGGGGGGGGGTAGTTGGTGGGGAGGGGGTACCAGTGCTTAGTGGCCTGTCAGTACGCTGATACCTGCTGTATCAGCAGTTAGGTGCAGTTAGGCTCCCACCTCCTCACTACACGAATTCCCTGGCAAACTCTTGGGTTTACTATCAAATAAATCGGTTGGACCTTAACCTGATGTTGTGAAACTTCTTACTGTGTTTACTCCAGTCCAACACCGGCATCTCCACATCATGAACTCTGGTAAGCACAGGGTGCTGAAAATGCAACAGACTGAGTTTGCCCAAAATACAAGGACAGGAAAATTCTTTGCATTTCTGTCTGTTGGGCACTAATTTTTTTTTGGGAAAATGTGTGTTTTTTTTTGTGTGTGTTGTGTATGTATGTGTCTGCATGTGTATTGTGTATATGCGTGTGTGTGTTTTGTGTGTGTATGTGCGCATCTGTGTGTGTGTTGTATATGTGTGTGTGTCATGTATGTGTGTGTGTGTGTGTGTTGTGTATGTATGTGTCTGCATGTGTATTATGTATATGCGTGTGTGTGTTGCATGTGTGTGTTTTGTGTGCGTGTGTGTTGTATATGTGTGTATCTCTGTGTATTGTGTGTGTGTTGTGTATGTCTGTGTGTGTGTTATGTGTGTGTTCTATATGTGTGTGTATATAAGTGTTTGTGTTTTGTATGTGTGTGTTGCATATGTGTGTTGTGTATGTGTGTGTGTGTATTGTATATGTGTGTGTCTGTGTGTATTGTGTATGTGTGTTGTGTATGTGTGTGTGTGTATTGTATATGTGTGTGTCTGTGTGTATTGTATATGTGTGTGTCTGTGTGTATTGTGTATGTGTGTTGTGTATGTGTGTGTGTGTATTGTATATGTGTGTGTCTGTGTGTATTGTGTATGTGTGTTGTGTTTGTGTGTTTGTGAGTGAGAGAGTTTGGGTATTTGGAGTGATTATTACATTTCCTTATTTAACACTGCATGTTAATAATCTTTGCCTCACTAATTGACCAATCCGGTTTTATAAGAAACTAATAATTGCATTAGTTACTGAGCACTTATTCTGGGATTTATAGATAAAGCACAGATTTGGTGGTATCACCAGCTGGAGAACCAGTGAAGTGTATGTAGTGACCCGGGGAGTATTGCAATAAGCAACAGACACTGCATCCTCCCAATCAAAACAACACCCCCAGGAAAGCCACAATGAGTTCCGATTGTGAAAATATGAAGTGAATTTAAAATATCTCCACACGTCGGGACACATCCACTTGCAATTATTTTGGAATCTTCTAGAAACCTGTCGCCATGGTTGCAGTAGGAAGCTGGTGACATTTTCACGTCTCCCTGTGTCCATTCAAGCGGAAGAGTTATAAAATTAAGCATATTACAACTAACCGTTCCTGACAACCTAAATGTTCTCCGACAGGCAGTCCTGCTTTCTTGAATCACTGCACTGTGTAGGTACCTTGCTGATAGGAAGAAATTCCGGGATTTTGACCCAGCTACAGCGAAGGAGCGGTGATATATTTCCAAAGTCAGGATGTTGAGTGACTTGGAGGGGAACCTCCAGATGCTGATGTTCCCAGGTATCTGCTGCCCTTGTTCTTCTAAGTGGTAGTGGTTGTGGGTTTGGAAGGTGCTGCCTAAGGAACATTAGTGAGTTCCTGCAGTGCATCTTGCAGATGGTACACACGGCTGTCAATGTGCGTCGCTGGTGGAGGGAGTGAATTTTTGTGGAAGGGGTAACAAGCAGATAGTACGGTGGCACAGTGGTTAGCACTGCTGCCTTGCAGAGCCAGGGACCTGGGTTCAATTCCGGCCTTGGGTCACTGTCTGTGTGGAGATTGCACGTTCTCTCCAAGTCTGCGTGGGTTTCCTCCAGATATTCCAATTTATTCTCACAGTCCAAAGATGTGCAGTTTAGGTGGATTGGCCATGCTAAATTGTCACTTAGTGTCAGGGGAATTAGCAGGGGTAAATACGTGGGGTAAAGGGGATAGGAGCTGGATGGGATTGTTGTCGGTATAGAGTCAATGGGCTAAATGACCTCCTTCTGCACTGGAGGGATTCTGTGATACTATGATTTGTCCTGGATGGTTTTGAGCTTCTTGAATGTTGTTGGAGTTGCATTCATCCAGGCAATTACAGGGCCTGGCAGAAGGTAACAGAAATAGGGAGAGCTATAGGGACTGGAGGAGATTACAGAGATAGGGAGGGTTGTAGGGTCTGGAGGAGGTAATAGACATAGGAGGATTGAAGGGGCTGGAGGAGGTTACAGAGATAGGGAGGGTTGTGGGAATGGAGAATGTTATAGCGAAAAGGAGGGTTGTAGGGACTGGAGAAGATTACAGCGATGGGGAGAATTGGAGGAGATTACAGAGATAGGGAGTATTGTAAGAGCCTGGAGGAGGTTATGAAGCCAGGAAGGATTGCTGGGGCTGAAGGATGTTACAGAGATAGGGAGGGTTATAGTGGCTGGAGAATGTTACAGAGGTAGAGAGGATTATAGTTGTTGGAGGAGGTTATGGAGATAGGGAGGATTGTAGTTGTTGGAGGAGGTTACAGAGATAGGGAGGATTGTAGTTGTTGGAGGATGTTATAGAGATGGGAAGGATTATAGGTGTTGGAGGAGGTTACAGAGATAGGGAGGATTGTAGGTGTTGGAGGAGGTTATGGAGATAGGGAGGATGTAGGTGTTGGAGGAGGTTATGGAGATAGGGAGGATTGTGGGAATGGAGAATGTTATAGCGAAAGGGAGGGTTGTAGGGACTGGAGAAGATTACAGTGATGGGGAGAATTGGAGGAGATTACAGAGATAGGGAGTATTGTGAGGGCCTGGAGGAGGTTATGAAGCCAGGAAGGATTGCTGGGGCTGAAGGATGTTACAGAGATAGGGAGGGTTATAGTGGCTGGAGAATGTTACAGAGGTAGAGAGGATTATAGTTGTTGGAGGAGGTTATGGAGATAGGGAGGATTGTAGGTGTTGGAAGAAATTATATTGATAGGGAGGATTGTAGTTGTTGGAGGAGGTTACAGAGATAGGGAGGATTGTAGTTGTTGGAGGAGGTTACAGAGATAGGGAGGATTGTAGTTGTTGGAGGAGGTTACAGAGATAGGGAGGATTGTAGTTGTTGGAGGAGGTTACAGGGATAGGGAGGATTGTAGTTGTTGGAGGATGTTATAGAGATGGGAAGGATTATAGGTGTTGGAGGAGATTATATCGATAGGGAGGATTGTAGGTGTTGGAGGAGGTTATGGAGACAGGGAGGATTGTAGGTGTTGGAGGAGATTATAGAGGTAGGGAGAATTATAGGTGTTGGAGGGAGTTACGGAGATAGGGAAGATTGTAGGTGTTGGAGGAGGTTATAGAGATAGGGAGGATTGTAGGTGTTGGAGGGAGTTACAGAGATAGGGAGGATTATAGGTATTGGAGGATGTTATAGAGAGGGAGGGTTGTCGATTAGGCTTTGGAGGGATTTGAACACAAGGATGAATTTGGAATTTGTAATGTTGTCGGGGTGAGGGGTCAGTGTATATGTCCACCACGTCTCAGTCCTGCAGAGGTCATTTGCGAAGTTCACCACAGATAATCGAGTGCGGCTCCTCATTCTGATGAGATGTTCTCCTGTACTTGTCACTGAGAAGATGGATTATTGATCTACCAAAAGTCTGGCTGCTCAGCCCAGAGCTTCCTGCTCTCTGCAAGACTACAAGCACATTGGTTGATATCCCCTCACCGTCACTGAGCACACCATTCGTATCTATTCCTCGTGGGCAATGAGGACAAGTCCGACAATGCTCAGGGCCACCATCACTCACTCCATCCTGGTCAGTGTGTGCTGAATGCACAGGTTGCCTGGAAGCTAAATCTGAATCACAGAAACCCTACGGTGCAGAAGGAGGCCATTCAGCCCTATGAGTCTGCACCGACCACAATTCCACCGAGGCCCTATCCGCATGACCCTGCATATTTACCCTGCTAAACCCCCTAATACTAAGGGGCAATTTAGCATAGACAATCAACGTAACATGCACATCTTTGGAGTGTGGGAGGAAATTGGAGCACCCAGCATAAATTTGGGGAGAATGCACAAACTCCAGTCACCCGAGGCTGGAATTGAACTGGCTTCCTGGCACCGAGAAGCAACAGTTTAACCACTGTGTCACCATGCCACCCTCTTTTTTTTAAAAAAGCGAAGACAGAACAAGAAGGTAGTGATGAGTGAGCGTTGACCATCAGTGACACAGAACCTCAGGGGCATCTATCACCCAGGAGGAGCCTTGATCATGAGGGATGGAAACCCTGCATGACATTGAGTCAGTATCACCCAGGTCACTGAAAATAAGCCAGCTGCTTTCAGCTGGTCAGGAGTCAGCTCTGGGAGGATCCGTGCTGGGTCCCCATTTGCAAGGAGTCATTGTCCTCCTGTAAGGTGGGTTCTATGGGCAACTGCTCCTGTTCAGTGAGCTTTCTCAGTGAGGGTAGAAGAGCAAGTGACGAGGATGATACCGGAAGGATGTGGAGACTCTGGAGAGAGTGCAGAGGAGGTTTACCAGGATGCTGCCTGGTATGGAAGGTCTGAGTTACGAGGAGAAGTTAGGCAAATTGGGACTGTTTTCCTTAGAAAGACGTAGACTTAGAGGAGATCTAATAGAGGTGTACAAGATTATGAGGGGTATAGATAGAGTAAACAGGGTTAAGCTTTTTCCTAGGATGGACTCAAATAGCATGAGGGGTCACGGGCTTAGGGTGAGAGGGGTAAGGTATAATTTGGTTGCTAGAGGGAGTTTTTTCACACAGAGGGTGGTGGGGGTATGGAACGCGCTGCCAAGTAAAATGGTGGAGGCAGGTACTCTGGAGTTATTTAAGAAATACTTAGATGGGCACATGAACAGAATGGGAATGGAGGGGTATAGAACATAGAACAATACAGCACAAACAGGCCCTTTGGCCCACGAGTTGCGCCGATCACATCTACCAATCCACAGACCTATCTATAACCCCCTATCCTATTCTTTTCCATATACTCATCCAGAAGTCTCTTAAAAGACCTCAGTGAGTTTGCCTCAACAACCTCCGACGGCAGTCGGTTCCATTCACTCACCACCCTCTGAGTGAAAAACCTACCCCTGACATCTCCTTTGTATTTGCTTCCCTGCACCTAAAATCTGTGTCCTCTTGTATTGACCATTTCAGCTCAGGGAAATAGTCTCTGAGAGTCCACCCTATCTATCCCTCTCACCATTTTATAAACCTCTATCAGGTTGCCTCTCAACCTACGTCGCTCCAGTGAGAAGAGTCCCAGCTCCCTCGACCTATCTTCATAAGGCCTGCCTCCCAATCCAGGCAGCATCCTTGTAAATCTCCTCTGAACTCTCTCAATAGCCTCTACATCCTTCCTATAATGAAGTGACCAGAACTGCGCACAATACTCTAACTGGGGTCTGACAAGAGTCTTATAGAGCTGCATCATTACCTCCTGACTCCTGAAAACTGATTTAAAATAGGGATCATGAGCCTTTGGAGTCCCTGGGAAGTGTGTAAATAGATGATAATATTGATGTATTTGTTTTTATCCTACAGGTGCTTTGGTCCACCTTGTTGTCTAACAAGGGGCATACACGCGATGGGTCGTGAGAGGGCTGCTCTTGGATTTTTTTCGAGAGTATCCTAGTGCTTCATGTTGTTAGTGTACGCTTGACCTGGACCATTTGATGGGCAACACGACAGCTCAGTGACTATCGCTGTGCTGTGCAGATACATGGATTTGGGCCTGTGTCTGTGGGAGTTTGCGCATTCTCCCCATGCTTGCATGGGTTTTCTCCGGTGCTCCGGTTTCCTCCCACATCCCAAAGATGTGCTCTTAGGCTAATTGGCAAAACAAATTTTCCCTAAATTGTCTCAAATTTGTTTTTTAATCCATAGATCTATAAACATGGACAGGGATCGCGGGTAGAGGTGGAAACATTGGGGTGGCGGCACGGGCTCGTTGGGCCGAAGGGCCTGTTTCCCGTGCTGTTTTGTTCTTTGTTCTTTGATACACAGAGTCTACAGACGCTGAGGAGATAGGGCAACAGCTTGGCAGATGGAATATAATGTAGGAAAATGTGAAGTTCAGCATTTTGGTAGGAAGAATAAAGAAGCTGAAAATTATTTAAATGGAAAAAGACTGCAGCAGAGAGGGATTGGGAGGTCCTCGGACATCAATCATAGAAAAATGAGCAGGCTAGGTCAGCAGGAAATTGGGAAGACAAATGGAGCATTGGCCTTTATTTCAAAGATAATGGAGTAAAAAGTAGGGCAGTATTTCTTACAAAGCTCTATTGCCTCTCACTAATAAAAATACATTTTAGTTCTGCCTGCAACGACGGAGGTTGAAGGGAGACCTGATAGAAATCTGCAAGATAATGAGAGGCATGGACAGAGTGGATAGTCAGAAGCTTTCTCCCCAGGTAGAAGAGTCAATTACTAGGGGGCACGGGTTTAAGGTGCAAAGGGCAAGGTTTAAAGGAGACGTATGAAGCAGATTTTTTACACAGAGAGTAGTGGGTGCCTGGAATTCGTTGCCGGGGGAGATAGTGGAAGAGAATACGGTAGTGACTTTTAAGGGGCATCTTGACAAATACATGAATAGGATGGGAATAGAGGGATATGGTCCCTGGAAGGGTATAGGATGGGAATAGAGGGATATGGTCCCTGGAAGGGTAGGGGATTTTAGTTAAATCAGGCAGTGTGGTCAGTGTTTGGAGGGCCTGTTCCTATGTTGTAATTTTCTTCGATCTTTGTTCTAGTTAGACCACACCTGGAGTGATGTGAACGGTTTGGTCCCCTTATCAAATGAAAAAGTATTGGAGATAGTGCAGCAAAGGTTCATTTGGTTGATCCCAGGTATGGAGAGATTTTCTCATGAGGAGCGGTTGAGTTGGTTGGGCCTTGACTTATTGAAAGAGAGACAATGTTATTGAGACTTAGAGGATTCTCAGTGGGTTTAACAGGGTAGATACTGAGAGATTGTTTCCTCTTGGGGAAGAGTCTAGGATCAGAGGGCAGAATCTCAGAGTAAGGGGTCATTCGCTTAAGACAGTTGAGGAAGAATTTCTTCTCTCAGTGGGTAGCAAATCTGAAAATCTTTATTGCAGAGGTTTGTAATGTCTGGGTGGTTAAGTATGTTTAAGGCTGAGACAGGCAGATTTTTAATGAGAAGGGAATCAAGGGTTAAGGGGATAAAGTGGAGCTGAGGATTATCACATCAGATCAGTTGTGATCTCATTGAATCTCATGATGTAATTTGGGTGAGATCTCATTGATTTCACCCAAAGATAGGGGAGTCTAAAACTAGGGGTTTAAGGCGAGAGGGGAGAGGTACAAAAGTGTCCAGAGAGGAAATTTATTCACAAAAGTTTCCAGAGAGGATGGTGAGTGTCTGGAAGAAGCTGCTAGAGATAGTAATAGAGGAGAGTGCAATTTTATCTTTTAAAAAGTATTTAGGTAGTTACATGGGTGTGATGGGTATAGATGGATATGGGCAAAGTGCAGACAATTGGGATTAGTTTAAGGGTTTTAAAAAAAATAAGGGCGGCATTGACAAGTTGGGCTGGAGGGCCTGTTTCCATGCTGTAAACCTCTGTGAGTGTATGAATGGTGGAGCAGACTCGATGGACTGATTGGCCTAACTCTGCTCCTGTCTTATAGTCTGATGGTGAGAATGGATGGATGCTATTTTTGGTCCTAATTATCATCCTCCACGAATCAGGCAGCTATGGGTGTTTGCGAAGCTTGTCTGCCCCATCTAGACATTGAAAGAAGTCTGACAACACCAACCGATTTATTTGATAGTAAACTCACAAGCTTTCGACCCTCTGGTCTTCGTCAGGTGAATGAGGTGTTCTGGTCTCAAACAGCACACATAACAGCACAGACAGTTTACAGATTACTGATTAGAATGTGAATCCTTACACCTAACCTGCTATTCAAGTCTTAAAGTGGCTAACAATGTGTGTGGAAGGAGCACTGAGCACAGGTTAGAGAGATGTATATTGTCTCCAGACAACACAGTAAGTGAGGTTTTTTGCTAACCCAGGCAAGTCATGGGGGTTACAGATAGTGTGACATGAAGCCAAGATCCCTGTTAAGACCATCCTCATGTGTGCGGAACTTGGCTATCAGTCTCTGCTCAGCGGCTCTGCGCTGTCGTGTGTCGTGAAGGCCCCCTTGAAGAATGTTTACCCGAAGGTCAGAGGCTGAGTGCCCGTGACCGCTGAAGTGTTCGCCAACAGGAAGGGAACTGTCTTGCCTGGTGATTGTCGAGTGATGTTCATTCATCCGTTGTCATTGTGTCTGCATGGTCTCCCCAATGTACCATGCTTCGGGATATCCTTTCCTGCAACGTATCAGGTAGACAATGTTGGCTGAGTTGCAAGAGTATGTACTGTGTACCTGGTGGATGGTATTCTCTAGACATTGCCACTGCCTCAAGGCAAAACTCCTCACCCTCTCTTCTTCTCCAATCTGACATTCTCCCAATCGAGGAAATGTGCCTCCTCCTCCTCACGCAGTTCCTCCGCCTATTCCAGCGCTGTAGAGTCATACAGCACGAGAAAGGCTCTTCGGCCTATTGAGTCTGTACTGACAACATCTGTCACTAAAAGCGCGCTAATCCCATTTTCCTGCACTTGTCACATAACATTGAATGTTATTTCAAGTACTCATCTTTTAAAGGCTGTAACGTTTGACTATCTTCCCAGGCAGCACATTCCAGATTTCCACCGCTTCTGAGTGAAAACAGAGGGATTTAGTTACCTTTTTTCTCAAAATTTTCTCCTGCCTCTTTCTCTAAAACTCTTTGTGATTAAGCCCACAACCCAGGGCTGTTCCCTAGTCATCCTGACCCGAATCTGCTATTCTTATGTACCTCAATCATATCTCCCCCCCACCCCCTCCAGCCTTCCCTGCTCTAAAGAAAACAAGATGAGGAGATGCCGGTGTTGGTGTGGGATAAGCACAGTAAGAAGTCTCACAACACCAGATTAAAGCCCAACAGTTTTATTTGGTAGCTCCTATCTTTCAGAGTGCTTCATCAGGTAAGTGTGAGTTCTGTTCACAAGCATGTCCTTTCACATCATTCCTGTAGGGAGGTGGCCAGAACTGCACATAGTAAAGTGCCTAACCAAGAACATAAGAAATAGGAGCAGGAGTCGGCCATCTAGCCCCTCGAGCCCCTGATCTGCAGTGGATCAGTTCCACTTTCCCGCTTTCTCCCCGTAACCTTTAATTCCCATAAGAAGAACCAAAGCTCTTTTAACTCCAAAATTACCTCCTTGCTCTTCTATTCCACAACTGACAGAAGCAAGTATCCCACATTGACTTCTTAACTATCCTATTCATGTTCTCTGCTAACTTCAGGGATCTGTGACTAATTATCTGTGAATAATCTCTGAGCTCCCTGCCATTCATTAGATACTCCCTCATCTTGTTACTTCCGCTAAAGTGCATCACTTCACACTTATCGGGGTTAAAAACCATCTGCCGCTGCTCTGCCCATCTGACCAACCCATCTGTATTTTCCTGTAACCTACAACCATTTTCTTCATTATTAACCACCCTATCAATCTTGGTGTCATCCGCAATCTTGCATATCACACTATCTGTAACCCCCATGACTTGCCTGCGCTTGCAAAATCTCACTAACTGTCCTGGCTGGAGACAATACACACCTGTGCTTAACCCTCTCTCCGCTCACATTGCCTGTACCTTTAAGACTTGATTACCTGTAAAGACTCGCATTCCAACCATTATTTTGTAAATGGAGTTTGTGTCTTTACCTGCTCTGTTTGGGAACTGAACTCCCATTTTCCTGATGAAGGAGCAGCACTCTGAAAGCTTGTGGTTTGTGCCACCAAACAAGCCTGTTGGACTTTAACCTGATGTTGTGAGACGTCTTACTGTGTTTACCCCAGTCCAACGCCGGCAACTCCACATCATAACTCTCATGTAAGGTAGCAGACATTTACTCAAAGCCCATGTGTGTAACCCAGTCAAACAGAAGGGGGGAATGGGGGTTTTGGGAGTGGTGTTTATCTGCTCAACTAATACTGCAGGGCAATCACAGAATGAGGAAGTCAGCGCGTCAGGATTTAACTACTGAGCAGCAATTAGTGGCCTCATACACATCAATGGGGTGAGTTAGTCGGCATAACTGGCTTAGCAGTCAGTCTGCAGGAATGTTAATGGTTAGCTGAGTGATCTCAGCTGTTGAGGTATGTTCATTGCTGACATGTCTCTCCATTAATGTTAACGTGTCAGTAAGGAAATCACAGGTGACACCCCACCCACACCGGAATGGACCCTTCAGCCCGGGGGTTACGAGCCCAAGGCTTCCCTTCTCAGTGGTCTGGGCCCTCCCAGAAGGCTGGGTCAGTTTGAAACCTGTTTTCCTTCACCTTCTGACACTGATTCCTCCCTCCTTGTGGGTCCAACTCCTCCCCTCGTCTGGCACTGATGAGGCTGCTATCCCTTTTCTCCGGCTCCATCTCCTGTGACCCCTGAGTCCTCAACATTTGGGCCCAAGGCGTTGGCTCCTTCTGGCACTGGTCCCTTCACCTGTTTGCTGTTGTGACCTCTGCCTGTTGCCCCTATTGCCTATTGCCCCACCTCCTCTGCCTAATGCCTCTCTGCCTTCTGTCCGTTTGCCTGTTGCCCATCTGCCTGGTCCCCCTTTGCCTGTTGCCCCCCCATCTGTTGTCCCCCTCTGCCTGTTGTCCCCCTCTGCCTGTTGCCCATCTGCCTGTTGTCCCCCTCTGCCTGTTGCTCACTCAGCCTGTTGCTGCCTTTGCCTGTTGCCTTTCCACATGTTGCCACATTTGCCTGTTGTGCCTCGCTCTTCCTATTGCTCCTCTGCCTGCCACACCTCTTGCCTGTTGCTCTCATTGCATTCTCTTCTCCCCATGTTGCCCCCACGCTTAGAGTTATTGAGTAATAGAGGTTTACAGCATGGAAACAGGCCCTTCAGCCTAACTTGTCCATGCTGCCCTTTTTTAAAACCACTAATTGCCTACATTTGGCCCGTATCCCTCTACACCAATCTTACCCATGAAAGGGTCTAATTGCTTTTTGAAAGACAAAATTCTACTGCCTCTACTACTACCTCTGGCAATTTGTTCCCTCTGGATGAAAAAATTGTCCCTCTGAGCCTTTTGTATCTCTCCTCACTCATCTTAAACCTATGCCTCTAGTTTTAGACTCCCCTAGTTTTGGGACAATATATTGTCTATCTACCTCATCTATGCCCCTCATTATTTTATCGACCTCTATAAGATCACTGCTCAGCCTCCTATGCTTCAGGGAAAAAAAAACCCATCTATCCAGCCTCTCTATAACTCCAATGATCAAGTCCCAGTAGCATCTTAGTAAATCTTTTCTTTCAAGTTTAACAATATTCTTTTATAATAGGGTGACTAGAACTGTACATAGTGTTCCAAGTGTGACCTGATCAATATCTTGTACAATTTCAACAAGATGCCCTGACTCTTGTATTCAGTGTTTTGACCAATGAAACCAAGCGTGCCGAATGCCTTCTTCACCACTCTGTCCACCTGTGACTCCACTTTCAAGGAGCTCTGAACCTGTACCCATAGATATTTTTGTTCTATAGCTCTCCTCAGTACCCTACCATTAACTGAGGGTAGGTCCTGCCCTGATTTGATCTATCAAAATGTATTCCCTCCCATTTATTTAAATTAAACTCCACCTGCCATTCATCAGCCCATTCGCCCAATTGATCAAAATCCCATTGCAACCCTAGAATACCTTCTTCGCTGTCCAAGATGCCACCAATCTTGGTGTCATCTGCAAACTTACTGACCCGTGCCTTCTAAATTCTCATCCAAATCGTTAATATAAATGACAAATAGCAGCGGACCCAGCACCGATCCCTGAGGCACACCGCTGTTCACAGGCCTCCAGTTTGAAAACAACTCTCTACAATCATTCTCTGGCTTCTGTCATCAAGCCAATTTTGTATCCATTTATTTACCTTATCCTAGTTCCCATGGGATTTAACCTTGTGCAGCAAGCTACCATGCTGTACCTTGTCAAAGGCTTTGCTAAAGTTCATGTAGACAACGTCAACTGCACTGCCCTCATCTACCTTCTTGGTTACCCCTTCAAAAAACTCAATCAAATTTGTCAGCCATGACTTCCCGCTCACAAAGCCATGCTGACTGTCCCTAATCAGTCTTTGCCTCTCCAAATTCCTGTAGATCCTGTCTCTCGGAAAACCTTCTAACAACATTTCAGAGACTTGGGTAGAGCAGGGACAGGAATGGATGTTGCAGGTTCCGGGGTACAAATGCTTTAGTCGGAGTAGAGAAGGGGGTAGAAGGGGGGGAGGAGTGGCGTTACTGGTCAAAGACTGTATCACGTTGATCGAAAAGAAGTTTGATGAGGACTTGTCTGTTGAGGTAGTATGGGCTGAGATTAGAAACAGGAGAGGAGAGGTCACCCTGTTGGGAGTCTTTTACAGACCTCCTAATAGTTCTAGAGAGGTTGAGGAAAGGATTGCGAAGTCAATTCTGATTAGGAGTGAAAGTAGTAGGGTAATTGTGATGGGGGACTTTAACTTTGCTAATATTGATTGGAATAGCTATAGCTCTAGCTCGTTAGAGGGGTCAGTTTTCGTACAGAGTGTGCAGGAAGGTTTTTTGACTCAGTATGTAGATAGGCCAACTAGAGGTGAGGCTACATTGGATTTGGTGCTGGGCAATGAGCCAGACCAGGTGTTAGGCTTGGAAGTTAGTGAACATTTTGGTGATAGTGACCACAATTCGTTTACGTTCACCTTAGTGATGGACAGGGATAGGCATGAAGCTGGGGGCTGTAGTTATAGCTGGGGGAAGGGTAATTATGAGGCCATCAGGAGAGAATTAGGGTGCGTAGATTGGACTAGGGAACTACAGGGACTGGGAACATCTGGAATGTGGTGCTTATTCAAGGAGCAGCTGCTGAGAGTCCTTGATAAGTATGTCCCTGTCAGGCAGGGAGGAAATGGACGAGTAAGAGAGCCTTGGTGTACGAAAAGAGTTGATTTGCTGGTTAAGAAGAAAAAGGAGGCTTATGTCAGGATGAGGCTTGAAGGCTCAGGTAGTGCAATGGATAGCTATAGATTAGCTAGGAAGGAGGTAAAAAGTGAATTGAGGAGAGCTAAGAGGGGACACGAGAAGATGTTGGCTGATAGGATTAAGGAGAATCCTAAAGCTTTCTTTCGATATGTTAAGAATAGAAGATTGGTTAGGGCAAGATTAGGGCCAGTCATAGATAGCAGTGGGAAGTTGTGCGTGGAGCCTGAAGAGATTGGCGAGGCACTGAATAAATATTTCTCTTCGGTATTCACGCAGAGTGCTGGAAATGTAGCTGTGGAGAGCACTGAGGTACAGGGTTGCAAATTGGGGAGTATTGTAGTAGATAGGGAGGATGTGTTAGAAATTCTCGAGGGTTTGAAGTTGGATAAGTCCCCTGGGCCGGACGGGATTTACCCTAGGATTCTCTGGGAGGCAAGAGAGGAGATTGCAGAGCCTCTGGCTCTGATCTTCAGGTCCTCGTTGGTTACGGGTGTGGTTCCGGAGGACTGGAGGATGGCGAATGTGGTCCCATTGTTTAAGAAGGGGAAGAGAGACCTTCCTGGAATTATAGGCCAGTGAGTCTTACTTCTGTGGTGGGCAAGGTATTGGAGAGAATTATTAGGGATAGGATTTATAGTTATTTAGAGAGAAATGAATTGATTGGGGATAGTCAGCATGGTTTCGTGAAGGGTAGGTCATGCCTTACTAACCTCATTGAGTTTTTTGAGAAAGTGACCAAGAGGTGGATGGGGGTAAGGCGGTTGATGTAGTATATATGGACTTTAGTAAGGCGTTTGATAAGGTGGCCCATGGAAGACTTCTACAGAAAATGCAGATGTGTTGAATAGAGGGTGATTTAGCTAATTGGATTAGGAATTGGCTGGCAGATAGAAGACGGAGGGTGGTGGTTGATGGGAGATATTCATCGTGGAGTTCGGTGACGAGTGGTGTGCCTCAGGGGTCTGTTTTGGGGCCCCTGCTGTTTGTAATTTTTATAACTGATCTGGATGAGGGTATTGAGGGATGGATCAGTAAATTTGCAGATGATACTAAAGTTGGTGGTGTGGTAGATAGTGAAGAGGGGTGTTTTAGTTTGCAGAGTGACTTGGACAAGTTGCAGAGCTGGGCCGAGAGGTGGCAAATGGAGTTTAATGTGGAAAAGTGTGAGGTACTGCACTTTGGCAGGAACAATAAATGTGTAGAGTATAGGGCTAATGGTAGGGCTCTTAATAGTGTTGAGGAACAGAAGGATCTTGGTGTATGTGTCAATAGATCCCTGAAATTAGGCAGTCAAGTGGATAAAGTTGTTAAGAAGGCATATGGAGTCTTAGCTTTTATTGGTAGGGGGATTGAATTTCGGAGCCGCAACGTCATGTTGCAACTGTACAAACTCTAGTGCGGCCGCACTTGGAGTATTGTGTGCAGTTCTGGTCCCCACATTATAAGAAAGATGTGGAGGCATTGGAGAGGGTACAGAGGAGGTTTACTAGGATGTTGCCTTGTATGGAGGGCAGGTCCTATGAAGAGAGGTTGAAGGATTTGAGGTTGTTTTCGTTAGAAAGGAGGCGGCTAAGGGGGATCTTATTGAAACATATAAGATAATTAGAGGTTTGGATAGGGTGGACAGTGATAGCCTTTTTCCTAGGATGGAAAAAGCTAGCACGCGGGGACACAACTTTAAATTAAGGGGTATGAGTTATAGGACGGATATCAGAGGTAGGTTCTTTACTCAAAGAGTGATTAGGGAGTGGAATGCCCTGCCTGCAGCTGTTGTAGATGCGCCAAGTTTGGTGGCGTTTAAGAGGTTAGTTGATAAGTATATGGAAGAGAAGGGAATGGTTAGTTTGGAGGGGCATTGCTTTTTATTTTGGTCGGCACAACATCGAAGGCCGAAGGGCCTGTTCTGTGCTGTATTGTTCTATGTTCTATGTTCTATGTTCTAACATTACAGACATCAGGCTCAGCACCTGGAATTCCCAGGCTTTTCCCTGCAGTCCTTTTCAAACAAAGGCACAACATTTACACCGTCCAATCTTCAGACACTTCACCTGTGGCTGTCAACGATTCAAATATCTCTGCTAGATACCCCTGCTATCTCTGTTAACTGTCTCCCTCGCTTCCCATAACATCCTGGAATACACTTCATTAGGTCCTGGAGATTTATCTACCTTGATATGCTTTAAGACATCCACCTTCCCTACAATGTGTATATTCCTCAAGACATCTCTATTTATTTCCACAAGATCTCTAACATCTGTGTCTTTCTCAGCGGTAAATACAGATGAGAAATATTCATTTAGGATCTCACCCATTTCTTATGGATCTGGACGTAAATTATCTTGTTGGTTTAACGGGCTCTACTCTCTCTCTTTGCCCCTTTATGTATTTGTAGAAGCTCCATTATGAACTGGAGCACAAAAGTTGAGTCAGAAAATGAGAGCAGACAGAGGCAGAGAGAGAGAGAGGGGGAAGGAGTATGTGTGTGTGTGAGAGAGAAAGACAGAGAGAGAAGGAGAGAGAGACTGAGTGATAGAGAAAGAGAGACAGAGAGTGAAAAAAAGAAAGAGTTCGAGGGAGTCACAGAGATAGAAAGAAGCAGAAAAACAGAGAGAGAGAGAGAGGTGGATTTTGAGCAAGGCCGAGCTGAGAATTTGAGTTGTGGGGAATGGAGGTGAGAGGGACTTTGAGAATGAGATTACTCGTTGACCTGGATCAACTGTGGTGAAAGATAGAGACCACCAGATGGTGCCATAAAGCAAGAAACCAGTTAAACAGGACATTGTGGGATAACTCAAGTGCTCCCTCAGTACTGACCCTCTGACAGTGCAGCGCTCCCTCAGTACTGACCCTCTGACAGTGCAGCGCTCCCTCAGTACTGACCCTCTGACAGTGCAGCGCTCCCTCAGTACTGACCCTCTGACAGTGCAGCACTCGCTCAGCACTGACCCTCTGACAGTACAACACTCCCTCAGTACTGACTCTCTGACAGTGCAGCACTCCCTCAGTACTGACCCTCTGACAGTGCAGCACTCCCTCAGTACTGACCCTCTGACAGTGCAGCACTCCCTCAGTACTGACCCTCTGACAGTGCAGCACTCCCTCAGTACTGACCCTCTGACAGTGCAGCACTCCCTCAGTACTGACCCTCTGACAGTGCAGCACTCCCTCAGTACTGACCCTCTGACAGTGCAGCACTCCCTCAGTACTGACCCTCTGACAGTGCAGCACTCCCTCAGTACTGACCCTCTGACAGTGCAGCACTCCCTCAGTACGACCTGATAGGCAGCACTCCTCAGATGACCCTCTGACAGTGCAGCACTCCCTCAGTACTGACCCTCTGACAGTGCAGCACTCCCTCAGTACTGACCCTCTGACAGTGCAGCACTCCCTCAGTACTGACCCTCTGACAGTGCAGCACTCCCTCAGTACTGACCCTCTGACAGTGCAGCACTCCCTCAGTACTGACCCTCTGACAGTGCAGCACTCCCTCAGCACTGACCCTCTGACAGTGCAGCACTCCCTCAGTACTGACCCTCTGACAGTGCAGCACTCCCTCAGTACTGACCCTCTGACAGTGCAGCACTCCCTCAGTACTGACCCTCTGACAGTGCAGCACTCCCTCAGTACTGACCTCTGACAGTGCAGCACTCCCTCAGTACTGACCCTCTGACAGTGCAGCACTCCCTCAGTACTGACCCTCTGACAGTGCAGCACTCCCTCAGTACTGACCCTCTGACAGTGCAGCACTCCCTCAGTACTGACCCTCTGACAGTGCAGCACTCCCTCAGTACTGACCCTCTGACAGTGCAGCACTCCCTCAGTTACGACACTCTGACAGTGCAGCACTCCCTCAGTACTGACCCTCTGACAGTGCAGCACTCCCTCAGTACTGACGCTCTGACAGTGCAGCACTCCCTCAGTACTGACGCTCTGACAGTGCAGCACTCCCTCAGTACTGACCCTCTGACAGTGCAGCACTCCCTCAGTACTGACCCTCTGACAGTGCAGCACTCCCTCAGTACTGACCCTCTGACAGTGCAGCACTCCCTCAGTACTGACCCTCTGACAGTGCAGCACTCCCTCAGTACTGACCCTCTGACAGTGCAGCACTCGCTCAGCACTGACCCTCTGACAGTGCAGCACTCCCTCAGTACTGACCCTCTGACAGTGCGGCACTCCCTCAGTACTGACCCTCTGACTGTGCGGCACTCCCTCAGTACTGACCCTCTGACAGTGCAGCACTCCCTCAGTTACGACACTCTGATAGGGCAGCACTCCCTGTCCTTTTGCAGTTGTGGCATTTATGGGCACAGTGGCACAGTGGTTAAAGCACTGCTGCCTCACAGCCTCAGGGACCTGAGTTCAATTCCCAACTTGGGTCATTGTCTGTGTGGAGTTTG
Organism: Sphyrna mokarran; assembly: GCA_024679065.1. NCBI lineage: Eukaryota > Metazoa > Chordata > Chondrichthyes > Carcharhiniformes > Carcharhinidae > Sphyrna > Sphyrna mokarran. The sequence continues at coordinate 12,104,176 of JAGIQG010000014.1, read as the reverse complement.
CATATTCTCCTCCTGTCTTCGTGGGTTTCCTCCCACAGTCCAGAAATATGCGGGTTAGGTTGATTGGCCATGCTGAATCGCTCCTTAGTGTTAAGGGGGCGTCAGGGGATTAGTAGGATGAATATGTGCGGTTACGGAGACAGGTTCTGGGTGGATTGTTGGTCAAAGAACAAAGAATAAATCAGCACGGGAAACAGGCCCTTCCACCCAACGAGCCCGTGCCGCCACCCCGATGGTCCCACCTCTACCCGTGATCCCTGTCCACGTTTATAGATCTATGGATTAAAAACCAAATTTGAGACAATTTAGGGAGAATTTGTTTTGCCAATTAGCCTAAGAGCACATCTTTGGGATGTGGGAGGAAACCGGAGCACCCGGAGAAAACCCACGCAAGCACGGGGAGAATGCGCAAACTCCCACAGACACAGGCCCAAATCCATGTATCTGCACAGCACAGCGATAGTCACTGAGCTGTTGTGTTGCCCATCAAATGGTCCAGGTCAAGCGTACACTAACGACGTGAAGCACTAGGATACTCTCAAAAAATCCAAGAGCAGCCCTCTCATGACCCATCGTGTGTATACCCCTCGTTAGACAACAAGGTGGACCAAAGTGCCTGTAGGATAAAAACAAGTACATCAATATCATCATCAATTTACACACTTCCCAGGGACTCCCAAGGTTCATGATCCCTATTTTAAATCAGTTTTCTATACCCCTCCATTCCCATTCTGTTCATGTGCCCATCTAAATATCATGGTCGATGGGCTGATTGATCTCCTTCTGCATTGTAGGGATTCTCTGATTCTTTGACAGCACAGCACTCCTGTGGTCAAAGAGGATGTGAAGATATTTGGTAAGGCAACAGCTATTTCTTACGTCCCACAGTAACCTGGGATAGATCCACCCAGCCCCAGGGACTCATCTATCTGCAATTTAAGATAATCACCACTTCCTCCTTCAACATATTGACATGCTCTAGAACATTCAGACACCTATCCCTGACCTCAACATCAGTCATGTCCTTCTCCTTGGTGAATACCAATACAAAGTACTTATTAAAGATCTCACCCACTTCCTGTGGTGCCATGCATAACTTCTCTCCCTTGTCCTTGAAAGGACCAACTCTTCCTCTTGCTACCCTCCCACTCCTAATAGGTGCATAAAAAACCTTGGGATTCTCCTTGACTCCGTTTGTTAAAGACATTTCATGGCCCCTTTTAGCCTCCCTAAATCCATATTTAAATTCCTTCCTACTTTCTCTCTACTCCACTAGATTTTGAATTACATAGACTTATTGTATGCTCCCTATTTCCTTTTGACTGAGTTTACAATTTCCCTTCTCATCCATGGTTCCTGAATCTTGTCACTTCAATTCTTCATTTTTTGCAGGGACTAACTGTCCTGCACTTCAAATCCTTCTACATGTCAGATATGGATTGCCCTCAAATCCACCTTCCCCAGTTCCGGTTTAATTTGGATGTATTTGGCCATTGCCCAATTAAAGCACCCTCACTGAGACCGACTTCTGTCCTTATCCATGACTCCCAAAATCTTATGGAATTATCATTGCTAAGCCCAGCCATGAAACATCCCTGAAACATCGATCTCCTGGCCTGGCTCACTCCCCAATACCGAGTCTGGTCTGACCCCCTCCTTGGTTGGATCAGTAACTTGCTGTATCAAAAAGCCTTCCTTGGACACACCTAACAAATTGTTCTCTACCTGAGCCCCTGGCTGTAAGGGAGTCCCAGTGAATATGAATCACAGAACAGTGTAGAAAGAGGTTCTTCAACCCATCGAGTCTGCACTGAACACAATCCCACCCAGGTCCTACCCCCATATCCCCACACATTATACCCACTAATCCCTCGAACCTACACATCCCTGGACACTAAGGGGCAATTTCTTAGCACGGCCAATCAACCTAACCCGCACAACTTTGGACTGTGGGGGGAACCGGAGCGCCCAGAGGAAACCCACGCAGCCACGAGGAAAATGTGCAAACTCCACACAGATGGTGACCCGAGCCGGGAATCGAACCCAGGACCCTGGAGCTGTGAAGCAGCAGCGCTAACCAGTGTGCTACTGTGCCGCCCATATCTGTTCCTCTGTCTCCCTGCGGGCTTTGGGAGGTTATAATACACTGTCCCAACACTGTGATTTCACCTTTCCTATTCCTGAGCTCCATTCACAATGTCTCACTGTGAGATCCCTCCGGTGTGTCCTCCCTCCCTCAGCAGTGATGTGCTCCCTAATCAGTGACGTAACACCCCCACCCCTTTTGTTTCCCCTTCTGTCCCATCCAAAATAACGATATCTGGGAATGTTAAGCTGCCAGCCCTCTCCCTCCTTTAACCATGTCTCCTTAATTGCAATAACATCATAACTTCCATGCAGTAATCCAAGCTCTCAGTTTGTTTCACCTGTAATAATTCTTGCATTGAAGCAAATGCACTCCAGAGCTCCAGTCCCACTGAGCCCTGTGGCTTCCCTCTGCCTGTTCTCACTCTGCACTCTCTTTATCTCAGTCTCACTTTCTACCTCATTCCATCAGCTTACTGATTGCTATTGTCTCGGTCCCACCCCACAGCTGGACTAGTTTAAACCCTCCGAATAGCATGAGCAAATTTCCCGCCCAGGAGATTGGTGCCCCTCCAGTTCAGGTGTCCTTCTTTGACAGTTCCCTCCTTCCCCCGAAGATGTTTCAATGATCCATATGTCTAATGCCCTCCCTCCGACAGCAGCTCTTTAGCCACGTGTTCAGCTGTAACATCTCCCTGTTCCAAGCTTCACGAGCATGTGGCTTGGGGAGTAATCCTGAGATTACTATCCTAGAAATCCTGCTTTTTAGCTCCCTATGTAACTCTTTGCAGAACCTCTTCCTGAAAATGTCATTTGTGCTAATGTGGACAGTGACATCTCTTGGTTTACTCTCTCATTTCAGCATCCACTCAGAGACATCCAGGACCCTGCAGCAGTTTTAGCATTTATTGCCCATCACTAATTGCCCTTCAACTGAGCAGACATTTCAGATATACATCTCAGATTCTTAAATGTCAATTCTGAATACAATTCTTACTCTCAGTTTCTTAATCTTCAATTCTGAATTCAGTTTCTAATCTCAGATTGTTAACTGTCATTCCTGAATTCAGTTTCTAATCCCAGATTCTAAACCATCAATCCCAAATTTGATTTCCAATCTCAGACTCTTAACCTTCAATGCTGAATTAAAATTCTAAACTCAGATTCTCAATCTTGAATTCTAAATTCAGGTCCTAATGTCAGATTCTTGATCTTCAATTCTGAATTAATTTGTAATCTCATATTGTTAACTATCAATTCTGAATTCAATTTCTAATCTCAGATCCTTAATCATCAATTCCAAATTTGATTTCTGATCTGTGTGGGAACTGGACACACCATCTTAGAGTCTCATTCATTTGAATATTATCTATGCCAGGTGAATGGGGCAAAATTTTGCTCGTAGTTTAACGTAAATAAATGCGAAGTTATCTATTTTGGTGGGGGGTATAAAAAGGCAACTTATTTTTTTAAATGAAAAGAAATTTCAAAATGCTTTGGCGCAGAGCAATCTGGATCTTCTTGTGCATGAATTGCAAAAAACTAGTATTAGGTGCAGCTAGTAATAAGGACAGCAAATGAAATTTTGGCATTTATTGCTAATGGAATAGAATGTAAAAGCAGGGAAGTCTGTTGCAAATATATAGACATGATGTAGAGATGCCAGCGTTGGACTGGGGTTAGCACAGTAAGAGGTCTCGCAACATCAGGTTCGAGCCCAACCAGTTTATTTGATAGTAAACCTATAAGCTTTCAGAAACAATGTCCCTTCATCCAATTACTATCAAATAAACCGGTTGGACTCGGACTTGGTGCGTGAGACTTCTTACTGCAAATGTATAGAGCATTGATGAGATTGCACAGTTTTGATCTCTTGAAGAAAGACGTAGTTGTATTAGGTGTGGTTCAGAGAAGGTTCAGTAGATTGATTTCAGGGAAGGACTTGTCTTATAAAGAGTGTTTTGAGGTTTAGGCGTTTACTTGATGGTGTTTACAAGAGTGAGAGGGGATCTAATTGAGATATTTAGATGCTAAAGAGGATTGACAGGGGAGGTGTAGAGTTGATGGACAGTCTAGAATTGAGGGACCACAATTTGAGGCCAAGATGCAGCAGATTTAAGATAGAAATGAAGAAAAAAATATGTAGGGATATGGAGGGGGAGGGGGGGTGGGATGGTGTTCGGTGCAGACTCGATGGGCTGAAGGGCTTCTTTCCGCACTGTAGAGTTCTACGATTTTATGAAGACTTGCTTCACTGAAAGGGTTGTGAATCTGTGGACCTAAGTGTGGTGGACGCCGGAACGCCGAACAAATGTAAGGAGAGAGATAGGTTTTTAATTAATAATGGGATGAAGGAGCAGGCAGGAAGGTAGGGCCGAGATGAGAAATGCCACGGTCATATTGAATGATGAATCGAAGGGCTGAATTGCTGACTTGCGCTCCAAGTTCTTATGTTTTGTTCTCACACCGAACCCTGGGGAATGACACCACAAACCTGACTCCAGACTGAGCAGACATTGATTGACCACGACTCTATTTCTCATCACTTGTATCCACATTGCTACTGTTCCTTCCACTATGTATAACCTTTCTCACAAGTCCTGTTGTGTGACACTGTATTGAAAACCTCCTGAAAATCCAGGTGCACCATATCGATAGCATCACCCTTATCGACCCTCTCATCAAAAAAGAACACGATTGTCCATGAACAAATTCATCCTGGCTTTCCTTAAGTAACTCTCATTTGCCCACATGACAATTAATTTTCTGCTGCATTGTCTTTTCTATTAAAGCTTTATCCAACCGCCCAGGCTAAATTGACTAGCCTCCAGTTGCAAGAATTATCTTTACGTGTTTTATTAAACAAGTTCTTTGGTGAATGGGATGTGAGTGTGGATTTCAGAAGGAAATCTTGCTTAGAGGAAATCGAGAGGGTAAGCCTAGGTAATGTAATAGCTGTAATATATCTGGATTCACAGGATCACCGAATCCTTACAATGCAGAAGGAGGCTGATTGGATGTACAAGCATCTTATCCAGGCCATAGCGCTGTGAATTTACGTAGTTAATCCACCTGATCTACATAGCTTTGGACTTGGGAGGAAACCGGAGCATCCTGAGAGAAACCAATGTGCAAACTCCACACAGTCACCAAGGCCGCAATTTAACCCAGATCTCTGGCATTGTGAGGGAGCAGTTTTAGCATTTATTGCCCATCACTAATTGCCCTTGAACTGAGCAGACATTTCAGAGATACATCTCAGATTCTTAAATGTCAATTCTGAATAATGTTCTTACTCTCAGATTCTTAATTTCCAATTCTAAATTCAGTTTCTAATCTCAGATTGTTAACTGTCAATCCTGAATTCAATTTCTAATCTCAGATTCTAAACCATCAATCCCCAATTTGATTTCCAATCTCAGACTCTTAATCTTCAATGCTGAATTAAAATTCTAAACTCAGATTCTCAATCTTGAATTCTAAATTTAGGTCCTAATCTCAGATTCTTGATCTTCAATTCTGAATTAATTTGTAATCTCAGATTGTTAGCTATCAATCCTGAATTCAATTTCTAATTTCAGATCCTTAATCATCAATTCCAAATTTGATTTCTGATCTGTGTGGGAACTGGACACACACGTAAGTCAAACCAAGGAGAGCAGGTTTCCTCTCTACAGGGGACATTAGGGAACCAGCAGTTAGCATAGCTTCAAGGTCAACATTAGACCTTTAATTCCAGATTTTTATTGAATTCAAATGTCACCATCAGCCACGGTGGGATTCGAACCCAGGTCCCTTGAGCATTACTGTTGGTCTCAGGATTACTAATCCAGACTACATCACCATCACTCGGTGATGACTTGGACAAATTGCAGAGCTGGGCCGAGAGGTGGCAAATGGAGTTAATGTGGAAAAGTGTGAGGTAATGCACTATGGCAGGAATAATAAATGTGTAGAGTATAGGGCTAATAGTAGGATTCTTAGTAGTCTTGATGAACAGAGGGATCTTGGTGTATATGTGCATAGATCCCTGAAAGTAGGCAGTCAAGTCGAGAAGGTTGTTAAGAAGGCATATGGAGTCTTAGCTTTTATTGGTAGGGGGATTGAATTTCGGAGCCGCAACGTCATGTTGCAACTGTACAAAACTCTAGTGCGGCCGCACTTGGAGTATTGTGTGCAGTTCTGGTCCCCGCATTATAAGAAAGATGTGGAGGCATTGGAGAGGGTACAGAGGAGGTTTACCAGGATGTTGCCTGGTACGGAGGGCAGGTCTTATGAGGAGAGGCTGAGGGATTTGAGGTTGTTTTCGTTAGAAAGGAGGCGGCTAAGAGGGGACGTTATCGAAACATATAAGATGATTAGAGGTTTAGATAGGGTGGACAGTGATAGCCTTTTTCCTAGGATGGAGAAAGCTAGCACGAGGGGACACAGCTTTAAATTAAGGGGTGATACTTATAGGACGGATATCAGAGGTAGGTTCTTTACCCAAAGGGTGGTTAGGGAGTGGAATGCCCTGCCTGCAGCAGTTGTAGATGCGCCAGGTTTGGTGGCGTTTAAGAGGTTAGTTGATAAGTATATGGAAGAGAAGGGAATGGTTTAGGTTAGAGGGTCATTGCTTTTTCTTAATTGGTCGGCGCAACATCGAAGGCCGAAGGGCCTGTTCTGTGCTGTAATGTTCTATGTTCTATGTTCTATCACCCTCCCCATGATGGCCAGTGTTTCTGCAATTTCCACCTGAGGTACCCTTTAGATGCTTCTCATCTGGTCCTGGTGCTTTAGCCGCTGCTGACCTTAACCATTCCAAACTGGAGCAAGTCATCTAAATCCTTCAAAACTGGATGAAAAATGAGTCAAACCTTTCTCACTGCCCGGAATGAGGTTTAAAGGAAGAACAAAGTAAAAAGAAACAGTTCACATTCAGTTCACGTTTGTTCTCTGTATTTTTTTCCCCTCATTCAAACAAGATTTTACAGTGATTTTCAATAGAAAATGATAAAGTTATCGAGATTTACAGATAGAAAAAAAGGAGGCACATTGAATCACCATCAAGCTTTTTTTTGGTAATAAATAGACTGATGATTGATGGCTTTGAAGGAAGAATTGGTGATGTGGATGTTAAATTATTCATCATCATCATCATCGTCATCATCATCATCGTCATCGTCATCGTCATCATCGTCATCGTCATCATCGTCATCGTCATCATCATCATCATCATCTTCTGTATTGATTTCCCCAGAAAGAACATCCTCAATCCAATCTTCCAACTCGTCGGCGCTTGGCAAATCATCATCATCCATGTCGAGCCAGACGCTGTCTGCCTGCAAAGCAGACATAGGGAGAGAAACAGGCAGTCACCACAGAAGGTGCAAGGAATTCAAAACCTAATATCTCTGTCGAAATCTCCCATCCTGAATCAATATTTTTTGGGTCAAATTCTTAATCCTCGATCTTGGATCCAGTTCCTAACCTCTGATTCTATATTTAATTCCAAATTCAATCCTGCATCCCACAATCTAAATTTTCAATCCTGAATTTAATTTCTCATCTTAGATTTTGACATCAGTTCTGAATCTCAGATTCTTAAATGTCAATTCTGAATACAATTCTTATTCTCAGATTCTTAATCTTCAATTCTGAATTCAGTTTCTAATCTCAGATTGTTAACTATCAATCCTGAATTCAACTTCTAATCTCAGATTCGAAACCATCAATCCCAAATTTGATTTCCAATCTCAGACTCTTAATCTTCAATGCTGAATTAAAAATCTAAACTCAGATTCTCAGTCTTGAATTCTAAATTCAGGTCCTAATCTCAGATTCTTGATCTTCAATTCTGAATTAATTAGTAATTTCAGATCGTTAATTATCAACGCTGAATTCAATTTCTAATCTCAGATCCTTAATCATCAATTCCAAATTTGATTTCTGATCTCAGATTCTTAATCTTCAATGCTGAATTAAAATCCTAAACTCAGATTCTCGCTGTTAAATTCTAAATTCAAATCTCAGATTTTTAATGTTCAATTATGAATTTTGTTTTTTAATTTAATATATATTTAGTAGTGTCACAAGTAGGCTTTCATTGCAATGAAATTATTGTGAAAATCCTCAGTGGCACACTCCAGCACTTGTTTGGGTACAGTGAGGAGAATTTAGTATGGTCAGTGCACCCAACCAGCATGTCTTTCAGAGTTTGGGAGGAAACCAGAGCATCTGGAGTAAATCCACACAAACACTGGGAGAACATGCAGACTCCACACAGACTCTCAGATTTTCCAGATTCTTAAATGTGAATTATGAAATCAATTCCTAGTCTAAAATATCTAATCTTCAATTCTGAATTCAATTTCTCCTCTCTGATTCTTAATCTTCAATTCTGAGTTCAATTTCTAATCTCAGATTCTTAATCATCCATTCCTATTTAATATTCCAATCTCAGGTTCTCAATCTTCAATTCTGAATTCAGTTCTGAATCTCAGAATCTTAATCTTCAATTCTGAATTTAATTCCTAATCTCAGATTCTTAATTGTTAATGTTGAATTCAATTGCTAATCTCAGTTTCTTAATATTCAATTCTGAAGTTAATTTCTAATTCCTGAATCTACATCTTTTATTCAGAATTCAATTCCTAATACAGAATTCTTAATCAGCATTAAAATCAATGTTAGAAATACAATTCACGATCAATTCTGAATTCAAACCGTGATCCCCATTTCTTAATGAATCCAGAATTTAATTTCAAATCCCTCATTCTCAATCTCTTGCCCTGGACTCCCCCTTTATCCTGCCTCACTCCTGTCATGTTACACCTCCTGGACCTTGGCATCCTAATTCCTTTAATTCCCAGATTCTGACCCACATTCCTGATTGGGATAGACTTACATCTGTAACATTGACGACTCCGATTTGGGGCTCTGAGAGATCGATATTGAATGTCTTCTTCCAGTATGGGTTCAACTGTGGAGAAAGAAGTTACAGTTTGTTCAGAGTGAGGATTCAGTTGGCTGTATGGCATTCTGGCTAAACTATCAATTCAGTGAATTTGGGGGTCACGCATTTGGGGTGGTGGGGAGGAGTGGGTTGCTGACAGATAAGCCGAGCTGTTCAACTACACTCCCTGAATGGGAGAATCCAAGGTTACACCACAGGACATATTCGTTTTGCCCCCTTCCTGATTGGAATAGTCCAAGGTTTAAGTTGAAGAAAATACCTCCTTCCTCCCGAATGTAATAGTCCAGCATTATACCAGTGGATATATGTAACCCTGTCCATAGAATGGGATAGTCCAGGCATCACCAGATATACCCACCTCTCCTCCCAGAGTGGGATATTCCAGGGATATACCACAAGGATTTGAGAGAGTGAAGGTTGGAGGAAACCCGTCCACTCGAACAATGGCACTCCCACCCAGACCTCCCAAGCCAATTTGCAGATCCATTGCCAACCTGGCATTGTATTGGCTTAGAATTCTATTGAGGAAGAGCCAATGGATGGGTCTGAGCAAGTCAGACAACTCCAAAGGGCAGATAGGGCAGGAGGGGTTGGGAGCTGAGGAGAGGGGGGGTGCGCGTTGTATAAAAGAGAGAAGGGAGAAGAGTGCAGGTGTATGGAAGAGCGTTACCAGTGGGAAGTCCTCTGGGTCAATCCAAATGATGCTCAGATCTGGATTGTCTGTATTGTCCTCTGCCACTTCCTTCACAATCTCAAGGAATTCATAGCCATCTGGAGAGAAGGTGGGGCGGGGAGGGAGGGTGCAAAGCAAGAATGAAAGTCAGAGCGTCACACATCAGATATAAACAGATTGAAAAATATTGCATCTATCCAATCCTCTGGGTGTTCCTCCCAAGAGCCTTCCTGCCAACCCTGGCATCCTCAATACTGCAGAATAAGTTCACCAGATGAATAAATATACCTGCTGTAGATAGCCCATACCTGGAACACACTTGGAACACTGTGCACAGCTCTGGTCTCCATATCCCTCAGTTAGACCACACTTGGAGCACTGTGCACAGTTCTGGTCTCCATATCCCTCAGTTAGACCACACTTGGGGCACTGTGCACAGTTCTGGTCTCCGTATCCCTCAGTTAGACCACACTTGGAGCACTGTGCACAGTTCTGATCTCCGTATCCCTCAGTTAGACCACACTTGGAGCACTGTGCACAGTTCTGGTCTCCGTATCCCTCAGTTAGACCACACTTGGAGCACTGTGCACAGTTCTGGTCTCCGTATCCCTCAGTTAGACCACACTTGGAGCACTGTGCACAGTTCTGGTCTCCATATCCCTCAGTTAGACCACACTTGGAGCACTGTGCACAGTTCTGGTCTCCGTATCCCTCAGTTAGACCACACTTGGAGCACTGTGCACAGTTCTGGTCTCCGTATCCCTCAGTTAGACCACACTTGGAGCACTGTGCACAGTTCTGGTCTCCATATCCCTCAGTTAGACCACACTTGGAGCACTGTGCACAGTTCTGGTCTCCGTATCCCTCAGTTAGACCACACTTGGAGCACTGTGCACAGTTCTGGTCTCCGTATCCCTCAGTTAGACCACACTTGGAGCACTGTGCACAGTTCTGGTCTCCATATCCCTCAGTTAGACACCTGAGCACTGTGCACAGTTCTGGTCTCCATATCCCTCAGTTAGACCACACTTGGAGCACTGTGCACAGTCTGGTCTCCGTATCCCTCAGTTAGACCACACTTGGAGCACTGTGCACAGTTCTGGTCTCCATATCCCTCAGTTAGACCACACTTGGAGCACTGTGCACAGTTCTGTCTCCATATCCCCAGTTAGACCACACTTGGAGCACTGTGCACAGTTCTGGTCCTATCCCTCAGTTAGACCCACTTGGAGCACTGTGCACAGTTCTGGTCTCCATATCCCTCAGTTAGACCACACTTGGAGCACTGTGCACAGTTCTGGTCTCCATATCCCTCAGTTAGACCACACTTGGAGCACTGTGCACAGTTCTGGTCTCCATATCCCTCAGTTAGACCACACTTGGAGCACTGTGCACAGTTCTGGTCTCCATATCCCTCAGTTAGACCACACTTGGAGCACTGTGCACAGTTCTGGTCTCCATATCTCTCAGTTAGACCACACTTGGAGCACTGTGCACAGTTCTGGTCTCCATATCCCTCAGTTAGACCACACTTGGAGCACTGTGCACAGTTCTGGTCTCCATATCCCTCAGTTAGACCACACTTGGAGCACTGTGCACAGTTCTGGTCTCCATATCCCTCAGTTAGACCACACTTGGAGCACTGTGCACAGTTCTGGTCTCCATATCCCTCAGTTAGACCACACTTGGAGCACTGTGCACAGTTCTGGTCTCCATATCCCTCAGTTAGACCACACTTGGAGCACTGTGCACAGTTCTGGTCTCCATATCCCTCAGTTAGACCACACTTGGAGCACTGTGCACAGTTCTGATCTCCATATCCCTCAGTTAGACCACACTTGGAGCACTGTGCACAGTTCTGGCCTCTGTATCCCTCAGTTAGACTACACTTGGAGCACTGTGCACAGTTCTGATCTCCATATCCCTCAGTTAGACCACACTTGGAGCACTGTGCACAGTTCTGGTCTCCATATCCCTCAGTTAGACCACACTTGGAGCACTGTGCACAGTTCTGATCTCCATATCCCTCAGTTAGACCACACTTGGAGCGCTGTGCACAGTTCTGATCTCCATATCCCTTAGTTAGACCACACTTGGAGCACTGTGCAGAGTTCTGGCCTCTGTATCCCTCAGTTAGACTACACTTGGAGCACTGTGCACAGTTCTGGTCTCCATATCCCTCAGTTAGACCACACTTGGAGCACTGTGCACAGTGCTGGTCTCCATATCCCTCAGTTAGACAACACTTGGAGCAGTGTGCACAGTTCTGTTCTCCAGATCCCTCAGTTAGACCACACTTGGAGCACTGTGCACAGTTCTGGTCTCCATATCCCTCAGTTAGACTACACTTGGAGCACTGTGCAAAGTTCTGGTCTCTGTGTCCCTCAGTTAGACCACACTTGGAGCACTGTGCAAAGTTCTGGTCTCTGTGTCCCTCAGTTAGACCACACTTGGAGCACTGTGCACAGTTCTGGTTTCCATATCCCTCAGTTAGACCACACTTGGAGCACTGTGCACAGTGCTGGTCTCCATATCCCTCAGTTAGACCACACTTGGAGCACTGTCCACAGTTCTGGTCTCAGTATCCCTCAGTTAGACCACATTGGAGCACTGTGCACAGTTCTGGTTTCCATATCCCTCAGTTAGACCACACTTGGAGCACTGTGCACAGTTCTGGTCTCAGTATCCCTCAGTTAGACCACATTGGAGCACTGTGCACAGTTCTGGTTTCCGTATCCCTCAGTTAGACCACACTAGGAGCAGTGTGCACAGTTCTGGTCTCTGTATCCCTTAGTTAGACCACACTTGGAGCACTGTGCACAGTTCTGGCCTCTGTATCCCTCAGTTAGAGTACTCTTGGAGCACTGTGCACAGTTCTGGTTTCCATATCCCTCAGTTAGACCACACTTGGAGCACTGTGCACAGTTCTGGCATCCATATCCCTCAGTTAGACTACACTTGGAACACTGTGCACAGTTCTGGTCTCTGTATCCCTCAGTTAGACCACACTTGGAGCACTGTGCACAGTTCTGGTCTCCAGATCCCTCAGTTTGACCACACTTGGGCACTCTGAACAGTTCTGATCTCCAGATCCCTCAGTTAGACCACACTTGGAGCACTGTGCACAGTTCTGGTGTCCATATCCCTCAGTTAGACCACACTTGGAGCACTGTGCACAGTTCTGGTCTCAGTATCCCTCAGTTAGACCACATTGGAGCACTGTGCACAGTTCTGGTTTCCGTATCCCTCAGTTAGACCACACTAGGAGCAGTGTGCACAGTTCTGGTCTCTGTATCCCTTAGTTAGACCACACTTGGAGCACTGTGCACAGTTCTGGCCTCTGTATCCCTCAGTTAGAGTACTCTTGGAGCACTGTGCACAGTTCTGGTTTCCATATCCCTCAGTTAGACCACACTTGGAGCACTGTGCACAGTTCTGGTCTCCATATCTCTCAGTTAGACCACACTTGGAGTACTGTGCTGGTGCTTTTGAGTGTTTTTGTGACTGTTCCGCACTGTTAGTGTCCGGGGGAATAGTGGAACCAGCTTTGCTTTTTGAGCATTCTCCCCACCACCAAAAAAAAAACACATTTCATTTTGACTTTTCAGAATTTTCTTTTAAAAACGTTTTGCCATTTTGTCCCCTTAAATGCCCCTTTCAGTCGATATCACCTTAACTTGTTAACTGTTATCTAGTCCCCCCCACTTAGCCTTCTCAATTCCAGGCATCATGAGCTGATTTTTTATGCAATCCCTCCTTGTGACACAACCCTTGAAGTCCTGGTACCATCCTGGTAAATCCACACTGGATCCACACTGACCCTTCAGGGTCAACAGCTTCTTCCTCACATGTTTTCATTCTAACATGACATGTGGGATAAAGCCAGCATTTACTAATTGCCCCTCATATACAGACATATCAGGGGGTAGTCCAGAGTTAACCACCACGCTGTGTGGGGTTCTCATAGATTCCCGACAGTATAGAAGGAGGCCATTCAGCCCAGCCAGTCTGCACTGACCATAATCCCACCCAGGCTCTGTTCCTGTGACCCCACATATTTGCCTTGCTAGTCCCCCGATACATGGGACAATTTAGCAAGGCCAATCCACCTCACCCACACATCTTTGGATTGTGGGAGGAAACCAGAGTACCCGGAGGAAACCCACGCAGACATGGGGAGGATGTGCAAACTCTGCACAGACTTGAGGCTGAATTGAACTGTGTTCCCCTGATGCTGTGAGGCAGCAGTGATAACCACTGTGCCAGCATGCCGTGCAGTTTGGTGTCACATAGACCAGACTGGGATAAGATTGGCAGATTCCCTTCCCGAAAGGGGACATTCGTGAGGCCAGCAAGGTTTTTTTTACAGCAATGGATGATAGTTTCATGGTTGCTGTGACTGAGGCTAATGTTTAATTGCAGATTTTATTAATTGATTTGTGCCTCTACACCCAGAACATGATCCTGGGACACTTCAGAATAGTCAATGACAGTGCTGTTAATGATACTCCGTCCATCACTGTGTGGCAGGCATGATTGACATGGAAAGTGTGATTACAGTCTGGCTGACACCAACCCTGCAATCAAAGCTAGAGGTGACATATTCTTTCCAAAATATTAAACCCATACAGTGGTAAATATAGAGTGACAGAGATGGAGATTAGTCTGACACAGGGTATTTATAGATACTGACCAGTCAAGCTAATCATGTTTCTTCATAACTTACTGACTCTCTTGCCAAAACACAATATTAATTACAGCTATAAGTTCTGCTCTCCATTTAGCATGTTTGAACCACATTTGGAGCACTGTGCACAGTTCTGGTCTCCATATCCCTCAGTTAGACCACACTTGGAGCACTGTGCACAGTTCTGGTCTCCATATCCCTCAGTTAGACCACACTTGGAGCAGTGTGCACAGTTCTGATCACCATAGTCCTTATTTCCATATCCTTATGTCCAAATCTGCAGATGATACAAACTTGGATGGGAAGGTGAGCTGTGAGAGGATGCAGAGATGCTTCATCATGATTATGACAGATTGAGTGAGTTGGCAGATGCAGTGTAATGTGGATAATGTAAGGCTATCCATTTTGGTAGCAAAAAAGGAAGGCAGATCATTAGTTGTACCTCTGTGCAAAAAAATGTTTCATAGAATGTAGAACATTACAGCGCAATACAGGCCCTTTGACCCTCGATGTTGCACCAACCAGTGGAACCAATCTAATGATCCTCTAACCTAAACTATTCCAATGTTATCCATATGCCTATCCACTGACCATTTGAACAACCATTTGAAGTTTGCGAGTCCACAACTGCTGCAGGCAGGGCATTCCACGCCCTTACTACTCTCTGAGTAAAGAACTTACCTCTGATGTCAGTCCTATAATTACCACCCCTTAATTTAAAGTTATGTCCCCTCGTGTTAGCCAGCACCATCAGAGGAAAAAGGCTCTCACTATCCACCCTATCTAACCCTCTGATCATCTTGTATGCCTCAATTAGGTCACCTCTTAAACCTTCTTCTCTCTAACATAAATAAGTCCCTCAACCTTTCCTCATAAGACCTTCCCTCCATACCAGGCAACATCCTGGTAAACCTCCTCTGCACCCTTTCCAATGTCTCCACATCTTTATTATAATGCGGCAACCAGAACTGTACACAATACTCCAAGTGCGGCCACACCGGGGTTTTGTACAGTTGTAACATGACCCTGTTTCCTCATATCACTCAACCTGGGCCCTCTTGAGACAATGATGTAGTGGTATTGTCACTTTTCTTTACCCAGAGGGTGGTAAGGGTATGGAATGCCCTGCCTGTGTCAGTTGTAGATACGCCAAGTTTGGTGGCATTTAAGAGGTTAGTAGATAGGTTTATGGATGAAAAGGGAATGGTTTAGGTTAGAGGGTCACTGCTTGTTCCTAATTGGTCAGCGCAACATTTTGAGGGCCGAAGGGCCTGTTCTGCGCTGTAATGTTCTATGTTCTAGGTGGTAATGTAGAGACTGAGGGTAATTCTCTGGGGACCTGGATTTAAATGCCACCATGGCAGATGGTGGGAACATTTTAAAACAAAATCTGGAATTAAAGTCTAATGTTGCCCATTGTCGTTAAAATCCATCTGGTTCAGTAATGTCCTGCAGTAAAGGAAATCTGGTCTGCTTACCCAGCCTGGCCTACTCGTGACTCCAGAGCCACACAGCAATGTCATTGACTCTTAACTGCCTTCTGGAATGGGCAATAAATACTGGCCTAGCCAGTGAATAAAGTGGGAATCATAGAACCCTATATTGCAGAAAGAGGCCCTTTGGCCCATCGAGTTTGCACTGAACACAATCCCACCCAGAGCCTACCCCCATATCATACCCAGCAATCCCTCTAACCTACACACCCCTTTCCCTAAGGGGCAATTTCTTAGCATGACCAATCAACCTAACCCACACATCTTTGGACTGTGGGAGGAAACTGAAGTACCCAGAGGAAACACATACAGACATGAGGACAATGTGCAAACTCCACACAGACAGTGACCCAAGCCGGGAATTGAACCCAGGACCCTGGAGCTGTGAAGCAATAGTGCTAACCACTGTGTTACCGTGTCGCCCGACAATTCTTGAATAGTTTCTTATTATGCATCCTATCCATACCCCTCAGCATCTCCAATATCTCTACCCAGTCTTCCATCCAGGTAAATCGTCCCAACCTTGTCACCCTCAGTTGAGTAACACTTTGTTCATTCCCTTGAAGCTTGGAGGCTGTGCCTGTATATCTTTGGCAATCCCTGTATGAGTGTAGCAATATGCAACATGAATGCATTCTACAGTTGCAACATCACTCAAGGAAGAGGTGCCATCCAAGTTGTTGGTTGCAATTTCATGCTGACTGTAGCCAATCAAAGTTAAAGATCATCCATCTCCCTCTGTACCCAGAACATCCCTGAAACCCATTCATCTGATCAAAATGAATAGTTTCACTCCCCAACCCTACTATTTAAACTCCACCTGCCAACTCACTATTAGATACCAAAATAGAACCGTGGAACTTATAGAATCTCGACAGTGCAGAAGAAGGCTGTTCAGCCTATCAAGACTCCACCGACTGTCCGAATGAGCATCTTACTTAACCCTGTAACCCCACACATTTATCATGGCTAATCCCCCTAACATGTACATCTTCCGCTCCTAAAGGGACAATTTAGTACGGCCAATCCATCTAACCTGCACATCTTCAGACTGTAGGAGGAAACTGGAGCAACTGTGGGGGGGTGGGGGGGGAATGCCCGCAGAAGTTGGACTTCAACATAGATAAATGTGTGGTGGTCCATTTTGGCGGGACCAATGGGATGAAGGAGTATAATATCATGGGTAGGAGTCTTGGCAGTGTTGAGCAGCAGAAGGATCTTGGGGTCCGGGTCCACAGGACTCTTAAATCTGCCCTGCAAGTGGAGGATGTGGTCAAGAAGGCGTATGGTGTACTGGCCTTCATTAATCGAGGGATTGAGTTTAGGAGTCGGGAGGTAATGCTGCAACTTTATAAAACCCTTGTCAGACCCCATTTGGAGTACTGTGTGCAGTTCTGGTCACCTCACTATAGGAAGGATGTGGAAGCTATTGAGAGGGTGCAGAGAAGATTTACAAGAATGTTGCCTGGATTGGGAGGCATGCCTTATGAAGATAGGTTGAGAGAGCTAGGTCTCTTCTCCCTGGAGAGACAAAGGTTGAGAGGCGACCTGATAGAGGTTTATAAGATATTGAGAGGAATAGATAGAGTGGATTCTCAGAGGTTATTTCCCAGGGCTGAAATGGTGGCTATGAGAGGACACAGGTTTAAGATACTGGGGGACAAGTATAGAGGAGATGTTAGGGGTAAGTTTTTCACTCAGAGGTGGTGAGTGAATGGAATCGGCTGCTGTCAGTGGTGGTAGAGGCGAACTCACTGGGGTCTTTTAAGAGACTTCTGGATGAGTACATGGGATTTAATGGGTTTGGGAGTTACAGATAGTTCTATGGCCTGGTAGGTATAGATATGATCGGCACAACTTGTGGGCCAAAGGGCCTGTTTGTGCTGTAGTGTTCTATGTTCTATGTTCTATACAGGACAGGGAGGCTGTGCTTCAGTTTTGCAGCGACACTACATCTGGAGTATTGTGTACAGGATCGATCTCCTCATTTAAGGAAAGATGTGTTGGAAGCAGTTAAGAGAAAATTTGCTTGACTAATGCTAGGCATATGTGGGTCCCCTTGTGAGGAAAAGTTGGAGAGGTTAGGTTTGTATCCGCTGGAGATTAAAAGAGGTGAGTTGATTGAAATATTTAAGATCCTGAGGGGTACTGATAGGGTGGATATGGAAAGGATTTCCTCTTGTGGCAGTACCTAGAACCAGGGGTCACTGTTTAAAAATAAGGGGTCACTCATTTAAGACAAAGATGAGGAAAAATGTTTTACCTGAGAGGATGGGGAGTCTCTGGAACTCTTTTCCTCAAAAGGCAGGAGAAACTTTGAATATTTTTAAGGTACAGCTAGGTAGATTCTTAATTAACAAGGGGAAGGGTGAAAGGTTATTGGGATCAGCATGAATGAGGGGTTAAGGTTACAATCAGATCATTTGTGATCCTATTGAATGGGGGAGCAAGCTCGAGAGGTCAAGTAGCCGACTGCTGCTCCTAATACATGGAACACCACCATCTGGAGGTTCCCCTCCAAGGCACTCACCATCCTGATGGGAAATGTATCATTCATTCTCGCTGGGTCAAAATCCTGGAACTTCCTCCCTAACAGCACTATGGGTGTACCTACATCTCAGGAACTATAGGTTTCAAGAAGGCAGTTCACCATCATCTTCTCAAGGGGAAACAAGAAATGCATAATGAATGTTAATCACATCCCATAAATCTGAATGTTAAAATAATGTGTTAATCTGGTGCATAGATTAGCAACTGAGGTATAGGTAGCACTGAAGTATAGATAGGGTGGATTCTCGGAAGGAGGTATAGGTAAGGTGGATTCTCGGAGGCTATTTCCCAGGGCTGAAATGGTCACTACGAGAGGACACAGGTTTAAGGTGCTGGGGAGTAGGTACAGAGGAGATCTTAGGGATACGTTTTTCACTGACAGGGTGGTGAGTAAGTGGAATCGGCTGCCATCGGTGGTGGTAGAGGCGAACTCACTGAGGTCTTTTAAAAGACTTCTAGATGAGTACGTGGGATTTAATGGGATTGGGAGTTAAAGATAGGCCTGTAGGTATGGATATGATCAGTTCAACTTGTGGACCGAAGGTCCTGTTTGTGTTGGAGTGTTCTATGTTCTATGTTTTATAGTGTGTCTGTTCACCAATATCGTTTCACAGTCACATTTAAACTATCATTATTTAACTATTTCACCCCCAGACATAGCAATTCCCCCGCCCATTGTTCTTGAGTGTGATGGTTCCACAGTTGAATAGATGTGAACCTACTGCCCTTCACTTTCCCCACATCCCAAACCTCTCCATACATGTTCAAAGCCAATGTCCCCCGGTCCTGACCTGCGTCATCTTCTTCTGCAAAGACAACAATGTGCATTCCATCAATATCGTCCTCCTGTGGGGAGAGGGAGAGACAGGGAAATTATTCCAGCTGAAATATTGTCATTGAATCCCAGGTGGAGGTGAAGTATAGGAAACTCCATCTGGACAATGAATGACTCACCCAGGTTTCATACATGCTGTCTGGTTTCAACTTTCGCAATGTTGCCCTGAAAGAGAATAAAACAAATTGATTACAGTCATAAGGGCAAGCAGAATTTCCCATCAAACACTCCCAGGACAGGTACAGCACGGGGTTAGATACAGAGTAAATCTCCCTCTACACTGTCCCCATCAAAGACTCCCAGGACAGGTGCAGCTCAGGGTTAGATACAGAGTAAATCTCCCTCTACACTGTCCCTATTAAACACTTCCAGGACAGGTACAGCATGGGGTTAGATACAGAGTAAATCTCCCTCTACACTGTCCTCATCAAACATTCCCAGGACAGGTACAGCTCAGGGTTAGATACAGAGTAAATCTCCCTCTGCACTGTCCCCATCAAACACTCCCAGGACAGGTACAGCATGGGGTTAGATACAGAGTAAATCTCCCTCTACACTGTCCCCATCAAACACTCCCAGGACAGGTACAGCACGGGGTTAGATACAGAGTAAATCTCTCTCTACACTGTCCCCATCAAACACTCCCAGGACAGGTACAGCACGGGGTTAGATACAGAGTAAAGCTCCCTCTACACTGTCCCCCCATCAAACACTCCCAGGACAGGTACAGCACGGGGTTAGATACAGAGAAAAGCTCCCTCTACACTGTCCCCCATCAAACACTCCCAGGACAGGTACAGCACGGGGTTAGATACAGAGTAAAGCTCCCTCTACACTGTCCCCATCAAACACTCCCAGGACAGGTACAGCACGGGGTTAGATACAGAGTAAATCTCCCTCTACACTGTCCCCATCAAACACTCCTAGGATAGATATAGTCGGTTATTTGATGCTAACCTTTTGTGTTCGTTGACAAAATCTATAATCTCTTTCTCTGTTTGTGTTCTGCCAGGTAAGGTGACAGGCTCATCCATAAAAGGTTCATAGAAATCCACTTGATTCATTTTAAGATCAAGGTCATTGGCTACCTGTGGAATGGAATGGGTAGTTGAATCACAGAATAATGACGTGCAGAAAGAGTTCATGTGATCATATTTTCTTCCTCTGTTCTTCAAAGTGATATCATATTAGTCACAAAAGGGGCAGAACTCCTTTGATATATGATCGAATACACACTCAAATAATAGTGGCACATTTCACAATTCAATAATACTCACTCTGCCAGATCCAAATGCAAACAATCTGTTCAATTCAAATAGAATCATCCCTAAAACTCAAATATAACCCTCACTCACCTAGTCAAATACAATCCTCATTCCGCCCCATTCCAATACGATCCTCACTCCGCTCCATTCCAATACAATCCTCACTCCGCTCCATTCCAATACGATCCTCACTCCGCTCCATTCCAATACAATCTTCACTCCTCTCCATTCCAATACAATCCTCACTCCGCTCCATTCAATACAATCCTTACTCCGCTCCATTCCAATACAATCCTCACTCCGCTCCATCCCAATACAATCTTCACTCCGCTCCATCCCAATACAATCCTCACTCCGCTCCATTCCAATACAATCCTCACTCCGCTCCATTCCAATACAATCCTCACTCCGCTCCATTCCAATACAATCCTCACTCAGCTCCATTCCAATACAATCTTCACTCCTCTCCATTCCAATACAATCCTCACTCCGCTCCATTCAATACAATCCTTACTCCGCTCCATTCCAATACAATCCTTTATTCCACTCCATTCAATACAATCCTCACTCCGCTCCATTCCAATACAATCCTCACTCCGCTCCATCCCAATACAATCCTCACTCCGCTCCATTCCAATACAATCCTTACTCCACTCCATTCCAATACAATCCTCACTCCGCTCCATTCCAATACAATCCTCACTCTGCTCCATTCCAATACAATCCTCACTCCGCTCCATTCCAATGCAATTCTCACTCCGCTCCATTCCAGTACAAACCTCACTCCGCTCCATTCCAACGCAATTCTCACTCTGCTCCATTCCAATACAATCCTCACTCCGCTCCATTCCAACGCAATTCCCACTCCGATCCATTCCAATACAATCCTCACTCTGCTCCATTCCAATACAATTCCCAATCAGCTCCATTCCAATACAATCCTCACTCCTCTCCATTCCAATACAATCCTCACTCAGCTCCATTCCAATACAATCCTCACTCCGCTCCATTCCAATACAATCCTCACTCAGCTCCATTCCAATACAATCCTCACTCCGCTCCATTCCAATACAATCCTCACTCCGCTCCATCCCAATACAATCCTCACTCCGCTCCATTCCAATACAATCCTCACTCCGCTCCATTCCAATACAATCCTCACTCTGCTCCATTCCAATACAATCCTCACTCTGCTCCATTCCAATACAATCCTCACTCCGCTCCATTCCAATACAATCCTCACTCCGCTCCATTCCAATACAATCCTCACTCCGCTCCATTCCAATGCAATCCTCACTCCGCTCCATCCCAATACAATCCTCACTCCGCTCCATCGCAATACAATCCTCACTCCGCTCCATTCCAATACAATCCTCACTCCGCTCCATTCCAACGCAATTCTCACTCCGATCCATTCCAATACAATTCTCACTCCACTCCATTCCAATACAATTCCCACTCAGCTCCATTCGAATACAATCCTCACTCTGCTCCATTCCAATACAATCCTCACTCCGCTCCATCCAAATACAATCCTCACTTTGCTCCATTCCAATACAATCCTCACTCCACTCCATCCCAATACAATCCTCACTCCGCTCCATCCCAATAGAATCCTCACTCCACTCCATCCCAATACAATCCTCACTCCGCTCCATCCCAATAGAATCCTCACTCTGCTCCATCCCAATGCAATCCTCACTCCGCTACATTCCAATACAAACCTCACTCCGCTCCATTCCAATACAATCCTCACTCTGCTCCATTCCAACGCAATCCTCATTCTGCTCCATTCAAATACAATCCTCACTCCATTCCAATACTATACAATCCTCACTCCATTCCAATACAATACAATCCTCACTCCGCTCCATCGCAATACAATCCTTACTCCATTCAAATATAATCGTTACTCCACTAAATTCTAGTGTAATATTCCCTCCAGTTGATTCAAGTATAATCATGCTTCTTGCTCAGAACAAATGGCTGTGGTGGAAGAATTACCCAGACTGGTATTGCTGTTTCAAACTTTTTTATTGTAAGATATTTCCTCAGTGCTCCTAACTTACACAAAGTAGAAGTTATAATGACCGAGAAATTTTAGTCGCTGTTGATAAAGTGCAAAATAAACAACTAAAAGAAGCTAAACTGGAAAGAATTAATCTAAAGTGTTCTCACCGTCTCTTTTCATAAGAAAATCAATGTCCCATGTCTAATGAGCAAAGCCCATTACCAACTAGTTGCCATACACTATGATTAATAGGACACTGACAGAATCACCTGTTTGTTTTTTAAATTGTAGAGTTGAAGGGAAAAAAATAATCCACATTCTTTTAAAGGAAATTGAACACAGAACAGTACATCACATCATGTTGTTCCAAATATGGCACCAAATTAAACTATTAGTAAATTTAGGATTAGTAAATTTGCAGATGACACTAAAGTCGGTGGAGTGGTAGATAGTGAAGAGGGGTGTTATAGTTTGCAGAGGGACTTGGACAAGTTGCAGAGCGGGGCCGAGAGGTGGCAAATGGAGTTTAATGTGGAAAAGTGTGAGGTAATGCACTATGGCAGGAATAACAAATGTGTAGAGTATAGGGCAAATGGTAGGATTCTTAGCAGTCTAGATGAACAGAGGGATCTTGGTGTGTATGTGCATAGATCCCTGAAAGTAGGCAGTCAGGTCAAGAAGGTTGTTAGAAAGGCATATGGAGTCTTGGCTTTTATTGGTAGAGGGATTGAATTTCGGAGCCGCAACGTCATGTTGCAACTGTACAAAACTCTAGTGCGGCCGCACGTGGAGTATTGTGTGCAGTTCTGGTCCCCACATTATAAAAAAGATGTGGAGGCATTGGAGAGGGTACAGAGGAGGTTTACCAGGATGTTGCCTGGTATGGAGGGCAGGTCTTATGAGGAGAGGCTGAGGGATTTGAGGTGGTATTCGTTAGAAAGGAGGCGGCTAAGAGGGGACCTAATCGAAACATATAAGATGATTAGAGGTTTAGATAGGGTGGATAGTTATAGCCTTTTTCCTAGGATGGAAAAAGCTATCACGAGGGGACACAGCTTTAAATTAAGGGGTGATAGTTATAGGACGGATATCAGAGGCAGGTTCTTCACCCAAAGGGTGGTTAGGGAGTGGAATGCCCTGCCTGCGGCAGTTGTAGATGCGCCAAGTTTGGTGGCGTTTAAGAGGTTAGTTGATAAGTATATGGAAGAGAAGGGAATGGTTTAGTTTGGAGGGGTATTGCTTTTTATATTGGTCGGCGCAACATCAAAGGCCGAAGGGCCTGTTCTGTGCTGTAATGTTCTATGTTCTATGTTCTAAGCCCTTCTGCCCGTCCTTAGCATATATCCCTCTATTCTTTGCATGTTCGTGTGCTTATCTAAAAGCCCCTTAAACATCCTTATCGTATTTGCCTCCACCTCTGATGGCACGTTCCAGACACCTACCACTCTCTGTAAAAAAACTCACATCTTTGAACTTCCCTCTCTCACTTAAAGTCCTTATTTTTGAATCTTTTGAACCTGAACAAAAATAAAAGTTCTTACATTTTCACATCTATGAATCATGTAATTCTTTTTTACCAAATACGCATAAGCCATTATTAAACAGAAATTAGCTTTTCACTTCATCATTGTAACGTAACTCGGCCTTCTTCCAATATATTCAGTAATTTCTCAGAGCAGGTACTTCTTTTTGCATAGCTGGTGATTTTTGTCAACCCATTATATTTAGGAGATTTCCCTTCTATCTAGCATTTCTTTTATGCTGGTTAAGTATATTCTTATCCTTTTCTCTGTTATATTCTATGTTGAATGAACATTGTTCAAAGTAACAAAGTCAACGTAACATTCTGTAGGTTACCTTTTGTCATATTGCCTCTTATAGAAATTTCTGATAATTCATTGGACAAGTAACCCCAATATCCAGTGCTCTATCAACACTGGTCTTTCAGCACCTTTTTACTTTGTTGGTCTCCCCACACAAATGGATAACACTTGTCATCTTTTCCCACCAAGAATAGGATAAACACTGCTATGTAGAATATCCATCTGGGGTATTGGCTTCACTCATATCATCTAGCTCACCCAAAGCTGGGAATTTGAGCACACATCTTTCCGAATGTAAACTGTTTAATTTGCTCTCAAGATTTCCTCAACTGAAGCATGGCATTTTTATCATGTTACTTTGCTCTAGCACATCATAGCTAGTGTCAGGTTTAGTTTGAGTGGCAAGCCAGTGTAACTTGCCCAGTCAAACTTTCACAGTTTCTTTCTTGGTCACTGGATCCTCTTTTTGTGTCGATCTAACTCACGTCATAGGGATATTAATATTTTCAAGACTGTTGTTTCAGTGTCACTTCTAGACATAGAATCCCCACTTTGCAGGAAGAGGCCACTCAGCCCATCAAGCTTGCATTGACAACAATCCCCGCCCTATTCCGTGTAATCCCACACATTTATCCTGATAATTTCCCTGACTCTAAGGGACCATTTAGCATGGCCAATCCACCTAACCTGCTTGCACTGTGAGAGGAAACCAGAACACCTGGAGAAAACCCTTGCAGACATGAGGAGGACATGCAAACTCCACACAGTCATCCAAGACCAGAAATGAACCCGGGTCTCTGGTGCAGTGAGACAGCAATGCTGTGTCACCGTGATGCCCCATACTTACTTTATGTCTAAGTCTATGTATTAAAGATCCTTGCTGCCTGACTTCCTCTTTGAATTCCTTCTTTATCTTTTCGAATACTCCTTGCTCAAATTCAGCAGAACAGGGAATCATCAACATGCGTGAAGTTTATCCTCATGGTAGCAGTAGAACATTGTGGCCTTTAACTGTACGTAGCCTGTTTTCAATAGGATAGACCTCACAGAGAAACATCATACTGTTGACACATCATTCAATGTGTAAGCACACACTTGTTCAACTTCCACAGCTTTCCTTCTACATCACGAGCTTCTTTGGGCAGTTTCAAAAAAAAAAATTTCTCTTTGAAATTTCTCCCCTTGTAAAAACACAGCCTTTATGTCAATAGAATTACATAGAACATAGAACATTACAGCACAGAACAGGCCCTTTGGCCCTCGATGTTGCGCCGACCAATACAAAAAGCAATGCCCCTCCAAACTAAACCATTCCCTTCTCTTCCATATACTTATCAACTAACCTCTTAAACGCCACCAAACTTGGCGCATCTACAACCCCTGCAGGCAGGGCATTCCACTCCCGAACCACCCTTTGGGTAAAGAACCTGCCTCTGATATCTGTCCTATAACTATCACCCCTTAATTTAAAGCTGTGTCCCCTCGTGCTAGCTTTTTCCATCCTAGGAAAAAAGGCTATCACTGTCCACCCTATCTAAACCTCTAATCATCTTATATGTTTCGATCAGGTCCCCTCTTAGCCTCCTCCTTTCTAACGAAAACAACCTCAAATCCCTCAGCCTCTCCTCATTCCCAGAGATGTGATGTCAAAATAGCCAAAGAAGTATTCAAACTTACTTTCCCTGCAGTAGGCAAGTCCACCATGATATCTTAAAACTCAAACCACTCTTCAAATCTTCAGGCTACTAATCTTGTACATAGCGTCTGGGAGCACCTTCTCTGTACAGATCCGCCACTGTGATAGAGCAGGCTGTTCCGTATCAAATACTTTAGTATGTACTCTAAATTCCTTCCCACTTTCTAAGTCTTTCCGTTTGACATCTTCAGTAGCTTGTTTTTTCAGTTTATTAGCGGCCACTCAAATCTCTCAGTCAAGTGTACAGAGGGGCAATTTTTTCACACAGAAGATGGTGAGTATCTGGGACAAGCTGCCAGAGGTAGTAATAGAGGCGGGTACAATTATATCTTTTAAAAAGCATTTAGATAGTGACATGGCTGTGATGAGTATAGAGGGATATGAGCCAAATGCGGGCAATTGAGATTAGCTTAAAGGTTTAAAACAAAAGGGCTGCATGGACAAGGTGGGTGAAAAGGCCTGTTTCCATGCTGTAAACCTCTGTGACTCTATGAGGATTTCTACTTGTATTGAGAGTTCCAGTTTGCTGCCTGGGTCTCGTTCTTATTAAACTGTGGCTCCCACTTAGATTCCTGTCTGGTTCTGCTACTATATGATCCTTCCTCTGTATCAGCAGAACTTTGTCCAAAAGTTGGTGATTTTCTTTTCTAGGGACACATCCACATTCTGCTTCAGTGTTAGCACAGTGATTTCCTACATCTTCACATGGTTTTGCCAATATAGAGATCTTGTCTCTAGTCCTTCTTTCTGTACAATTAGCCAGTTTGTATACTTATCAGTGACTTTATCTGCTTTCCCTACTATAGTGGCATCCCTCCAGACTCTGGTTCCTCCGGTGTGTATGTTACCTTTGTGCCCACTTTATATAGTTGCCCTTTTGAACAAATAGGATTAACCCATGCCTCAGTTTTACTTTGTTTGGAGTTTTATGTCACCTGCTTCTTGTAATTACTATGTGCACGTGTATTAGAAGTGCTTCCACATTTCCTATGTGCTGTTCAGGGCCTGAGAATGTCTTATCAGAAACAGTCAACTGTAAAGGATGTACCTGAACAATTTGATTAGCGTGTCCTATGATTACTACTTTTCCATTACTCCCTATTACCTTGCCTGGCCCTTTCCATTCTTTTTGGTCTCCTCTTTTACAATATACCACATCTCCTTACTGAAATTGTATCCTTGACAGTCTTACGCGTACCGTAAGACTTGCTGAATTTTCTCCACAAGCTCAGCTTTGATATTCTGCCTGCATTCAAGGCATTTAGATGAGCAGCAACAGTAGAACTGATGCCAGTCCCTTTGAGATCAAGGCGAGCATTTGCTGGCACAGAAGGCGACTTTGGATTATTCTGTACACCTACCGGTCTGGACTAACCCTGCCCCCTCAAACCACTTGCAAAAAGTTCTTTACTTACACTGGTCATGTCGACACCAGTTGCAATTTGCAGTCCGATTGATCAGCCAATATTTTATATAGAACATAGAACATTACAGCGCAGTACAGGCCCTTCGGCCCTCGATGTTGCGCTGACCAATGGAACCAATTTTATGTCCCTCTATCCTAAACTATTCCAATGTTATCCATATGCCTATCCAGTGATTATTTGAACGTCCTTAAACTTGGCGAGTCCACAACTGCTGCAGGCAGGGCATTCCACGCCCTTACTACCCTCTGAGTAAAGAACTACCCTCTGAGTAAAGAACATGTTGTTTATTACCACAGGGTTTCTTTGACAAAGACGTTTACTAAACAGGCGATTCGGTCCACCTTGTTGGCTAACAAGGTGCATACACGTGATGGGTCATGCGAGGGCTGTTCTTGGATGTTGCTTCGAGAGTTGCCCAGTGCTTCACATCCATTAGTATATGCTTAAACTGGATCAATTGATGGGCAACACGACAGCTCAGTGACTATCACTGTTTGCTGTGCAGTTAAGGTACCCGGGTTGGATCTCAGGCTTGGATCAATGTCTGTGGGAGTTCGCATGTTCTCCCCGTGCTTGAGTGGATTATCTCTGGGTGCTCTGGTTTCCTCCCACATCCCAAAAATGTGCTTTTTAGGATGATTGGTGTCAATAAATTGTCCCTTAATTTGATCTCCCTTAATCTGGTGTACATACAATTCCCTAAATTCCCGCCCCCTTTATTGTGGAGTTCCACTGCAAGTGGACGGGAGCGTCGATGAGGGACTTGAGTGGGGCACTCACTGAGTGTGTTAAAGAGGGTGGCACGGACTTGTAGGGCTGAAGGCCTGTTTCCTGTGCTGTTCTTTGTTCTTTGTAAACGAGCTCTTAGCTGCAGTTGCATTACTGCAATGTTTGGATTTTTGCGCCTATTTCGAAACTCCCCATTAGCAAATTCCCCATCATTATGTGTCATGGGCTTTGTTGGAGTTCTGAATCCTATTCCTGTCCATTTAGATATTATCAACAATGGACCTTTTGTCTTTACTATGTATGGCAGTGGATAGGTTAAATCCGGTTGCCGTATCTATAAAGTGTAAAATATGAGTACCCTTATCCTTGTCCAAATTTTCAAGTCCATTACCATTGTGCTGTTACACTCCTTGGATAGTCGCAAGCTCACAATAGGATGCGGTGGTCTCTCGCCGTATTTAATACAGATTTCGCAATGATTTGTTTAATCAGGTCACTGCATCCATTATCAAACATTCCTGCACCTTGAAGTAGGATCTCCAATTTCTGTGACGCTGGATGTCTGTGTAATTTGAAAAATATCTTCTTTTCATCCACCAAATTCCTACTCTGAGTGGTTAACAAAATTTCATGAATTTTTTGACAATTAGTCTCTGGCTTCCTTAGTAGTAAGCAGTAATAATCTAATAAAATGCAGTTCCACATATTTTTCAAACACCGTAGCTCGATTGCTTTTTTCATGTCATCTGAGCCTTTTTCATTGTAGGTCAACAGGAATATTAGTATCTCAAGAGATGTAGTAAGAAGTCTCACAACACCAACTTAAATTCCAACAGGTTTATGTGCTAGCAAAAACCACTGGCTTTCGGAGCGCTGCTCTTTCATCAGACAAGTGGGAGTTCTGTTCACAAACAGGGCATATAAAGGCATAAACTCAATTTACAAATGGTTGGAATTTGAGTCTTTATAAGTAATCAAGTCTTAAAGGTACAGAGAATAGAAAGAGGGTCAGATACATTAACATCTTCCAAACAGATGGTTCTCCCTTGTAAGGTTGCAAGGGTTAACCTGTTTTCACTACTAATGTGGTCTCTCGTGAGATACTAATGTCTTGTTGAGTTACAGACAAAGGAACTACACCATCCACGTGCACATCAAGAACAGGAAACTTGAGAAACTTGGCATCACCACCAAGCCTCCCCCGGCACCACAGTAGAAAAACAGTACCACTGCAGGGAGGTCCATTGTCAATTTGTCGGACTACACACTTCAACCAGATGAAATCGAAGTTCTCAGCCGAGGGCTCAATTTCTGCCCCACCATCAAAATAGATCCATCAGTCTCGCAGCGGATGCAGAGGGATTCATCAGGCAAATGAAACGGTGGGAGTTCTTCCATAAACTATGGAAGAACATTTCACTATGGCAGAAATAATAAATGTGTAGAGTATAGGGCAAATGGTAGGATTCTTAGTAGTCTAGATGAACAGAGGGATCTTGGTGTGTATGTGCATAGATCCCTGAACGTAGGCAGTCAGGTCGAGAAGGTTGTTAGGAAGGCATATGGAGTCTTGGCTTTTATTGGTAGAGGGATTGAATTTCGGAGCCGCAACAGCATGTTGCAACTGTACAAAACTCTAGTGCGGCCGCACTTGGAGTATTGTGTGCAGTTCTGGTCCCCACATTATAAGAAAGATTGGAGGCATTGGAGAGGGTACAGAGGAGGTTTACCAGGATGTTGCCTGGTATGGAGGGCAGGTCTTATGAGGAGAGGCTGAGGGATTTGAGGTTGTTTTCGTAGAAAGGAGGAGGCTAAGAGGGGACCTGATCGAAACATATAAGATGATTAGAGGTTTAGATAGGGTGGACAGTGATAGCCTTTTTCCTAGGATGGAAAAAGCTAGCACGAGGGACACAGCTTTAAATTAAGGGGTGATAGTTATAGGACGGATATCAGAGGTAGGTTCTTTACCCAAAGGGTGGTTCGGGAGTGGAATGCCTGCCTGCAGCAGTTGTAGATGCGCCAAGTTTGGTGGCGTTTAAGAGGTTAGTTGATAGGTATATGGAAGAGAAGGGAATGATTTAGTTTGGAGGGGCATTGCTTTTTATATTGGTCGGCGCAACATCGAAGGCCGAAGGGCCTGTTCTGTGCTATAATGTTCTATGTTCTATGTTCTATAAACCCCACGAGGCCAACAGCGAACACAATGAGACAGCCAATGAACCGGAACAGAGAGATCCGCAGTGCAGCAACCAAAGAGGAAGCAGTCCAACTGGACTGCTCCAGAAGGCCGCCGCCCTCGACTGGACGTGTATGCCCAAGCTGTCAGGAGGTGCGTCAACACCAGATTCATCAGCCACATTCACAAGACAGCCCCGAACATCACCAAAGCACAATGCAACGCCTTCTATGCTCTCAAGACCAACTGCAACATTGTCATCAAATCAGCAGACAAAGGACGGGCCATTGTCATACTGAACAGAACGGATTACTGCAATGAAGTGTATCAGCAACTGAACAACAAGGAAAACTACAGACAGTTGCCCACAAATCCGATCAAAGAATACATCCGTCAACTCAATAGACTGATCAAGACCTTGGATCCAGACCTTCAGAGCACCCTCCATGCTCTCATTCCATTACATCCGCGTTGGAGATCTCTACTGCCTCCCGAAGATACACAAGGCAAACCCACTCGGCCGTCCCATCGTATCAGGCAATGGGATCCTGTGTGAGAACTTCTCCGGCGATGTCAAGGGCATCTTGAAATCCATTGTACAAAGAACCCCCAGCTTTTGTCGCGACACTGCAGACTTCCTACGGAAACTCAGCACACATGGAGCAGTTGAACCAGGAGCACTCCTTGTCACAATGGATGTCTCGGCGCTCTGCACCAACATCCCCCACGACAATGGTATTGCTGCAACTGCCTCAGTATTCAACGCCAACAACTGCCAGTTTCCGGATGCAATTTTACAACTCATCCGCTTCATCCTGAACCACAATGTCTTCACCTTTAATGATGAGTACTTCATCCAGGCACGTGGAACAACCAAATTTGCATCTCAATATGCCAACATCTTCATGTACAGATTTGAACAAGACTTCTTCACTGCACAGCACTTTCAATTGATGCTATACACTAGATACATCGGTGACATTTTCTTCCTTTGGACTCATGGTGAACAATCACTGAAACAACTGTATGATGATATCAACAAGTTCCATCCCACCATCAGACTCACCATGGACTATTCTCCGGAATCAGTTGCATTCTTGGACACACGTATCTCCATCAAGGACGGTCACCTCAGCACCTCACTGTACCACAAACCGACAGACAACCTCACAATGCTCCACTTCTCCAGCTTCCACCCTAAACAGTTAAAGAAGCCATTCCCTATGGACAAGCCCTCCGTATACACAGGATCTGCTCAGATGAGGAGGATCGTGACAGACATCTCCAGATGCTGAAAGATGCCCTCATAAGAGCAGGATCTGACACTCGACTTGTGGATTGACAGTTCCAAGGTACCACAGCAAAAAACCGCACCAACCTCCTCAGAAGACAAACATGGGACACGTTGGACAAAGTACCCTTTGTTTTCCAGAACTTCCCCTGAGTGGAGAAGTTACGACACCTTCTCTGGAGAATTCAGCATGTCATCGATGAAGATGAACATCTCATGAGTACCCCCGCTTCTTGCCTTCAAACAATGGCGCAACCTCAAACAGACCATTGTCCACAGCAAACTACCCAGTCTTCAGGAGAACAGTGACCACAGCACCACACAACCCTGCCACAGCAACCTCTGCAAGACATGCTGGATCATCGACATGGATGCCACCATCTCACGTGAGAATACCATCCACAGGTACACGGAACATACACTTGCAACTTGGCCAATGTTTGTCTACCTGATACGCTACAGGAAAGAATGCCTTGAGGCATGGTACATTGGGGAGACCATGCAGACACTATGACAACGGATGAATGAACACTGCTTGACAAGACTGTTCTCTTCCTGTTTGGGAACACTTCAGCGGTCACGGGCATTCGGTCTCTGATCTTCGGGTAAGTACTTTCCAAAGTGGCCTTCATGATACATGACAGCGCAGAGTCGCTGAGCAGAGATTGATAGCCAAGTTCCGCACACATGAGGATGGCCTCAGCTGGGATCTTGGATTCATGTCACACTATCTGTAACTCCAATGACTTGTCTGGGCTTGTAAAATCTCACTAACTGTCCTGGCTGGAGACAATACACATCTCTTTAACCTGTGCTTAACCCTCTCTCCATTCACACTGTCTGAACCTTTAAGGCTTGATTACCTGTAAAGACTCACATTCCAACCATTATTTTGTAAATTGAGTTTGTGTCTTTATATACCCTGTTTGTGCTCAGAACTCCCACTTACCTGACAAAGGAGCACCGCTCCGAAAGCTTGCGGCTTTTGCTATCAAATAAACCTGTTGGACTTTAACCTGGTGTTGTGAGACTTCTTATTGTGTTTATCCCAAAACAACGCCAACATCTCCAATCAACAAGAGACCCAGATAGCAGTCAAGCCGGTCCAAACCACACACTGTAGAAGTGCAACCTCTCTCCAAAACTGCATATATAAGGCATCAATTTGTTCCTCACTGGATTCAAACTCTCAGTCACCAATACAATTCCACCATGGCAGTCACTAATATTATTTTCAATCTCAGTTGGATCCGTCTCATGGGTTACTTCAAAAACGCAGTTCCTTCACTGCATGCATCACTTATTGGGAATCACACCAGGAATATTGATTAATTACACCCCACACATTTTTTTAGGTTGAAAGACCTATGGTCACCGTCCCAGGCACGCTTTTTGTTCCAACTTCCAAACTAGCTAGGGTACGACCATTCTCAAACTTCTGTCACTGACCCCATCTCTGTATTGGAATTTTCACTTAACCTTATCTTGAAATTGAGCCACTATTGAATCTTCTGTCCTTTGTTCCAAGGTTTTTTTTGTGTGCATTGGCCAAGAGAGCGGCTAGGAACAAACGTTTGGTCAGAAAGTTTTGGAGGGCCGCAGCTTTGAGAGGTTCCTTCCCAAGGAATTGAACCCAGTTTGTACCATGAGGCTAAGAACATGGGAGATGCCGACACAGTCCTGTAACTTAAAGGCCAATATGGATTGGGAAATATCAAGTGCTAATTTCCATACTCTCTTGCAACACTTATCAAAATCCATGATATGTTATCCCATCACTGGATTTCCTAAACTCATCAAAGATTGCTCATACACTTCCAATTATTCACCATTTTTGTAAAACGTATCCAAACATTGTAACAGAAGATCTAGTCCTTTGCTTTCTTCCCGATCATCCACTCTGAAAACATCTTGCACCTCATCTTACTTTTGAATGGCAATGATAAAGTTAATGCAACACCTTACTTCTTTCAGGGGAACTCCGGTCCTCATTGTAACTTCACCCTTCCATTGCTGATATGAATCAAAAACATGT
This sequence comes from Sphyrna mokarran, assembly GCA_024679065.1. Classification (NCBI taxonomy): domain Eukaryota; kingdom Metazoa; phylum Chordata; class Chondrichthyes; order Carcharhiniformes; family Carcharhinidae; genus Sphyrna; species Sphyrna mokarran. Next base: position 12,070,442 of record JAGIQG010000014.1, on the reverse strand, counting down.
CGATGGATAGTCAAAACTTGCAATTTTACACCATCCTTCTGCCATTCCATAACTGAAATAGTTAGCAACAGAAGACTGAGGCAAAAGCAGTCAGTCACCAAGCTTACACCTCATCCACTGCTATCATTGTTACTCACAAGAAATAGATGCAATAGAAGAATCAATACAGAGCAGTATTTCAGGTTCCAGCCTTTTTATTGTAAAACACTTCCTCAGTGCCACTAACTTACAAGAAGCTCTCACACCACAGCAATCCAGCTGTGTCTCCTTATAGGACAATCAACGCCACATGTTTAACTTGCGATTCCTTTAACAAGGGAATTAACATAAATGTTATTAATAGTACATTGTCAGTCACTCTTTCAATTCAAATACAATCCTCACTCCGCTCCATTCCAATACAGTCCTCACTCTGCTCCATTCCAATACAATCCTCACTCCGCTCCATTCCTATACAATCCTCACTCCGCTCCATTCCAATACAATCCTCACTCCGCTCCATTCCAATACAATCCTCACTCCGCTCCATTCCAATACAACCCTCACTCCGCTCCATTCCAATACAATCCTCACTCTGCTCCATTCCAATACAATCCTCACTCCGCTCCATTCCTATACAATCCTCACTCCGCTCCATTCCAATACAATCCTCACTCCGCTCCATTCCAATACAATCCTCACTCCGCTCCATTCCAATACAACCCTCACTCCGCTCCATTCCAATACAATCCTCACTCTACTCCATTCAAATATTGTGACTGCAGTTCATTCAAATACCATGTTCACTTCTCACAATGTAGTCACTACTGTACTGTTAATAATGTAGCAGCCAATTTGCACATAGCAAGTTCCTGGAAACAGCAACATTGTCCTCAAAGGATGCAATAATGGCAGCTTGGTCTCACCAGTGGAGGAGAGTATGGGGAACTCATCATTGCTGACTCTGAGAGAGTCACTGCCAATTGGTGATTTGGTGAGCAATGGTTGATATAAAGTGCTATTTCTGCCCCTCACTTACCAGGTTGTTCCTCATTGGAGTGCTGTCATCCAATCAGATTGGCTCCATTTAGACTAACCCCAGATACAAAGACCATGATACACAACTTGGTGAAGAGCAATTGAAATACTCACTCGCTTATTAAATGTTGCGTAGAAAGCAATGTAAGGTTGATATTCCTCTGCTGCCTCTTCAAAGGCTTTGTAATCTAAGGAATGGAAAGAAAATAACTCAACAGAGCTCATATAAAATCCTAGTTAGCCCACATCTGGGGCACTGTGTCTCCAAATCCCTTGGTTCGACCATACTTGGAAAACTGTGCACAATTCTGGTCTCTATATCCCTTGCTTAGACCACAACTGGAACACTTTGCCTAGTTCTGATCTCTGTGTCCCTCAGTTGGTCCAAACTTGGAGGACTGCGCACATTTCTGGTCTCCGTAGCCTTCAGTTAGAACACATGTGGAGCAGTGTGAAACAGGGAGCGGGATTGAAGGGGAGAGGGATTGAAGGGGAGGGGAATTGAAGGAAGGAAATGAGGGGAGAGGGTGATTGGAGGAATGATGGGTTGAAGGGGAAGGGAGTTGGAGTAGAAGGGGTGTGGAAGTTTGGAGGATTAGAAGGGAGGGGCATTGGATGGCAAGGAGTTTGGAGGAGTGTGGTTTGGAAGTGAGGACTGGAGGGGGAGTTATTGCAGGGTGGATGTAAAGGAGAGAAATTGGCGAGGAAGAGGAAGGAGGGAGGTTATTGGAAGAGAGGTTTTTGAAGGGGAGGGTATTGGAGAGATAAGGGCTGTTGGAAAGAGATTGGAAGAGAGGGGAGTAGAAAGGACAGGGATTAGAGGTAAGGGGATTGGAGGGACAGAGTTTGGAGGGGTGGAAGTGTATCAGAGATGAGATTATCATGATGCTTTCTGAAAGAGGCCCTTACGTTCGGAGTCTTTGTTCTTGAAGTAACCGACCAGTTTGATTTCATCTTCATTGTCCTCGAAGGACTCAATCTCGCCTTCATCATCTATCAGCTCCACAGGTTCTTCTAGTAGCTGTGGAGAAATTACACAGACGGATAAAACTAGGTGCAGAAAAGACAGATTTACAGCAAGTCAACCTTATGGAGAAAGGAAATTCAGCCCACTGAGTCCATGCTGGTGCTTCTGTACCACATGGCCCTCCTCCCAATCTGTCACCATCACCGTAGCCTTTTACTCTTTTCTCTCTCATCTGTTTCTCCAGGTTCCTCCTCAAATCCATTGACACTTTTCACCTCAACTGTGTGAGCAAGTTCCACATTCTCGTCACTCCCAAGTGAAAGTTATTTCTTCCGATATCCCAACTGGATTTATCAGTGACTGTCTTGTATTGATGATCCTCATTTCTCTTCCTTCCGCATTGTGAAAATATTGGCTTGATCAAGTGATATACGTAGACCAGAACTGTACACAGTGCTCCAAGTGTGGTCTAACTGAGGGATATGGAGACCAGAACTGTGCACAGTGCTCCAAGTGTGGTCTAACTGAGGGATATGGAGACCAGAACTGTGCACAGTGCTCCAAGTGTGGTCTAACTGAGGGATATGGAGACCAGAACTGTGCACAGTGCTCCAAGTGTGGTCTAACTGAGGGATATGGAGACCAGAACTGTGCACAGTGCTCCAAGTGTGGTCTAACTGAGGGATATGGAGACCAGAACTGTGCACAGTGCTCCAAGTGTGGTCTAACTGAGGGATATGGAGACCAGAACTGTGCACAGTGCTCCAAGTGTGGTCTAACTGAGGGATATGGAGACCAGAACTGTGCACAGTGCTCCAAGTGTGGTCTAACTGAGGGATATGGAGACCAGAATGTGCACAGTGCTCCAAGTGTGGTCTAACTGAGGGATATGGAGACCAGAACTGTGCACAGTGCTCCAAGTGTGGTCTAACTGAGGGATGTGGAGACCAGAACTGTGCACAGTGCTCCAAGTGTGGTCTAACTGAGGGATGTGGAGACCAGAACTGTGCACAGTGCTCCAAGTGTGGTCTAACTGAGGGATGTGGAGACCAGAACTGTGCACAGTGCTCCAAGTGTGGTCTAACTGAGGGATGTGGAGACCAGAACTGTGCACAGTGCCCCAAGTGTAGTCTAACTGAGGGATGTGGAGACCAGAATTGTGCACAGTGCTCCAAGTGTGGTCTAACTAAAGGATATGGAGAGTAGATTTTTAATTATTCTATCATGAGATACGCCCATCATCCAGAAAGTGAATATTTATTGCTCAACTCTATTGTTGAATGTGGGAAATGGAGTGTCAATCAAGAGGGTTGTTTTGTATTGGCCAGTGTCAAGCTTCTTGAATGTTGTTGGAGCTGTACTTATCCAAGCAATTTGGAAGAATTCCATTAAACTCCTGATTTGTGTTTTATAGATGGTGGACAGGCTTTGGGGAGTCAGGAGATGAGTTAGTCATTGCAGGATTCTGGCCTGCTACCTTGGTTTCCCCCTTTGCTGTCCCCTCCACCCTTCCTTCAATATCACGAGAAAGGACCTTGACTTACATCTAAGAGGAACTCCACGATAGTGTCTGCAGCCATCTCTCCATCATACTCAATCACATTATCTTCTTTGAAAACATAGATACTGCCTTCCTCAGTCAAACCTGGTACATGACAAGAGGCAAAGAAAGGCCATGATTTCAATGACTAGCCCTCCTGATACCCTAATCCAATCACCAAGGAGTACAGCCTTCACCTTGCTGCTCTGGATGGGTCAGGGTGGAGCAGCGAGCGAAAGAACGCACCACTCTTTATTTGCCCAACTCTTGCCTTCCCTCTTATGCTTGCCTCCTTCCCCTCTCCTCTACCCTTCCCTTCCCTCCTATTCTCTCCCCACTGCCTTCTTCTCTCTCCCTTTTGCCACCCACCTATCTTCCTCCCTTCCTCGCCCTGTCCCTCCACTTCTTCCTCTCCTCTCCTTCTCCCTCTCTCTCCCCCTCCCCTCCTGCTTCCCCTCCCTTCCTCTTTCTCCTCCCTCTCTCTGCTCTCGCTTTCTACCCCCTCCTTCTTCCTCGCCCTCCTGTTCTTCCTCCATCTCCCCCACACCTCCTTTGCCTTCTACCTCACTCTCACTCCTTTTCCTCTCATCCACTCCTGATTCTCCCCATTGCTCTTCCTCCCCTCTTCTCATTGCTCGCTCCCTTCCTCCCTTGCCCTCTTGCATCTCCCCCCCTCCCTCCTTTCCTTCTCACTTGTCACCCCCACTTCCTTCCTCTCTCCCTCCTGTCTCACCTCCTGTTCCCCTCTCCTCCCTCTCCCTCCCTCCCTCTCCAGTCAGCAGTCTCCATCATGGAAGAGAAAGTCAGTGTGTTTGACTTACCCAGTTTCTTAGCAACAGCCTCATCCTCCTCAGCATCCACTAGGCCGAAACCAATGTTCTCATCCTCTAGGACCTGGGCTGCTAGCTGGTGGGAGTAGCACGATGACAAAAGGATGGGGAGGGCAGAGAGGAAAGAAATGTTTATCGCCAACCGCAAATCTCCAAATCCTTCCGTCTGCCCTTGAAACCAACACAGACCCAAAATACACCAACGTGGAATCAACTCACACCCAACAGGGACAGAACATGGACACAGATTCACCAGGGGCCTCACATGGGACAACACGGATTCACCACAGACCCAACACAAGCGCATTGCAAACACAACACAGAAAAACACATCAAACACGGGCTCAAAGGCAGACACAACATGGATTTGACACAACACAACAGAGACAGAAGATAAACACAACACAGACGCAACACAGATAATAACACGGGCCCAACACGTACATGATAGAATATGACATGAACAAACAGAGCAACAACATGAACCGAGCACAGGCATAACACAAGTTTAAAATGGATCCAACATGGCCCAACACAGAGTAAACACAGACACAACACAGAATTAGGACACAACAGGGATAAAACACGGATTCAAACACAGCCCCAGAGGACTGGGTGACTTTCAAACTTATAGAATCATCGATTTTTACAGAAAGAGGCCCTTTGGCCCAATGGGTCTGTACCAACCATCGGATACCTATCTATTCTACTCCCACTTTTCACTCCTCGGCCTTGTGTGCTGTGACGTTTCAGTGCTCATCTATATATTATGAGGGTTCCCGCCTCTTCCACCCTCTCTCACTGCAGATTCCCACCACCCTCTGGATGAGAAAGTGTTTCACAAATCCCCTCTAAATCCTTAACTTAAATCTAAGCCCCCTGGTTATTGACCATTTTACTAAGGGGAAAGATTTCTTCCTATCTATGTCCCTTATTATTTTGTACATCTCAATAAGGTTTTCTTTCAGAACTCTGTGCCTCAGGAGATGTTGAAGGTGGGTTCATTGAATATTTTTAATTTATATTTCGGGGTAGACAGATTCCTGTTGGGTAAGGGAATCCAATGTTATCACATGAGGGAAGTTGGGGGGATGGTGAGGAGGAACGGGGATGGGGGGATGGTGCTGGTGGTGAGGGTGGGAGGTGGTGGGTAGATATGGAATGTATAACTTGAAACAAACTTATAGATAAGCCATGATCTCAATGAATAGCAGAGCATGCTCGAGGCGGCAAGTGGCCTACTCCCGCTCCTATTTCACACAACATGATCAACTTTGCACCCTCCCTGCGAAGTCAGGTTGCACATCCTCTCCAATTCCCTTGATGAAGACTTTCCTCCTGAATTCCCAGTCGGATGTACATCATTGCAGACTGTCTGACATCAATGATCCGCCTCTCTTCCCATTCTCGTCCACAAGCTGAAATGTCACCCCTGTGTCTGACCCAGCCCGCAATCCGTTCCTCATCTCAAAATTACATATTTCTATCATGTCGGCTATCAACTTTCTCCTTCTGAGAGAAAGCAGCCCCAGATATAGCTTCAAGTGACACAGGAGCATTGAGGCGTGTGAGGGCAATAGGTCGTGTGGGGTACAGTTGCACACAGATCATTGAAGGGTGGCATGTTGGCATTGCTTGAGTGATGTCGAGTACCCGTGTCTTGATTGATGGAGAGGGCACAAGGGCCTAGAAAGTTACGCTGAGGAATTATGAATGATTTGGACAAGGGAACTAAATGGATTTGGGCCTGTGTCTGTGGGGGTTTGCACATTCTCTTCGTGCTTGCGTGGGTTTTCTCCGGGTGCTCCGGTTTCCTCCCACATCCCAAAGATGTGCTCTTAGGCTAATTGGCAAAACAAATTCTCCCTAAATTGTCTCAAATTTGGTTTTTAGAGGTGGGAACATCGGGGTGGTGGTGCGGGCTTGTTGGGCCGAAGGGCCTGTTTCCTGTGCTGTTTTTGTTCTTTGTTCTTTGTATTACCTCCAAATTTGCAGATGATACAAAGTTAGGAGGGAGGGTGAGCTGTGAGGAGGATGTAGAGATGCTTCAGTGTGATTTGGGTCGGCTGAGTGAGTGGGCAGGAGCAGTATAATGTGGGTAAATGAGGTTTTCCATTTTGGTAGCAAAAAGAGGAAGAATAGAAAAAAAGGAAGGCAGATTATTAGAAAGTCTCGGAGAAGGTATAGAAGGAGATTTATAAGAACATTTCCAGAGACGAGAGTTTTCAGTCAATACAGGGAGTTGGGGAGAAGTGGGATTGTTCTCCTTAGAGCAGAGAAGGTTAGTGGGGGGCGGAGGGGGCATTTAATTGAGGTGTTCAAAATCAGGATGTGTTTGGATGGAGTGGAGAAAGAAGTTCCAGGAGCGTTGGTTATCAGAAAGACACAGGTTGAAGAGAATCAGCAAAGAGCCAGAGAGAAGGATGAAGTTGAGGATACATGTTGAGTTGTTGTGAGCTGAAAGAGCGATGGAAGCAGATTCAAGAGCAATTTTTAAAAAAGGGAGAATTGGAGAAATAGGCGAAACAGAGAAACGTACAGGGGAAGGGTGGGGGGAGGGGGCAAGAGAAGTGTGAGACTTATTGAATCATTCGGGCCAGCAGAATTAACATGGGCTGAGTGGCCTCTTTTCATCTGATAGGATTGCACAAAGTTCTATTCTGCGACAGGATCTAAGATATGGGTCTGATCCTTCAGCTCCCAGAGGGGAAACGCTACCTAAGCAAGAGGTGTCAGGTTGATGCAAACCAAGCAACATCGACGTGTTTGGACATCACTCAATGCCTGGTCCGAAGCCAACATTTCTTCGCATCAGCTGTTAGCGAGCAGCTTGGGTGAGATCTTTAACTGTGCAGAATCCTAAGATCATGCCACTTACTGATGTACCAGGCTAGGCAAGGCAATGCTCACATGCCGGGGGTGGGGGGGCGGGTTTGAAGAAAGCTCGGGTATGGAAATCACGGCTTTGGTTAATAATTTGCAGTGTACTCCTACTTGTGAGTGTACCTCATTCCGAGATCCCCTTGGAGCCGCCGTTCATCCTCACCCCACCCTCAGCCCCGCCCATGAGTATCCAGTTAGAATAATCTCTTGATTTGAGATATCATAACCGTATCTGGAGCCAGGAAGACACAAGATAAGCACATGGGTCGCATGGGAGAGAATTTAAAGACCAAAGTCCACTACAGAGCTTTAAGCAAATAATTTCTCCTGGAACATCCCCAGGGTCAGTACTGAGGGTGTGCTGCACTGTCAGAGGGTCAGTACTGAGGGAGTGCCGCACTGTCAGAGGGTTAGTACTGAGGGAGTGCTGCACTGTCAGAGGGTCAGTACTGAGGGAGTGCTGCATTGTCAGAGGGTCAGTACTGAGGGAGTGCTGCATTGTCAGAGGGTTAGTACTGAGGGAGTGCTGCACTGTCAGAGGGTCAGTACTGAGGGAGTGCTGCATTGTCAGAGGGTTAGTACTGAGGGAGTGCTGCACTGTCAGAGGATCAGTACTGAGGGAGTGCTGCATTGTCAGAGGGTCAGTACTGAGGGAGTGCTGCACTGTCAGAGGGTCAGTACTGAGGGAGTGCCGCACTGTCAGAGGGTCAGTGCTGAGGAAGTGCTGCACTGTCAGAGGGTCAGTGCTGAGGGAGTGCCGCACTGTCAGAGGGTCAGTGCTGAGGGAGTGCCGCACTGTCAGAGGGTCAGTGCTGAGGGAGTGCCGCACTGTCAGAGGATCAGTACTGAGGGAGTGCTGCACTGTCAGAGGGTCAGTACTGAGGGAGTGCTGCACTGTCAGAGGGTCAGTACTGAGGGAGTGCTGCACTGTCAGAGGGTCAGTACTGAGGGAGTGCTGCACTGTCAGAGGGTCAGTACTGAGGCAGTGCTAACAATAGAACAGATATGCGTATACAGACAGGCACACAGCCAAATGTAGACAAACACTCCTGAACAGACACACAAACGCGGACGCATAAACGTACATATACGCACACACAAACACTCTTACAAACAGCACACAAACACATACATACTAACAGACCTACAAACACAGCCCACACATAAACACAGGCACAGATGCACACACATCTTGTAGCACAGACCAACAAACACATACACAGATCTAAGAACATAAACATGCACAAACAGACACACACAGACAAACGCACAAACTAACACAGGCACGCGCACACATACCATTGAATCGCTCACACAAAAAAAATGCTAACATTCCCGACTTCACTGAATTGTTCCTGTGCTCAAGTCTCAGCCATCCTCCTACCCTTCGAGCTCTCCCAACTCCCTATCGCCACCGATCTGTTGTAGACCTTAACCCCGGGTGAAACGCTATCTCGTTCTCGCCCCTGTGCAAATCCCGTCACGGGCGCGTTGCGTGAGCGAACTGGCTCTGGGGGTGGGGAAGCAGGAGTGTGCATGGGCAGACGGGCGCCATTTACCTCGAGCGTCAGCTCCTCCCACTCGAACTGTTTCTGTGCGACCTTGTCTTCCTCGATGGGCTCGTGGTAGTACAGGCAGATGATGTCAAACTTCTTCAATGCCTGCTTATAGTTCTTCAGGGAGAGGTGCAACACGCGATCCACGCCATCGTACTCGGGGATGTCGATGCCCTCCTCCGCCCAGCCAAGCGCCAGACACAGGGCGGCCAGGATGAGCCACAGGCACCTCATGTTGCGTCGGATGTAGGTGCAGGGGTAGGGAATGTCACAGGAGAGAGAGAGAGAGAGAGGAGGGGAAGGGTTGTAGTTGTAACAGTAGAGGAGACCCAGGTGTTTCAGAAGGTGAAGTTGTCTGGGTCGCGGTTCTGGGAAGCGGTCCGCTGATCTCTCTCTCCCTCTGGCAAGAGAAGACGGCCAAACGCAGGACGCCCGAGGAAAGAGTCAGTGACTCCAAGCTGAAAGGTGTAACGTCGGCAAATGCCTCGGCTGGAAGTCAGCGCCTGCCCCCAAGACGGCGACTGGTGGGAGAGGGTTACACACCCATATTAAGGAATACAGGACCACGTCTCAGGCAGCCCCACTAAAAATAGAAGACGATGAGGCAAGCAGAGAGGGCCAGTGAGAAACTTGCTGTGCTGGCTGCACACTGCGCCCCCCCCCCCCACTCCTTCCTGTGGGCCGTGCAGCGACAGGGGGCAAGGGCAACTCCAGCAGTGCACCCGTGGAGCCGGAGTAATGGCCAGAGATTGGGGAATTGAGTGCGCTGGGGGGATCGGGGTGGGGGGTGGGGGGGTACCTGAGCGTCAAGGCGGGTCCCGCTCGGCAGCGAGGAAGAACTAATTGACACACGGACAAAGAAGTGAGTGTGTAAAAGGCTAAAGAACGAGAGGAGAAAAAGGGATGGAAAAAGGAAAGGATTGCGGACGCAAAGAAGTGGGGGACAGATGACTGAATACGTCCATCGATGGAGCAATAGGGGAGAAATAGATAGACAGACAGACAGAGAGATACAGACTGAGACAACAGATAGATAGATAGATAGATGTGAAAATGTGCAGGGATGAAGTGAAATATCTGAAGGCTTCCTTTTAAACAGGAGTAAAGTTTGGTTGGACATGCTGGGTAGGTGTTCATTTCAGGAGTATTTTAAGGGAATGAGTTCTGGTTTCCGTTGATGTGGCTGTTTCAACTGGGGCCAGAGATTAAGATGTCACGTTACAGTGAGATGGACATAAAAACAGGATAGTTCCCGTGAGAGAGAGGGAGAGAGAGACAGGCAGACAGAAAGAAAGGCAGGGAGAGGGAAATAGACAGAGTGAAAGTGAGACAGAGAGAGAGAGGGAGGGAGGAATGGTGGTGGGGGAGAGAGACAGATAGAGAATGAGGGAGATAGATACAGGGAGAGAGACAGAGAATCAGAGGGAGAGGGAGACACAGAAAGATAGAATGAGAGAGGGGGAGAGACAGAGAGAGTGAGATATGAGATAAACAGACAGAGAGAGAAAATAGAGGACACAAACAGACAGAGAGATTCGGAGAGAGAGGACACAAAAACACTGCTGGAGTGACAGAGAGGGAAAGACACTGACAGAGAAATAGATAGAGGGAAAGAAATGGACAGAGGGGTGGGGGAGAAAGACAGAAAAGACAGAGTGAGACGGAGAGAGAGAGAGATGCACACACACACAGACACAGAGAATGTGAGACAGAGAGAAAAAGAGAGAGAGAGAGAGAGGAGGGGGAGAGGCAGAGAGGGGTGAAGAGAAGAACGAAATACTGACAATGAAGGAGGATTGAAATGCAAACCACAACTGATTGCTGCAACTTCATTCACACCTCCTCTGCAAAGACCAGATATGGGCTTGAGAGAACTCTCCTCACCGGGAGAGAAACGGCAAGGTTATAGTGGGCAGAGGGAGGCGGAGAGTTCAGCAAGAAACCATTCTCAGACTCAGTATTGCTGGAGAGGAGGGGAGGGGCACAGGGAAAGAGGGGTATGATGGGAGATGGTGGGGGAGTGTTACAGGAATCTGTTCATCGCAGCCAATCCGAGAGCCATCGTCCCAAGCAATACAGAATGAGAAGACAAGAATGATCTCAATCAAAATGGGCATTAAGGCGATACCCGAAACCAAGGCTCTGAATGAGATCTATCCAATTAAATATAGATTAGGAAAGATTGAATTACTGTGAGCAAACAATTCCATGTGACTTTTCAGGTCACAAAAAAAAAATTCTTTTCATATTCTCCACCAACACACATGCCAGACACTTAGAATCAAATCGTGTAACCCATTCATTCCCACTGTACACAATCTCATTGGACTCACTCTCCTTCCCATTCACCCCCATTGTACATAATCCCAATGGACTCAAACCCGTTCCCATTCACTCCCACTGTACACAATCCCAATGGATCCAAACCCCTTCCCGTTCACTCTCACTGTACACAATCCCAATGGACTCAAACCCCTTCCCATTCACTCCCACTGCACACAATCCTAATGGACCCAAACCCCTTCCCGTTCACTCCCACTGCACACAATCCTAATGGACCCAAACCCCTTCCATTCACTCCCACTGTACACAATCCCAATGGACCCAAACCCCTTCCCATTCACTCCCACTGTACACAATCCCAATGGACCCAAACCCCTTCCCATTCACTCCCACTGTACACAATCCCAATGGACCCAAACCCCTTCCCATTCACTCCCACTGTACACAATCCCAATGGACCCAAACTCCTTTTAATTCACACCAAAAGTAGATAATGCAATTGACCCAGAACCTTTCCCATTTATTCCCACTACACACAATCCAAGTCATCTCAAACACTACTCACTCCAAATGAACACAATCCCAATGGACCCAAACCCCATTCCATTAACTCCAATTGTATACAATCCCAATGGATCTAAAACCTTCACATTCACTCCCACAGTACACAATCCCAGCGGATGTAAATACCTTTCTGTTCCCACCCATGATGCACCAACCAGCGGACCCAAAAACCATACCTTTCATTTCAACTGCAACCTATCACAACTGAAACAAAATTTCCCAATCACGCCGACTCTGTATGACTCCAATGGACCTAAAACCCTTCCCATTTCTCCCACAATTCCAATGGAACAAAACCCCTTCCCAATCCTCTGACTACATATAATGTCAAAGGACCCAAACACTTTCCCATTCACACCCACTGTACACAATCACAATTGAACCTAACCTCTTCTCATTCACTTTACAGAGTTCCTGGTGGACCCAAATTTATAAATTATATGGATGAAAATGTGGGGGGAATGTTAAGCAAATTTGCAGATGACACCAAGATTGGTTGCATGGTTACTAGTGAAGAAGATGGTTGTAGATTATAAAAGACATAGATGGGTTAATCACAAGGGCAGAGCAATGGCAGACGGTCTTTAACTCTAATAAGATGATGCAAGAAGAAACAAGATGAAGTATAATTTAATTCATAGCAGGTAAATTCAGAGGAACAGAGGGATCTTGGGGTAATTATTCACAGATCCCTGAAATTGGCAGAGAATAGGATAGTTAAAAATGCATTTGAGACATTGTTTCCAGCAGTCGTGCATGGAGTGTAAAGAGCAAGGAGGTAATGTCAGAGTTGTGTAGAGCGTTGGTTCGGCCACAGGTAGAGTACTGTGTTCTGGTCACCTCACCACAGGAAGGATGTGATAGCACTAGAGGGGTTTACAGAGCAGGTTCACCAAGATGTTGGCTGGGATGGTGCATTTGAGCCATAAGGAAAGAGTAGATAGGTTTGGATTGGTTTCTTTAGAACAGAGAAGCTGAGAGGGGACAGGATTGAGGTCTATGGGCAGGGTGAGTAGGGAGCAGCTGTTCTTCTTGGTTGAGGGGTCAATCACGAGAGACATAGTTTTAGAGTAAGCAGCAGGAATTCAAAGGAGATTTGAGAAAAAGCTTTTTCCAACCTGGATTGCATTACCTAGGAAGGTAGTGGAAAACTTACAACCTTTAAAAAATATTTGGATGAGCACTTGAAATATTATAACATTCAAAATACAAGGACAAGTGCAGTAAAATGGGATTAGTGACCTTTAATGATAGTTATTGTTGGTGCAGCCTCAGTTGGCCGAAATAACTTTTCTGCACTCTATGAATCTATGATTTGATGACACTAAACTCTTTCCCAATTATGCAAACAGTACACAACCCCAAGGGAACCAAACACTTTCCCATTTCTTAGGGTGGTTAGGGTATGGAATGCCCTGCCTGCGGCAGTTGTAGATGCGCCAAGTTTGGTGGTGTTTAAGAAGTTAGTTGATAAGTTTATGGAAGAGAAGGGAATGGTTTAGTTTGGAGGGTCATTGCTTTTTATAATGGTCGGCGCAACATCGAAGGCCGAAGGGCCTGTTCTGCGCTGTAATGTTCTATGTTCTATTTATTCCCACTGTACACAATCCCAATGGAATGAAACCACTTCCCATTCACTCCACTGCACAAGAACCCAATTAACCTGAAGCCCTTCACAATCACCGTCACTATACACAATCAGAATGGAACCAAACCCCTTCTCATTTACTCCCACTGTACACAATCCCAAGGGACGCAAACCTCTTCCCAACACTCCCATTGTACACAATCCCAAAGGAACAAAACTCTTACCCATTCATTTCCACTCACTCAATCGCATTGGACCCACATTCCTGCCCATTCACTCTCACTCTACACAAACCCAATAAGCTCAAGCCCATTCTCATTCAAACGTTCTGTGCACAATCCAAATAATCTCTAACACTGTTCAATCTAAATGAGCACAATCCCAATGGATCCAAACCCCATCCCATTAACTCCAACTTAAATGCTCCTAATGGACCCAAACCCCTTCTCATTTACTCTCACTGTACACAATCACAATGAACACAATCTCCTTCCCATTCACCCTCACTGTTCACAATACAGTGTACCCAAACCTCTTCCAATTCACCACCACTGTACACAATCCCACTGGATCCAAAACATCTTCCCATTCACTCCTACCATACACAACCCAACGCACCCAAAACCATTCCCATTCAATACCACAATACACAATCCTAATGCACTGAAACTCCAGCCCATTCATTTCTTTTGACCAAGAAGCTTTTCCTTCCTTAATATTCTCATTACTGCACTCAACTTTTCTCTTTACCTCTGTTATTTTAAGTTGATGTTCGCTTTTTATTGCCAGTTTCCAAAGTTCAAATTCTATCTTTTTCCCTTCCCATTTAAGCAGTAATTCAAACAGATTCATTTTTTACTTTTGTTCCTGCCTTTCTCTTGCTTTTCTACTTTTTCTTTTGCTTCGAATTCAAGCTGTTTTAATTCTTTTTTGTGTTCGAGCTGTTACATTTGTAATTGAATTCTAGCCATTTCCAATGATTCTGTGTTTTTGACAGTTTTAAATGCTGAGTTATCTTTACAATTATCTCTAACTTCTTCGCACCGTTAGGTAATACCAACTGTAATGTTTTTGTCAATTCCAAAGCTTTGTTTTAAAACCTGACTGTGAAAATTTCTATAGGCATGTAAAGGGAAAAAGAATGATAAAAATGAATGTGGGCCCGTCACAGTCAGAATGGAAAATTCATAACGGGAACAAAGAAATGGCCACGGAATTAAATTTGTACTTTGTTCAGACTTCACAAAGGAAGACATGAATAATGTACCCTAAATCCTGAGAGAAACATGTTTTAGCAAGGAGCTGAAGAAACTCAATATTAGTGGAGAAATGGTTTTGGGAAAATTGATGAGATTGAAGGATAGATGTCCAGGTCCTGATAATTTTCATCCCAGAGTTTTTAAGCAAGTGGCCCTGGAAATAAGTGGTTGTTTTCCAAAATTCTTTGGACTCTGGACTAGTTCCTACAGATTGGGGAGTAGATAATGTAAGCCTGCTATTCAAAAAGGGAGGTAGAGGCTGGGAACTATAGACCAGTGAGCCTAAAGTCAGTGCTGGGAAAGTTGCTAAAGTCCATTATCAAGGATTTCATAACTCAGCATTTGTATAATCAGACAAAGTCAACATGGAGTTACAAAAGGGAAATAAATTATATTTGACAAATCTATTGGAATTCTTTGAGAATAGAATTGACTGAGGAGAACCAATGGATGTGGTTTATTTAGACTTTCCTAAGGCTTTCAACAAGGTATCACGTAACAGACTACAATATGAAGTTAGAGCACATGGGGTTATGGGCAATGTCTCAAGATAGAAGAAAGCTGGTTAGTAGATAGCAAGCAAAGCATTGGCATAAATGCGTCTTTTTTTGATTGGCATTCGGTGACTAGTAGGGCTCTGCAGGGATCTGTGTTAGAACCAAAATTTTTCACATTATATATTAATAGTTTGGAATAGGAAACTGAATTATTATCTCCAAATTTGCAGCTGATACAAAGTTGGGTGGAAGAGTGAGCTGCGAGGAGGATGCAAAGATGATTCAGCGTGATTTGGACAGGCTGTATGTGTGGGCACCTGCGTGGCAGATGCAGTGTAATGTGGATAAAAATGAGGTTATTCACACTGGTAGCAATAATAGAAAGACAGAATATTACTTGAATGGGTGTAAATTGAGAGAGGTGGATACTTATTTTGTAAACCGAGTTTGAATCTTTATATGCCCTGTTTGTGAACTGAAATCCCACTCACCTGATGAAGGGACAGTGCTCTGAAAGCTTGTGGCTTTTGCTACCAAATAAACCTGTTGGACTTTAACCTGGTGTTGTGAGACTTCTTACTGTGTTTACCCCGACCAATGCCATGGTTTACTGTTCCAACACCATCGTCTCTACATCACTCTGCACAATCCCAATGGACACAAAACCCTTCTCATTTATTCCCACTGTATACAATCCCAATGGATCTAAACTCCTTCGGATTCACTCACTGTATACAATTCAAACAGACCCAAACTCTTTCCCAATCATGCCCACAGTATACAGCCTTAATAAATGAATACTTCTTACTATTCAGACCCACTGTACACAATAGACAGAAACACTTTCCCATTTACTCCCACTGCACACAATCCCAATGGAAACAAACTCAGTCCCATTCACTCTCACTGTGTACAATCCCAATGGATCCAAACCTTTTCTCATTAACTCCCATTGTAGAAAACTTCAATGGAACTGAACACCTGATCATTCATTCTCACTGTAGACATTCCAAATGGATTCAAACCCCTTCTCCTTCATTCCCACTTTACACATTCTTGATGGACCCAAACCCCTCCTTATTCACTTCCACTGAACACAGTCCCAATGAACCCAAAACCCATCCCATTCATTTCCATCATGCACAACCCTAATGGACCCAAACCTTCCTATTCAGTCCCACTGTACACAATCCCAATGAATTCAAACCACACACGGCATGATGGCACAGTGGTTAGCATTGACATTTCACAGCGCCAGACACGCGGGTTTGATTCCTGGCTTGGGTCACTGTCTATGTGGAGATTGCACATTCTCCCTGTGTCTGCATGGGTTTCCTCCAGCTGCTCCGGTTTCACTCCAGTGGCGTACAAACATAATATATCCATCTCCTTTCCATTCACTCCCATTCCAAATTGCTTCTAACAGTGTATTTATGTTGAATACAAAGCTCCAGTCCTTTTTTTATGGAATATATGTGAGGCCTTGGTAATATTTACCAGATTGATTTACTGATGAGAGATATGTCCCTGACTACATCAGTGGTGTTGAAGTGGAAATGATTGAGAACTTCAAGATTCTACACCGACAATCTGTTCTGGTCTCCCTACACATAGGCTATAGCTAAGAAAGTCCACCAACGCCTCTATTTTCTCAGGAGGCTAAGGAAATTCAGCATGTCCACTATGACTCTCACCACCTTTTATAGATGCACCATAGAAAGCATCCTTTCCGGATGTATCACAGCTCGGTATGGCTCCTGCTCTGACCAAAACCACAAGGAACTGCAAAGTACTGTGAATGTAGCCCTGTCCATCATACAAATCAGCCTCCCATGCATTGACTCTGTCTACACTTCCTGCTGCCTTGAAAAAGCAGCCAGCAAAATCAAGAACTCCATGTACCCTGGAGATTCTCTCTTCCACCTTCCATCAGGAAAAAGGTACAAAAGTCTGGGAATACATACCAACCGATTCAAGACAGTTTCTTTGCTGCTGCCATCAGACTTTTACATAGAACATAGAACATTACAGCACAGAACAGGCCCTTCGGCCTTCGATGTTGTGCCGACCAAAATAAAAAGCAATGCCCCTCCAAACTAAACCATTCCCTTCTCTTCCATATACTTATCAACTAACCTCTTAAACGCCACCAAACTTTTGAATGGACCTATTATATATTAAGCTGATCTTTCTCTTCCCCTTATTTGTAACTGCAACACTGTATTCTATGCCCTCTCCTTTCCTTTTCACCATGTACTTTATGAACGGTATGTTTCTGTATAACGCAAGAAACAATACTTTGTGTTCTAATGCATGGCAATAATAAATCAAATCATAGGCGCAAATATCAAGAATGACCAGAGACAGAGGGGCAGCACAGTGGCACAGTGGTTAGCACTGCCTCCTCACAGTGTCAGAGACCCGGGTTTGATTTCTGGCTCACTATCGGTGTGGAGTTTGTATGTTTTCCCTGTGTCTGTGTGGGCTTCCTCCCATACCCTAAGGATGTGCAGGTTAGGCTGATTGGCCATGCTAAATTGTCCCTTAGTGTTGGGGGACTAGCTAGGGTAAATGTATGGGGTTATGGGGATAGGGATGGGATTGTGGTTGGTGCAGACTCAATGGGCTGAATGGCCTCCTTTTGTACTATAGAATTCTATGAATCTACATTAAAGACAGGCGATCAAATGCCCAGTCAAAAATGGATGTTTTCAGGAGTGTCATAAAAGAGATAGAATGAGAGAGACAGACATCTAAGGAGGTAATTCCAGATCCATGCAGCCGAATGAACTGCCAGCAATGGAGGAGTGATGAAAATTGCCGGGGGGTCGGGGGGGGGGAGGTTCCAAAGGTCCTGAATTGGAAGAAGCACATTGATTTCAGAGGTCTGCAAGTCTTGGAGAACTTTATACAGGGGATGGAGGAATTTTGCCTTGAAGGACTAAGAACATTCTGGAAGAATTTGTATATTAAAGCAGGGACATTGACATTTAAAAGGCATTTGGTCAGATATAAGGATAGAAAAGGTTTCAAAGGGTAAGGGCCAAATGCAGGCAAATGGGTTTAGTTTAGATGGGCATTTTGGTGGGCATGGGCCAGTTTGGGCTGAAGGGCCTGCCTCTGTGTTGTGGATTATGGACTAGGTGTCCCTGTCTGTTAAAGGGTTAATGCAAGCACTTTGGTTACTGCTATTCCCGAAAAGGCAACATTTCACAAGAAAAGGTAATTAAGCAGTTTGAAAGAAGCTGGAAACCTCTGAACCTCTGAGTTTGGGGGGGCCTGGTTACAAAATGGTCACAAGGTGGTTTGTAGGTTTGAAAATAAAAAAAAACATATCAACAAACCAGTTTAAAAACTGCTTTCTGCTTTTTGGGAGATGTGAGAAGGATTAACTGCTGGGGTAAGGAAGACAACAACTCTTGGAGATCCAGACTCCATTCAAAGCTGTCTCAAAATCATTTGAAGTTCTGAAATGGTAAGTTTTCAGCAAACTCCAGCTGAAAAGTAGTTCATTTATTGTTGCATCAGTGCTGAGGGAAGAAGCATTTAAGCCAGACATCAACATACCAACCATTGAGGTTAGACTCACTGGTCTATAATTTCCTGGGCTATCTCTACTCCCTTTCTTGAATAAAGGAATAACATCCACAATCCTCCGGAACCTCTCCCATCTCCATTGGTGATGCAAAAATCATCGCCAGAGGCTCAACAATTTCCTCCCTCACCTCCCACAGTAGCCTGGGGTACATCCCTTCCTGTCCTGGCGACTTATCTAACTTTTCAAAAGCTCCTATACATCCGCTTTCTTATTATCTACATGCTCAAGCTTTCCAGTCTGCTGCAAGTCTGCACTACAACCACCAAGATCCTTTTCCATAGTGAATAATGAAGTATTCATTAAGTACCTCATTAAGTAATCTGCTGGCAGAATTCCTCTTTTTTAGTTTATTATGTGTAGGCATGGGCAATATGCATCTGTTAAGGTATTTCATAGAATCATAGAAACCCTACAGTGCAGAAAGGGGCCACTGGGCACATCGAGTCTGCATCAAACACAATCCCACACAGGTCCTACCCCCATATCTCTGCATATTTACTCACTAATCCCTCTAACCTACACATCTCATGACACTAATGGGAAATTTTAACAAGGCCAATCAACCGAACCCACACATCTTTGAGACTGTGGGAGGAAACACACACAGACAGGGGGACAATGCGCAAAGTCCACACAGTGAACCGAGCTGGGAATCAAACCCAGGACCCTGGGGCTGTGAAGGAGCAGTGCTAACTACTGTGCTACCATGCTGCTCTTTGGAATACTTGTTATCCTTCCAAAATTCACGCTGCGTGATAATAATCTTTGCCTCTCTAATTGACCAGTCTGGTTTCTTAAGAAACTAGTAATTGTTTTGTTTATTGAAGAAAGCTAGTTATTGAGCACTCACTATGAGATTTATAGATAAAGCACAGATTTGGTCATGTCACCAGCTGGAGAATCAGTGATATATATGTAGTGACTCAGGGAGCATTGGAACTAGAGACAAACACCGCACTCCTCACATTTTGGTCGAAAAATGGCGCAGAGATCAGGAGCTGTAGGCGTTTACAGAGATAAGAGGATAGGGTTGGAGGAGGTTTTAGAGATAGGGACAGCTGGAGAAGGTTGTAGGGATGGGGAGCGTTGTAGGGACTGGAGGAGGTTACAGAGATGTCAGAGGGTGGCTGCACTGTTGAAGATTCAATACAATTGGCAGAACAAATTCTCCCTAAATTGTCTCAAATTTGATTTCAATAAACATACACAGGTTGAAGTGGGAACGTCGAGGTGGCGGTGCAGACTCATTGGGCCGAAGGGCCTGTTTCCTGTGCTGTTTTGTTCTTTCTACAAAGAGAGTGCTACACTGTCAAAGTGTTAGTACTGAGGGAGTGCTGCACAATTAGAGGTCAAAACTGAGGGAATGCTGCACTGTCAGACTGTTAGTACTGAGGGAGTGCTACACTATCAGAGGATCAGGACTGAGGGAGTGCTGCACTGTCAGAGGGTCAGTACTGAGGGAGTGCTGCACTGTCAGAGGGTCAGTGCTGAGGGAGTGCTGCACTGTCAGAGGGTCAATACTGAGGGAGTGCTGCACTGTCAGAGGGTCAATACTGCGGGAGTGCTGCACTGTCAGAGGGTCAGATACTGAGGGAGTGCTGCACTGTCAGGGGTCAGTACTGAGTGAGTGCTGCACTGTCAGAGGGTCAGTACTGAGGGAGTGCTGCACTGTCAGAGGGTCAGTACTGAGGGAGTGCTGCACTGTCAGAGGGTCAGTACTGAGGGAGTGCTGCACTGTCAGAGGGTCAGTACTGAGGGAGTGCTGCACTGTCAGAGGGTCAGTACTGAGGGAGTGCTGCACTGTCAGAGGGTCAGTACTGAGGGAGTGCTGCACTGTCAGAGGGTCAGTACTGAGGGAGTGCTGCATGTCAGAGGGTCAGTACTGAGGGAGTGCTGCACTGTCAGAGGGTCAGTACTGAGGGAGTGCTGCACTGTCAGAGGGTCAGTACTGAGGGAGTGCTGCACTGTCAGAGGGTCAGTACTGAGGGATTGCTGCACTGTCAGAGGGTCAGTACTGAGGGAGTGCTGCACTGTCAGAGGGTCAGTACTGAGGGAATGCTGCACTGTCCGAATCAGTACTGAACACACTGCTTGCCTCCTCCCTGCCTTCTTATGTGAAGTCTATTCTCACTTTTGCATTGCTGCCTGTGCTTTTTCACCTGCCCGATGCTTGATCCATCTTCCCCTTACCCTCCTTGTCCTTCCAATTCCTCCTCCCCTGCTCTTCTATCTCCATGATCCATTCATGTTCAGAACTCTGTTGGTACCAGCAATGTCTGAGGCATTCTCCCTGCTCCCCACATAGCCAGCAACCCCCTTACCACAGGCCCTTCTCTCGTGGCCCCCCAACTCCAGCTCTTCTGAAAGTGGTCTGTGGTTCAGGGAGAGATCCTGGTGGGTAAAGGTACAAAGGCGTCCAAGAGACGCTGGCTTCCCTGTTCCCGCAGTGTATTAAATATAGCAGTGTTTTAAATATAGATTGACACCAACAGCTGCACCTTGCTGACTTGAAATATAGAGCACTCTCTAAGCCAGGCCTAATGCCAGATTGCTTTAATGGCAGGTTTAACCCTTTCCAGGAGACGTCCCTTTGTCTCTTTGCCTCCATGCTCTCCCCCTTTCTTTCTGACCCTGCCTCCTTTTTTCTATTCCTTACCTTTTATTGGTAGGGGGATTGAATTTCGGAACTGCAACGTCATGTTGCAACTGTACAAAACTCTAGTGCGGCCGCACTTGGAGTATTGTGTACAGTTCTGGTCCCTGCATTATAAGAAAGATGTGGAGGCATTGGAGAGGGTACAGAGGAGGTTTGCCAGGATGTTGCCTGGTATGGAGGGCAGGTCTTATGAAGAGAGGCTGAGGAATTTGAGGTTGTTTTCGTTAGAAAGGAGGCGGCTAAGAGGGGACCTAATCGAAACATATAAGATGATTAGAGGTTTAGATAGGGTGGAAGTGATAGCCTTTTTCCTAGGATGGAGAAAGCTAGCACGAGGGGACACAGCTTTAAATTAAGGGGTGATAGTTATAGGACGGATATCAGAGGTAGGTTCTTTACCCAGAGGGTGGTTGGGAGTGGAATGCCCTGCCTGCGGCAGTTGTAGATGCGCCAAGTTTGGTGGCGTTTAAGAGGTTAGTAGATAAGTTTATGGACGAAAAGGGAATAGTTTAGTTTGGAGGGTCATTGCTTTTTCCTAGTTGGTCGGCGCAACATCGAAGGCCGAAGGGTCTGTTCTGCGCTGTAATGTTCTATGTTCTCTATTGCTCTTCATCCCTTAAGCTGTCTCTATCTCATTCTGTCTCGCCCTCTCTGTTTCTTTGTTTTTTCCGTCTTTCTCTTGTATACCTTCCTATCTCCCTTCCCATCTCTCAATCTCCCCTTTCTCCATCTCTCTTGTTCTCTATCTCCCTTAATCTCTGTCCTTCTCTGTCTCTTTCAATCTGTTTACCTGTCACTGTCTTTACCTCTCTTTCAGTCTCTTTACCTGTCACCATCTTAACATCTCTATTTCAGTCTTTCTTCATCATGCTTGTGTCTTAGCCCACTCTCTCCATCTCACACTTGTCTCTTTCCCCTCTCTCCATCTACTTCCCCTCCATCTCTCTCACCATTGTTTCCCCCTTCCTCTTCATTCCTCACTTGATCATGCTCTCCATTTCTGTCTTTCCTCTCTCCAGCTCTCTTTCGATTGCTCTCTCTGTCTCACTTTTCTACCCTACTCCCTCTCTCTAGCTCGAAGTCAGACAGGATGATGGAACCTGTCAGTGGAATTTGAGGTTATTCAGCTTGTTATCTGGTTCCTCATTTTAGGATGACTCATTGCTCTGATACATCCTGCTTGCAGAGTCCTCCAGAAACACAAAAGAACAGGCCCATCTTCATCCACAGATACTGAATTCAGCGCTGACATATAGCCAGGACAAGAGACAAGTTTCAAATTGGTGTTTAATTTTTAAATTGTTCTTCAAATCTGGAAACAGTGACAGGGCCGTAAGCTGCTGATGGTGCCAGTGAGCTGGAATAAAAAATGAAATCCCTCTTTGTCTGCTTTGTGCCTCAATTTGTATGGAGAGAACATCACAAAATGGGAGGAGTAAGAGGACGGTGCTAGGGATAAACAGACAGCTACTGTCCCAGACATGACACTCCCTGGACAGGTACAGCATAGGGTTAGATAGAGAGTAAATCTCCCTCTACACTGTCCCTATCAAACACTCCCAGGACAGGTACAGCACGGGGTTAGATACAGAGTAAATCTCCCTCTACACTGTCCCCATCAAACACTCCCAGGACAGGTACAGCAAGGGGTTAGATAGAGAGTAAATCTCCCTCTACACTGTCCCTATCAAACACTCCCAGGACAGGTACAGCACAGGGTTAAATACAGAGTAAATCTCCCTCTACACTGTCCCCATCAAACACTCCCAGGACAGGTACAGCAAGGGGTTAGATACAGAGTATATCTCCCTCTACACTATCCCCATCAAACACTCCCAGGACAGATACAGCAAGGGGTTAGATACAGAGTAAATCTCCCTCTACACTGTCCCCATCAAACACTCCCAGAACAGGTACAGCAAGGGGTTAGATACAGAGTAAATCTCCCTCTACACTGTCCCCATCAAACACTCCCAGGACCAGTACAGCACAGGGTGAGGTAAAGAGTAAAGCTCCCTCTATATACTGTGCTATCAAATTTGTACTCTGTGAATGGATTGGGAGTTGGAGGTAAGGTTTAAATGTTGGAGTGATTGAGTCACTGATGGCTCATAAGCTCCAGATCTGGTCTGTTTGCAGGGAGCTGGGAATGGTTGGAATGTTTGTCAAAGACAATGAGGAATTAGGGAAGGAGAGACTCGCACACTGTGACCATCAACTGCAACGCCCTGTGTATAGGTGAGTGTGGAATGTTTACAGTTTAGCTTTGCCCCAAAGTCAGACAGCAACCGAGCTTCACAAATTTGTCAGTGCTGGGATTTTAGGTGCAGTCGCATCTGTGATAGAGTGATAATATATATATATATATATATATATATTTATATAAATATATACAAAGTTTATATAAAATACCGCAGCAGGTAGAAATATATACAGACAGGTCCAGCAGGCTGGAAGGAGGTGGGCATTACCCCATTGCTGATTGAAAGGACAGAGAGCATCTCAAAGTGGGAGAGTTGTCAGAGACTCACTGGTTGTAAACTCAAGAGGAGGGGGATGCTGACCGGGTGGTGTGGTGGGGGCCAGCAGAGCTGGGTCATTGAGAAAACGTGGGGAGGTTGGCCAAATTTGAATGGAGGGGAATTGGAGGGAGGGATATTAGAGGGGAGGAGAATTGGAACAGAGGGGAAGGATCCTTGCTCTGGACGTGTGTCATGGAGCAAGTTATAGGGTGTTATTCATTAATAAGATGTAGGCGTCACTGGCTAGGCCAGCATTTATTACCCATCCCTAATTGTCCTTGAACTGGGTGGTTTGCCAGACCATTGCAGAGGGCATTTAAGAATCAACCCACATTGCAGTGTGGTTCTGGAATCACATGTAGGCCAGACTAGGTAAGAACGACAGATTTCCTTCCCTAAAAGGATATTAGTGAACCAGAGGGTTTTTTTCAACAATTAGCAATGGACTGACAGCCATCACTAATTTCAATTTCTGACTTTTAATTTCAGGTTTTTGTTGGATTCAGATTGGCTGCCAGTTGGGATTCAAACCCAGGGGCCTCTGGATTGTTGGGCAGTGAAAATACCATTATGTCACTGACTACCCCTCCTGCCCCGTCACAGCGAGACGCTCTTGCCGTCTGAATCGGCTTAATACTGACTGGTTGCCTCGAGAAGCCCCACCTTCATTTCGTCACCCCGGATGCTGCAACACTGATTGATCACGATTCAAAAGGCACATGGAGGGAGGGCATTAATTGGTCCTTCATCATCCCCGTGGGGGATAGTGTGGCGGGGAGAGGAGGTGGAAGTAGGGATGAAGCTACTACTCTTTTCCTCATCCTTAATTTCCTCCTCAAACGCCCCGCCTCCGCATTCCTGTTCCCGCCCTTTGCCTCCCTCTCCAAAGGAGCAGTCTTCATTTGCCCTTTTACGAGGTGACTATGGAGGCAACGGTGTGCTCATTGGCAAATTGTGCGGGAGATATCCATGGTGAGGTGGGGTGGGGGGGGGGCGGGGGCGGGGGGGGGGGGTGGAGTGCAGGGGTGGCGGAGAGGGTTAGAAAGAGGGCAGTCTTCCACTCAGGTGTGTATGCGTGGGGAGGTGGGGGGGATGGGATGGGTGGGTGGGGAGAGTATCACACGTGCGTCTGCATGCGTTGCTGATAGGGCCTCCCATGCTCCGACTGCTGCGAGGAGGAGTACGAGTAGCGTGATGCTCCAGTGAACTTGGCAGCAGGGTCGAAGAGGCGCTCCAGGTTACCGGGCCGCCCGTAGCCCGCCAGACCACATGGCGGGTAGCCCGGGTAGCCGTAGGCATCGAATGAAAGCTGGCTGGCCCCCTCCCCGCCACCCCCCGGGGCCTCGCCCACGTAGTCCGGCAGGCGCCCATAGCAGGAGGCGGGCAGGGGGGCGCCTGTCGCCGTGCCGTAGCCGCTGGCATGGGAGAGGCGGGAGGGGGGCCGGGCTTCATAGCGGGGCCCAGGGGGAGCTGGTCCGTAGTCCGCATAGAGCAGTGTCCGCGACGGCAGCCGATCATCCTGTGCTCGCACGTTGTAATAGCCGTTCGTCGGGTCCTGGGGCAAATCGAGGAGAGGAAAATAAAAGATGGGGGGTTCAGTTAAAGGCCTGATGACATATCAACCATCCTCCATCTATCTGATTGCAATCACTCTCATGCTCAGCAAAGCCCGCTGCATCGCCGTGGCACCTCTTTGCCAGTGCTTGCCAGTGACCAGTATAATCCTGGATTGCCTTCTTCACCCCCAAGCCACCACACCAAGGTTTGCCCCTTGAATGATTAATGCTAACTCTTTCTGTCATGGGAGACAGAGAATAGAAACAGGAGTGACCATTCAGCCCATCGAGCCTGTTCCACCATTCAATATGACCATGGCTGATTGGACACTTCAATGTCTTTTACACACACTGCCCCGTAATCCTTTATTTCATTGTTAATCAGAAATCTATCAATCCCTGCCTTAAACTTACTCAGTACCTGAGCTTCCACAGCCCTCTGGGGAAAGATTCACAACTCTCTGTGGAAAACAATTCTCCTCATCTTAGTCTTAACTTAGTCCATATTTTGAAATTGTGCCCCCTGGTTCTAGAAATCCAACCAAGGAAACATCTTACCTGCATCAACCCTGTTTATTCCTTGAAGTATTTTGATGCACCCCCTCTACGGTAATAATATCTTTTCTGAGATATCCTTTCTTAGCTTTTATTGGTAGGGGGATTGAATTTTGGAGCTGCAACGTCATGTTGCAACTATACAAAACTCTAGTGCGGCCGCACTTGGAGTATTGTGTACCGTTCTGGTCCCCGCATTATAAGAAAGATGTGGAGGCATTGGAGAGGGTACAGAGGAGGTTTACCAGGATGTTGCCTGGTATGGAAGGCAGGTCTTATGAAGAGAGGCTGAGGGATTTGAGGTTGTTTTCGTTAGAAAGGAGGCGGCTAAGAGGGGACCTAATCGAAACATATAAGATGATTAGAGGTTTAGATAGGGTGGACAGTGATGGCCTTTTTCCTAGGATGGAGAAAGCTAGCACGAGGGGACATAGCTTTAAATTAAGGGGCGGTGGTTATAGAACGGATGCCAGAGGTAGGTTCTTTACCCAGAGGGTGGTAAGGGTATGGAATGCCCTGCCTGCTGCAGTTGTAGATGCCCCAAGTTTGATGGTGTTTAAGAGGTTAGTAGATAAGTTTATGGGTGAAAAGGGAATGGTTTAGGTTAGAGGGTCATTGCTTTTTCTTAATCGGTCAGCGCAACATCGAAGGCCGAAGGGCCTGTTCTGCGCTGTAATGTTCTATGTTCTATAAGGGGACCAAAGCTATACCCAGTATTCCAGCTGTGATCTACTCAAGTTCCTATACAATTGAAGCAAGGGAAATTTTACCAGCTCACTCATCCCGATTCTGGGGGCAGGGGGGTCAGAGAACAATTCTCCATTGGCCTCGGATGGGATCGTACGAACCTTGAGCAGATGTGCCAATAATATTCTTCCCAATGTCTCACTACTCCTGCACTCAATTCTCTTGTGATAAAGACTAACATTTCATTAGCCTAATAGCTTGCTGCTCCTACATGTTAGCCTTCAATGACTTATGGACATCTACACTTTTTAATTTCTTACCATCTAGGAAATAAAATGCTTAAAATAAGTATGAGTCAACACACTGTCACAAACACATTAATCTCAGAAAATGGTTTATCTTCAAGGACGAAGAACATTCTGGGAGTATACGATAGATTGGAAGAAACTTATCCCGACAGGTTAAGAACCAGGGGACATAGATTTAAAGTCAAGGGGAATTGCCGAAACGCTTTTTCAGCCAGAGAGTGGTGAGAATCTGAAACTCACTGCT
Organism: Sphyrna mokarran; assembly: GCA_024679065.1. Classification (NCBI taxonomy): domain Eukaryota; kingdom Metazoa; phylum Chordata; class Chondrichthyes; order Carcharhiniformes; family Carcharhinidae; genus Sphyrna; species Sphyrna mokarran. The sequence goes on along the minus strand of JAGIQG010000014.1, from coordinate 12,043,332 downwards.
TGAAAGGGTAGAAGCGGAAACTCTCATAACATTTCAGGAGCATTCAGAATAGTGCTTCAAACACCACTGAAGACCGCAGAAAGCGGGAGCACAAAGGGGCTTGGAATCATGGTTCATGAAAGCCAGAAAGCTGACATAGAACATAGAACATTACAGCACAGAACAGGCCCTTCGGCCTTCGATGTTGTGCCGACCAAAATAAAAAGCAATGCCCCTCCAAACTAAACCATTCCCTTCTCTTCCATATACTTATCAATTAACCTCTTAAACGCCACCAAACTTGGCGCATCTACAACAGCTGCAGGCAGGGCATTCCACTCCCTAATCACTCTTTGAGTAAAGAACCTACCTCTGATATCCGTCCTATAACTCATACCCCTTAATTTAAAGCTGTGTCCCCTCGTGCTAGCTTTCTCCATCCTAGGAAAAAGGCTATCACTGTCCACCCTATCTAAACCTCTAATCATCTTATATGCTTCAATAAGATCCCCTCTTAGCCGCCTCCTTTCTAACGAAAACAACCTCAAATCCTTCAACCTCTCTTCATAGGACCTGCCCTCCATACCAGGCAACATCCTGGTAAACCTCCTCTGTACCTCTCCAATGCCTCCACATCTTTCTTATAATGTGGGGACCAGAACTGCACACAATACTCCAAGTGCGGCCGCACTAGAGTTTTGTACAGTTGCAACATGATGCTGCGGCTCCTAACATACAAGTACTGTACATAACTGTACATACTGTACACAAGTTTCTGTACATACAAGTACAGAAAACAAACGGAACGCTGGCTTTCATTTCTACACAATCATTGAATCCCTACAGTGCAGAAGGAGACCATTTGGCCCATCAAGTCTGCACTGACTCTCTAAAAGAGCATCTTATTTACCCAGACTCTCCAGCCCTGCCCTATCCCTGTAATGATGTAGAGATGCCGGCGTTGGACTGGGCTAAACTCAGTAAAGTTTTACAACACCAATTTTAAATCCAACCAATTTATTTGATAGTAAATCCGCGAGCTTTCAACACTATGTGCCTTCGTCAGGCAAATGCAGTGTTCTGATCTGCAGAGGCGCTCATATCCGTGGAGGCACTCATATCCGTGGAGGCACTCATATCCGTGGAGGCACTCATATCCGTGGAGGCACTCATATCCGTGGATATGAGTGCCTCTGCAGATCAGAACACTGCATTTGCCTGACGAAGGCACATAGTGTCGAAAGCTCGCGGATTTACTATCAAATAAATTGGTTGGATTTAAAATTGGTGTTGTAAAACTTTACTGAGTCTATCCCTGTAATCCAATGCATTTACCACGGCCAATCCAATAACCTACGCGTCTTTAGGTTACTAAGGGGAAATTTAGTATGGTCAATCCCCCTAACCTAACTCCTTTGGAGTGGAAGAGGAAACTGGAGCACCTGAAGTAAACCCACGCAAACATGGGGAGAACATGCAAACTCCATACAGACAGTGACCCAAGGTCAAAATTGAATCCAGATTCCTGGCGCTGTGAGACAGCGCCGTGCCACACCTTTCTAAAAAAAAGGAAAATCTTTTGCTGCAAACCTTTGCCCTTTCAGCTAGCTTCCTCTCTCTTCCATCACTTACTCATCCCAGAGATCCACCTCAGCCACACCCAGACTCCTTCTTCAAAGTTGCACCAATCTCAATTACCCCTTTGGCCCACCCTTGCTTCCCCCACTCCGTCCCAGAACCTATCTCTCTTTTTCTCTCTCTCTCTCTCCTTCCTGACACATGACTGTCCAAACTGCTAGCCCATTGGGTGTCATTCCCTCACCATCCAACCAATCCAAAACTGAAGTGGTTGAACTATAAAAATAAAGAGGTGTTGCTACAACTGTACAAGTACTAGTGAGGCCACATTTAGAATACTGTGCACAAGTTTGGTCTACGTATTTAAGAAAGGTATGTTATCATTGGAGGCAGTACAGAGGATGACCTTGGGTATGGAGAGACTGCCAAATGAGAAAAGGTTAAACAGGTAGACAGATACTCACTGGAGTTCAGAAGAACAAAAGGTATTATGATTGAAACATATAAGATTCCTGCAGTGGGGAGTTGGACAGGGTAAACATGGGGAGGATATTTCCAGTCATGGGAGAATGTTGGACCTAAGGGCACAGTCTCAGAATAAGGGGATGCTCATTTGAGATGGATCTGAGGAAGAATTTCTTTTGTCAAAGAGTGGTGAAAGTTTGGAATTCTTTGTGGAGGCTGAGTCCTTGAACATTTTCAAGGCTGATTTATCAGTTGAGGAATTAAGGGTTAAAGTGATGAACAGGAAAGTGGATTTAATGAGTGTTTGATCAGCCATGATCATATTAAATGACAGCGCAGTCTCAAATGATAGAATGGCCTATTCCTGTTCCTATTTTTTATGGTCTCATGGCTAACAAGGTTTCAAGTCAAGTGCTGGAAAATGGGATTAGAATAGATAGGTGTTTGATGGCTTGCATCAACATCTTAGGCCGAATGACCTTAATTTTGTGTTGTTTAAAGCAGTGGTGTACACACATGTGGCCAGTGGGTCGACATAGTGAAAGCAGAACTGGAAACTACAAGAGTGAGAAAGAGTGAGGGTGAGAGTATTGGTCGGGGAATGTTTGACTTGTTTTCCCTCATCGATCTTTCAAATACTGGAATAACTCAATGGCAGCTGTAGGGATGGCTTCAGAATTTGGAGTGGAGGGAGAATCCTCCCAGCCCACTGTGCTGCTTTGTAGTGTAGTGGGCTGGCTGGGACATTTGAGTGGAGGCTGTTTTGCGGGTTTCCCGCTGGGTGCTGTGGCTCTGTGAGTCTATGAGAGCCGGATTTCCAGCGCCCCCGTCAGCTCTGTGCCAGAAATCAGCACAAAGCTGAATAAATTATGAAAATTCCAATTCTATGCCATTTAAATTCCATTAGCGGGCCTGGGACTGAAGACTCCAGGGATGCTGGCATCTCCCCACCACCAGGAGCATTTCATTCCAGTGGAGTTTAGTATAGCTCCCCACTTACAGGGAGCTGGCAATCCCACGCCAGTTGAGTGAAGGGAGGCTGTCAAGGTCCCCCCAGAGGGTTTGGGCGCTGGGGTGGAGGGGGGTCTGGGCATTGCCACCCTGGCATACCAGCCTGGCCCCTTGGCACTGCCCACCAGGCACTGGACAGTGCTAAGGGGGTCCCGCTGCTACTTTGCATTTGCGCTGAGTGGCAGAGGGATGGAGGCCAATGATTGGAGCTGGCCATTGGCAATATTTGCTCCAGTTTTACAGAAATATGACACTTGGAATTTTTTTGGGAGAATCGCCCTCCTCCACCTATGGTTTTTTTAAAACAGAGGTTAATAACATGTCTTGAAAGCTGTAGGGTTTATTCATTAAAATAAATAAAGGTAAACAAATAAAAGTTAAAGATATACCTAAAACACACATACCTGTGTGATTAACAAAGAGAACTTTTAGTAGTTTAGATTAAGCACAGTAAAATACACAAGGTAAGTGCAACCTTTCTTTGGTTTTTCCCAATTTGAATTTGATGACTGTTTGATTAATATATGAATGACGAAGCATTCTTGTTATGAAATTTTCAGCGTGTATTAAATACATTTAATCTTATCCAAGGGGTCATGATTAGTGAACAACCCGATTTCAATTGTACGGCCCACTGAGGGGAAGGAGGGCCACTCACATGATTTACTCGCCAGCCGAGGCTGCCATCGCTGCCTTAAAGCGTTAATGCAAGCACTGTGGTTGCTGTTGTTCCCGGAAAGGGCAGCATTTCATAAGAAAAAGTAATTAAGCAGTTTGAAAGAAACTGGAAACCTCTGGACCTCTGGGGGGGCAGTTATAAAATGGTCACAAGGTGGTTTGTAGGTTTGAAAATAAAAAAAATATCAGCAAACCAGTTTAAAAACTGCTTTCTGCTTTTTTGGGAGAAGCGAGAAGAGTTAACTGCTGGGATAAGGAAGACAACAGTTCCTGAGATCCAGACCCCATCCAAAGCTGCTCCATATTCACTTGAGGTTCTGAAATGGACTGACTGCAAGTTTCCTGCAAACTCCACTTGAAAAATAGTGCCAGTCATCGATTGTTTCCCAGGCCAGTGCTGAGGGAACTATCGTTTCAGCCAGACATCATTTCAAACACTCCATCATCTCTCGTTTTCCCTCAAACCATTGACTTCTAGCCTGGTTATTGAGTGCTCACTCTGAGACTTACAGATGAAGCACAGACCTCGTCACTTCACTGGAGAATCAGTGAAATACATGTAGTGACCCGGGGAGTACTGAAATTAGACACTGCATTCCTCCCATGTCCATCAGAACAACACTTAGGAGATAGGAGAGGAGGGGGCTTTGAGGAGAGATTGCAGGGTAGGAGGATTTGAATGGAGTGGGATTGGAGGGAAGAGGAATTTGAGGGGAGATGGATTGGAAGTTCAGAGAACATTCACTAGGATGATCCCCAGTATGGAAGGATTGTCTAATGAGGAAAGCTTGAGCAGATTGATACTCATTGGAATTTGGTGATCTCATTGAAACAAAAAGGACTAAGGGCTTCACATGGTAAATGCTGAGAAGATATTTCTCCTCACAGGACAGTCTAGAACTAGAGGGAAAAGCTTCAGAATAAACTGCGCATCAATTTAAGATGAGGAATTTCTTCTCAATGGCAATTGTAGGGATGTCTTCAGACATGTGAAGTTGTGTGCCTTTGCCACACATAGCTGTGGGAGGAGAGTACAAACTATATACAAATCCTCATGTGTTTAAGGCTGAATTAAATTTTTGCACAGATGTGGAAAGAACAGAAAAGGGGATATGATGAATATTGGATCAGCTACGACCCTAGTGATTGATGGAAAAGACTCAAGGGGCTGAATGACCTTTTTCCTGTTTCATGTGGTCTTTTGGAAGGGGAATTGGAGGATGAGACAATGGAGAGGGAGGGGGAAAAGAGAGGCAGAGGAAGTGGAGAGGGAATGGGGAGGGAGGGGGAGCGGAGAGGGAGGGGAAGCGGAGCGGGACTGGGAGGGAGGGGGATTGGAGAGGGAGGAGGGATTGGAGAGGGAATGGGGAAGGGAGGGGGGATGGAGAGGCAGGGGATTGGAGAGCGGAGGGGGCTTATTGGAGAGGGAGGGGGATGGAGAGGGAGGGGATGGAGAGGAATGGGGAGGGAGGGGGATGGAGGGGGATTTGGAGAGGGAAGGGATTGGAGAGGAGGGGATTGTGAGAGGGCATGGGAGGGAGGGGGATTCGGAGAGGGAGGGGGATTGGAGGGGGATTGGAGCGGGAGGGGGATTGGAGAGGCGGGGGAGCGGTAGAGGGAAGGGGAAGCGGGAGGGTAATGGGAGGAGGTGGATTGGAGAGGGAGGGGGATGGAGAGGAAATGGGGGGAGGGGGATTGGAGAGGGAGGGGGGATTGTGAGCGGGAGGCGGGTTCCTGTCGGTTCGGTATTGTTTGGAGTCTTTTTTTTCTTTTTTTTTCGGTGTTTGTGTATTGGTGTTGTCTTTATTATGGAGAGGGAGAAGGGGAGGGAGGGATTGGATGAGGGAGGGGGATGGAGGGGGATTGGAGAGGGAGGGGGGATGGAGAGGGAGGGGATTGGAGAGGGAATGGGAGGGAGGGGGATGGAGAGGGGAGGGGGATTGGAGGGGGATGGAGAGGGGAGGGGGATTGGAGAGGGACGGGGGATGCGGAGAGGGAGGGGAAAGCGGAGAGGGAGGGGAGCGGAGAGGGAGGGGGGAGCGGAGAGAATGGGAGGGAGGGGGATTGGAGAGGAGGGGGATCTGGAGGGGGGATTGGAGAGGGAGTGGATGGAGAGGGAGGGGGATTGGATGAGGGAGGGGATTGGAGAGGGAGGGGAATTGGAGAAGGAGGGGAGCAGAGAGAAGCCGGGGGGGGGAGATTGGAGAGGGAGAGGGGAGCGGAGATGGAGGAGGGAGCAGAGAGAAGCCGGGCGGGGGGGTAGATGGAGAGGGAGGGGGAGCGGATGAGGGAGGGGAGCGGAGAGGGAGGGGACTGAGAGGGAGGGGACGTGGCAGTAGGCGAGGGGGAATTGGGAGAGGAGGGGAATTGGAGAGGAGAGGGAGAATTGGAGAGGGGAGGGAAGATTGGCGAGGGAGGGGGGAGCGGAGAGGGAGGGGGAGTGGAGAGGGAGGGGAGCAGAGAGAAGCCGCGTGGGGGGGAGATTGGAGAGGTGAGGGGGAGGGAGAGGGAGGCGGAGCGTGAGAGGGAGGGGTAAGCGGAGAGGGAGGGGGCGGAGAGGGAGGGGGACTGGAGAGGGGAAGGGCGCGAAGAACAAATATAAAGAAAAGAATGGAGAGGGTAGGGGATGGAGAGGAGAGGGGGAATGGAGATGGAGGGGAATGGAGAGGGAGGGGAATTGGTGAGGGAGAGGCATTGGAGAGGGAGGGAATTGGAGAGGGAGAGGAATGGAGAGGGAGGGGGAGCAGAGAGAGCGGGAGGAGATTGGCGAGGGGCAGGGGGTGGAGAGGGAGGGGATTGGAGGAGGGAGGGAGATTGGAGAGGGCAGAGGGGAGATTGGAGAGGGAGGGAATTGGAGAGGGAGGGGGAATTGGAGAGGGAGGGGGAGGGGAAGAGGGAGGGGACTGGAGAGGGAGGGGAATGGAGAGGGTAGGGGAATTGGAGAGGGAGGGGGAATTGGAGAGGGAGGGGAATGGAGAGGGAGAGGAATTGGAGAGGGAGGGGAATTGGGAGAGGGGAGAGGAATGGAGAGGGAGCGGGGAGCAGAGAGAAAGCGGTGAGGGGGAGCGGAGATTGGAAGAGGGGAGGGAGGGGGAGGGAGAGGGAGGGGAATTGGAGATGGAGGGAGATTGGAGAGGGAGGGGAGATTGGAGAGGGAGGGGGGGTGGAGGAGGGAGGGGAGATTGGAGAGGGAGGGGATTGGAGAGGGAGGGGGAGAGGAGAGGGAGGGGGAGGGAGAGGGAGGGGGAGCAGAGAGAAGCGGGGGCGGGAGATTGGAGAGGGAGGGGGAGCAGAGAGGGAGGGGAATTTGGAGAGGGAGGGGGAGCGGAGAGGGAGGGGGAGCGGAGAGGGAGGGGGAGTGGAGAGAGGGGGAATTGGAGAGGGAGGGGATTGGAGAGGGAGGGTTAAAGCTGAAGCCTAGGGAAAGGATTCTGTACCTTCAGCTCACAGTCCTCACGGGTGTCCAGAGTGTCCGAACGGAGATCTGCTTTCAAATCCATGTCGTCCTGGAAGGCCTGTGGGGATAGAGAGAATGTCAGCAGGAAGCTGGCCAGCTGGCTGGGCATCGTCAGATATACGACCGCTTCCTAGACAGGACTGAGCAGTGTCTGGTCATCTCATCCTCACAGACAGAGACAGACAGACAGCAATCTCATTCCAGTAGACAGTCTGTAGAGAAAAACCTGCACACAAAGGTTCATACCGAGTACATGGCCTTTAACACACGTGTTGCAGTCGACATGTTTGATTCTTCCTCATCCATCTCCTTACTCATCAGCTGAGAATCTTTGTTCACAGTCTCGACCTTGATATCAGGCTTCCCCAGAGTTACATCCTTACGACCTGCAATAGCAAACAGCCAATGGACATGATATTGTAAATCTCCTTCTACACTGTCTCCATCAAACACTCCCAGGACAGGTACAGCACGGGGTTAGATACAGAGTAAATCTCCCTCTACACTGTCTCCATCAAACACTCCCAGGAGAGGTACAGCACGGGGTTAGATACAGAGTAAATCTCCCTCTACACTATCCCCATCAAACACTCCCAGGACAGGTACAGCACGGGGTTAGATACAGAGTAAATCTCCCTCTACACTGTCCCCATCAAACACTCCCAGGACAGGTACAGCACAGTGTTAGATACAGAGTAAATCTCCCTCTACACTGTCCCCATCAAACACTCCCAGGACAGGTACAGCATGGGGGGGTTAGATACAGAGTAGAGCTCCCTCCCCATCAAACACTCTACTGTCTTGGATAAGGTGGGGGTGGGGGGCAAGTGGGTTTTGGAGGGGAGAGGTTTGAAATGCAGAGGGGCATTGCAGGTGCCACGGAAGGGAGGTATCTTGGAAGTGGGTGGGATTAGAGAGCAACTTGGTGGACCAACGGTGAGAACTGATGCCTCCAGCACATAGATCCCAGATTCTATTCTGGCCTTGAGTGATTGTCTATACGGGGTTTACACATTCTCTGCATGGGCTTCTTCCGAATGCTCCGGTTTTCTCCCATTGTTCACAGATCTGTTTAGATGGATCGGCCATGCTAAATTGCCCCAAGACATGTAGGGTTAGGGGAAATCAGTGGACAAATATATGGGGTATGTAGAGTTAACAGCTTGGGTTGGTAGCACGTGGGACTGGGTAAGATCCTCTATCAGAGACTTGGTACAGACAGGGCCGAATGGCCTCTTTCAGTACTGCAGGGATTCTATAATTCGTGTTTGGTGGTGATTGAACTGGAAAGGTGGGCAAGATTAGGAGGAGGTTCATGGGGGAGAGATTGGAGGAGAGAGGGGGTGGGAGGAGAGAGGATGGGGTTGGACGGGAGGGAGGGGTGCGTCGAGAGGTCCTGGAGAGTAGGGGGGTGCTAGAGGGGATGGATTTGCAAGCAAGGGGGGGGTCGGACGGGAGGAGGGTCAGAAAAGAGAAGGGCTGGAGAAGAAGGGAGTCAGAGGGGAGGGGTGTCGGAGGGGAAGGGTGTTGGAGGGAAGGGGTATGGGAGGGGAGGGGTGTGGGAGGGGAGGGGACGTCGGAGGGGAGAGGCGTCGGAGAGGAGGGGGTCAGAGGAGAGAGGTGTCGGAGGAGTGGGAGGTCAGAGAGGAAGAAGATAAGAAGGGAGAGGGGCCAGAGGGGAGGGACCAGAGGGAAGGGGACTGGAGTGGGAACAAAGGGGGAGGGTGGCTGGAGGGGAAGAGAGGTTCAGAGGGAGGGAAATCAGAGGGGAAGGTGTTGGAGGGGTGGAGAGATCAGAAAGGAGGGGGTCGGAAGGGAGGGGAGTCAGAGGAAGGGGCTCGGAGGGGAAGGGGGGGTTCAAAGGGGAGAGGAGTTGGAGGGGAGGGGGGTCAGAGGGGAGAGGGTCAGAGAGGAGAGGGGGTCAGAGGGGAGAGGGGGTCAGAGGGGAAGGGGTGTCAGAGGGGTCGTAGGTCAGAGTGGAAGGGTGTCGGAGGGGAGAGGGATCGGAGAAGAGGAGATCAGGGGTGAGAGTCGGAGTGGAGAGGGTTTGGAGGGGAGAGGTTCGACGGGAGGGGGAATCGGAAGGGAGAAGATTTGGAGGGAAGGCAAATCAGAGTAGATTGTAAGATAGGGGCTTTGTCTTGGAGGGTGATTGTAGGTGTGGGACAGGAGGGGGAGTGTCGGGAAGAGGACTGGACGTCACGTCCATTGAGGTCACTCACTGCGCTTCCGTCTGCGGTAGAGGATGATAGCGAGGATGGTGAAGAGGATAGTCAGCAAGATTCCAAGACCAACAGTGATGCCGATGATTAATCCAATTGGAAGAACGTCTGGAACAGCGAGAACAAGAAAAAAAAAGATGAGAGAGAGATGAATATTGAATGAAACCTGGCCTCAAAATAGAGAAAGTGCTTTCAATCTTTTTTGAACATATATACATCATCTGGGGCCCCAAATGATGTTAGGTCTCTTGTTGAGATGTGTTCTATCTTCTTTCTGCTCTAGGTGGACCACAGGGAGAGATACTGTAATTCCATTTGTAACCCTGACTGAAGCCTGAGGCCTAAATTTGGTGTTCAAGCCAGGATTGGGCTCATGCTGCCACCTTGTGGAGGTAAGACAAACTGCAGGGAACAGCAATGCGGCATCAGCATCTCTTTTCCCACTAAATACCTCGTGACCGAAGTAGTTTATTCATTAGTCACAAGTAGGCTTACATTAACATTGCAATGAAGTTACTGTGAAAATCCCCTAGTTGCCACATTCTGGCTCCTTTTCAGATACACTGAGGGAAAATTTGGCATGGCCAATCCACCTTAACCAGCATATTTTTCAGATGAGGCTCTCTCTCCCTTAATCTCTCCCTGTTGCCCTCTCTGAGTCTCTCTTTATCAATCACTCTCTGTCTCTCTCTTTCTCTCTGTTTCTGCCTCTATCTCTCCCTCTGTCATTTATTCTGTCACTCTCCATCTCTCTCTCTTTGTTGCTCTCAGTCTTTCCCATCACACTCACTCTTGATCAGTCTCTCCATCAGTCTGTCACTCTCTCTCTCTCTATGTCTCTTTCTCTCTGTGTGTCTCTCTCTATGTGTCTCTCTCTCTGTGTCTCTCACACTCCATCCCTCATTCTCTGTCTGTCTCTCTGTCTCTCGCCCTATGACAGGAGAGTTACTTCATCCTGTGTAGTACTGGCTCTGGGAGTGATAAAACTGGAATTACCCCCTCACCTTGCTTGCTGAGTTGAATGAGAGCTGTGCCAGGCCCGAAAACATTCCAGGCTGTGCAGTTGTAGTGGGTTTGAAAGTCTGACTCTGCAACGTTGTTGATGAGCAGAGTGGACCGCACACCAGTGGCTGTGCCCACTTTCTCAACAGTGTATCGTTCAAACGTCCCTGATTCCAGGACATTGTCTCTCCAAGCCCAGACCTAGTAGAAAAGGGACAAGAATTAATAAACCCAGTGCACTGCCAACCATCACTCTTAAACGCCCATTTTCCATTGACACACACCGGGCAGTCTGTTCCCCTATCGGAGGGGTGATCCACCCACCTCTCCCCATTCACACACACCGGGCAGCCTGTTCCCCTATTGGAGGGGAGATTAACCCTCTCACCCACCTCTCCCCATTCACACACACCGGGCAGTCTGTTCCCCTATCGGAGGGGGATTAACCTTCTCACCCACCTCTCCCCACTGACACACACCTGGCAGTCTGTTCCCCTATCGGAGGGGGATTAACCTTCTCACCCACCTCTCCCCACTGACACACACCCGGCAGTCTACTCCCCTATCGGAGGGGGATTAACCCTCTCACCCACCTCTCCCCATTCACACACAACGGGCAGTCTGTTCCCCTATCGGACGAGGATTAACCCTCTCACCCACCTCTCCCCATTCACACACACACACCAGGCAGCCTGTTCCCCTATCGGAGGGGGGATTAATCCTCTCACCCACCTCTCCCCATTCACACACACCGGGCAGTCTGTTCCCCTATCAGAGGGGGATTAACCCTCTCACCCACCTCTCCCCATTGACACACACACCGGGCAGTCTGTTCCCCTATCGGAGGGGGATTAACCCTCTCACCCACCTCTCCCCATTCACACACACCGGACAGTCTATTCCCCTATCGGAGGAGGATTAACCCTCTCACCCACCTCTCCCCATTTACACACACCGGGCAGTCTGTTCCCCTATCGGAGGGGGGATTAACCTTCTCACCCACCTCTCTCCATTGAATTGCTGCTTTTCTCTGATTGACAATGTAAGTTGAAGTTATTTTTCATACTTACAATACGATCAGGCAGTGGGATACTTCCGATGTAACATTCCATTCTCCCCTGATGCCCCTCTGCTGCATACTGCACTGTGTTGCTCGAAATGATGGGAGGACCTTTGGGTAGAAAAGAGAGGTGTTTGCAGATGGTAAACAGCACTGAGTGCAGTCTGATCGAATGAATGGGATCTCTCTCGCTGATCCCATCCCTACCTCCCTGAGCAGGCACTGAGCAGATTGGAAATCTCAGCCCTTCCAACACTGCACCCCTCTCGCCACTCAGTAATCACCAGATCACCCAGAGACTTCCAAAACCCAAACAGTGTTTCTGCATACTTTTGAGTGGGAGATCACAACTTCCCCTCCTCCAAACCCCCGTCCTCAATACCCCTTACCTCCAATCCCACTTCTCTCTAATCTCCCTCCCTTCCAATTACCGCCCTCCCCTCCGATCCCTGCTCCAATCCCCCTCCCATCAATTCCTCTCCAATCCCCATTCCACTCCAATGCTCCTCCCCTGTGAAATCCTCCCTCCCAATTCTGCCTCTCCCAATTCCATCCCCTCCAATCCCCCTCCTGTCCAATCCCCCTTCCCTTCATATCACCTTCCTCTCTATTCTTCTACCTCTGAACCCCCTTTTCCTCCAGTTATCTCCAATCTCCCACCCCAGACATGCCCAGCTCAATTCCACATAATCAGAGTGTGTGGTGGTCCTCACCTTTGACATTGAGGGTAACCTCTCGCTCACCAACCCCGATTTGGGGTACAATGGCCTTGCAGACATAGGATCCAGCATCAGCCTGGCTCACCGACTTCAGAAAGAGATGGTTACTGTTACTGAGGACCTATGATCAAGAGGAAAATAGAGAAAAAGGGACAGAGGGAGCTCAGAGAGGGTCCAGTATACACATCTCCCACACCAGTAGATTTCCCTTTCACACACACACGCACGCCCACACGTACATACAGAACCTTTCCAGCAATGAGAACACTTGCACGGTCTTCACCCAATCACCTCCTCCTTCCACCTCTGAACCTATCGCCTTCCACCCCTCATCTTATCGACCCCTCTACCCCTCAACCAATCACTTTCTCCATCCCTCAATCCCACTGATGTTGGAACCAATTACATCTCCTCTGCTCACCCACCTCTCACCCTGTGTCTCACTCCCTACCAAAATCCCCTTCTGCTCCCCACCACCTTCTATAGAAAACTAAGGGACAGAGAGAGAGAGAAAGAGATAGAAAAACAGAGGTGGGGGAGAGAATAGAGAGAGAGACAAATGGAGGGACAGACAGACAGAAAGAGAAACAGAGAGAGAGGAAAAGACAGACAAACAGAGATGAGGAGAGAACACAGAGAGAGAGAGAGAGAGAGAAAGGGAGAGACAGATAGACAGGAAGACAGACAGAAAGAGAAACAGAGAGAGAGAAAAAAAGGCAGAGAAACAGAAATAAGGGAAGAGAAGAGACAGAGAGAGAGGGACACAAACAGAAACAGACAGAAAGAGAAAAAAACGGAGAGAGAGAGACAGAGAGAGAGAGTGTCCAAGAGAGACAGAGACACCGAGGGAGAGCTGTGATTCAATGTGTTCCAGTTGTTGATTTCGGACTGATTCCTTGGGCCAATCTCATTGATTTGATCCTCCTCCAAAGTTGGGTGTGGACTTGCTTCCCCATCACAACATCGTTCCCACTGGTGAACCCACAGCCCACTGGACTCTTGTAAACTTCCTCCCCCACACCATCTCCCCTCAGTGACCCCTCCCCTACACAGCACCCCCTCAGTGACATCTTCTTCACACCGTCCCCCCTCAGTGACCTCTTCTCCACACCCTCCTCTCAGTGACTCTCCCCTACATACACCTCTTGGTGACTCCTCAGTGACCCCTCCACTACACCCCCTCCTCAATGACCCTTCCCCCAAACCCCTTCAATGACCCCTCCCGTACACTCTCTCAACGTCCCTTTCCCAAAACCCCCTCAATACCTCTTCCCTACATCCTTCCTTAGTGATCCCTCCTCCCAGACACCCCCCCAATGACCCCTCCCTAACCCCCTTCAATGACCCCTTCCCATATACACCCCTTCTCCACATCCCCCTCAATGACACTACCCCACACCCTTCAGTGACCCATCCGCTACACCCTCCCCCAGTGTCCCATCCCCCCCCACACCCCCTCAGTGAATGCTCTCCTACACCCCTCCTCAATGACCCCTCCCCCAAACCCCTTCAATGACCCCTCTCCTACACCCCCTCAATGACCACTCCCCTACACACCCTCAATACCCCTCACTACACCCTCCCTCAGTGACCCTCCCCCAAATATCCCTCTCAGTGACCTCTCCCCTACACCCCCTCAATGACCTCTCCCCACAACCCCCTCAATGACTCCCCCACACCCTTCCGTGACCCATCTGCTAAACTCTCCCTCTGTGTCCCCTCCACCCCACACCCCCCTCAGTGAATGCTCTCCTGCACCCCCCCTCAATGACCCCTCCCAAAACCCCTTCAATGATCCCTCCCTTAACCCTCCCTCAGTGACCCCTCCCCCCACACCCCTTAGTGACCCCTCCCTACACCCCCCTTTATGACTCCTCCCCCAAGCCCCTTCAATGACTCCTCCCCTACACCTTTCCTCAGTGACTCCTTTTCCTAGACACCCCCCCAGACCCTTCATCCATAACCCCCTCAATGACTTTCCCCACACTCTTCAGTGACTCATCCGCTACACCCTCCCTCAGTGACCCCTCCCCCCACACCATCCCTCCCCCGTCCAATGACCCCTTCCCTCTCGGGAAGGGGTCCGTATACACTCCCTCTCGGTGACCCTTCCCCCATATAGCCCCTCAGTGACCCTTTCCTCTACATAAGCCCTCTCAGTGATCCCTTCCCCATACAACCTCTATTACTGATCCCTTCTCCAAACACCTCCAGACCCCCTCAGAGACCTCACCCTCCCCCCCATACAAACCAGATAGAAACTCCTTCCTATTGACCAAACCGTCTCCCACATACAGTCTCTCAGAACTCCTTCCTCCTCAGCAACACATCCCCAGGCTATCTCCCCAACCCACACCCTCCAGCAGTGGCAACCCTACCATGTTTGATCCTTTCCTTGTCCACGTCAGGGTCAATGGTGGGTTCCCCACCCAGACACAGTTCAGTGTGACATCATGTCCTGTATCAGCTGTGGTCATCCTTGGCTCCTCCACAATAATGGGTCCAACTGCAGAGACAGAGAGAGAGAGAGACAGAGAGAGAGACAGAGAGAGAGAGACAGAGAGAGAGACAGAGAGAGACAGAGAGAGAGAGAGAGACAGAGAGAGAGACAGAGAGAGAGAGACAGAGAGAGAGAGAGACAGAGAGAGACAGAGAGACAGAGACAGAGAGAGACAGAGAGAGAGACAGAGACAGAGAGTGAGAGAGAGAGAGAGAGAGAGAGACAGACAGAGAGAGAGAGAGAGACAGTGAAACAGGATGAGAGTAGAAGAAAGATAAAAAGAGGGACAGATAGAGTCAGTGAGGCACACAGAGGCAGGGAGAGCAGAATGGAGGGAGAGAGAAAAGAGGAGAAAGAGCAGCAGAGAGAGAAAGACAGTGAGCGAGAGAAAGAAAGACAGAGTGAGAGAAAGAAAGACAGAGAGCGAGAGAAAGACAGAGGGAGAGATAGGCAGGGAGAGAGGAGAAACTGAGACATTAGTGGTTCATAAATTCTAGCAAAACCACACAGTTCTCTAATGTCCTTTATGGAAGGAAATCTGCCCTCCTTAGCTGGTCTGGCCTTCATGTGTCCAGACCCACAGCAACTTGTTGACTCGTAACCTCCCTCTGAAATAGCCTGGTGAGCCACTGAGCCAAGAAGGCAAATAATGGACACCTTCTTAAGGGGCATCTAAAGAGTGAGTGTTTAATGCCCAGCCGTACCAGCAACACTCACATTCCACAAAAAAAAATAGAAAAGAAAGTCTCTTATATGGAACTTGACTGAAAGCCCTCTGGTGAATGAATTAAAATAGAATCTCCCCTATCCACTGCATCTGGCTATTTCTTATACAATGTTTTAAAACTGATGGGACTTTGTGAAGGTCTGCAATGGCTTTGAAGCGCTTGGGAAAGCCCTGAGACTGTGGAAGAGGCAGGGGAAATGGAGGTCTTCCTGTGCAACAAGCTGAAGGAGGTTTCCCACACAAGCTGAAAACCACACGTTCTCAGACCCACAGAAAAGAAGGGGAAGTGGAGAGGAGGGGGATCAGAGGGGAGAGAGATCTGAGAGGAGGGGTTTGGAGGGGAGTGGATTTGGAGGGGAGTGGATTCAGAGGGGAGGGGGAGTGGAGGGGAAGGGGATCAGAGGAGAGGGGGATCAGAGGAGAGGGATCAGAGGGGAGGAGATGTGAGGGGATGGGGATCTGAGGGTAGGTTGATCAGAGAAGAAGGGAATCAGAGGAGAAAGGATGTGAGGGAAGGGGGATATGATGGGAGGAATTCAGACGGGAAGAGGGATCAGAGGAGAGGGGAGATCAGAGGGGAGAGATTGTGCATGGTGGGGGAATCAGAGGGAGAGACTGTGAGGGGAAGGGGACCAGAGGGGAAGGGGATCTGTGGAAAAGGGGATCTGTGGGAAGGGGATCGGAGGGGAGGGGATGGAGGGAAGGGGATCGGAGGGGAGGGGGATTGGAGGGGAAGGGGATCAGAGGGAGGAGGGGGATCAGACGGGAGGGAGATCGGGGGGTCAGAGTGGAGGGTATCAGTGGTGGAGGGGATCAAAGAGGAGGGGAATCAAAGGGAAGGGGATCAGAGGGGAGGGGGATCAGAGGGGACATCAAAGGGGAGGGGGATTGGGGGGGATCTGAGAGGGGAAATGGGGGGGGAACACAGGAGAGCAGATGTGAGGGAGCAGATGTGAGGGAAGGGGATATGAAGGGAGGGGATATGAGGGAAGGGAATATGAGGGGAAGGTATCAGACGGGAGGAGATGTGAGGGGAGGAGATGCGAGAGGAGGGGGAATCAGAGGGGAGGGGGAAAATCCAGAGGGGAGGGGGAATCACGAGCGAAGGGGGAATCAGAGGGGAGGGGTAATCAGAGTGAGGGGGGGAGGAATCAGAGGGGGGGGGGGGGGAGGGGGAATCAGAGGGGAGTGGGAATCAGAGCGAAGGG
The DNA here is from genome assembly GCA_024679065.1 of Sphyrna mokarran. NCBI lineage: Eukaryota > Metazoa > Chordata > Chondrichthyes > Carcharhiniformes > Carcharhinidae > Sphyrna > Sphyrna mokarran. The sequence continues at coordinate 12,026,726 of JAGIQG010000014.1, read as the reverse complement.
GATCAGAGGGAAAAGCGGGAAATAAGAGGGGAGGGGGTAGGTAATCAGAGGGGAGGGTAATCAGAGGGGAGGGGAATGCAGAGGGGAGGGGGAATCCAGAGGGGAGGGGTAATAAGAGGGGAGGGGAATTCAGAGGGGGGAGGGGGAATCAGAGGGACGGGGGAATCAGAGGGGAGGGGAATCAGGAGGGGGAGAGGAATCATGAGGGGAGAGGGAATCAGAGGGGAGGGGTAATCAAGAGGGGAGGGGGGAATCAGAGGGATGGGGGAATCAGAGCGGAGGGGGAATTAGAGGGGAAGGGGAATCAGAGGGGAGGGGGGGAATCAGAGGGAAGGGGAATCGAGGGGAGGGGAATCAGAGGGGGGGGGAATCAGAGCGAAGGGGAATCACAATCACTGGGAGGGGGAATCAGACGAAGGGGAATCAAGAGGGGAGGGGGAATCAGAGGGTTAAGGGTAATCAGAGGGGAGGGGGAATCAGAAGGGGATGGGAATCAGAGGGGATGGGTAATAAGAGGGGAGGGGAATCACGAGGGCAGAGGGGGAATCAGAGGGGAGAGGGGAATCAGAGGGGAGGGGAATCAGAGGGGAGGGGAATCAGAGGGGAGGGGGGAATAGAGCGAAGGGGAATCACGAGGGGAGGGGGAAGCAGAGGGGAGGGAATCAAGAGGGGAGAGGGAACAGAGGGGAGGGGAATTTCAGAGGGGAGGGGAAAGCAGAGGGGAGGTGGAGGAGGGAATCAGAGGGGAGGGGGAATCAGAGGGAAGGGAACTTAGAGGGGAGGGGAATCAGAGGGGAGGGGAATAAGGAGGGGAGGGGTAATCAGAGTGAGGGGGAGAATCAGAGGGGAGGGGGAATCAGAGGGGAGAGGGAAATCAGAGGGGAGGGGACTCAGAGGGGAGGGGGAATACAGAGGGGAGAGGGATCAGATGGGGAGAGGGAATCAGAGGGGAGGGGAATCAGAGGGGAGGGGGGGAATCATGGGAGCGAAGGGGATATCAGAGGGAGGGGAATCAGAGGGGAGGGGAATCAGGAGAGGGAGAGGGAATCAGAGGGGAGGGGTAATCAGAGGGGAGGGGGAAGCCGAGGGGGAGGGGGAATCAGAGCGAAGGTGAATCATAGGGGAGGGGGAATCACGGGGAGGGGAATCAGAGGGGAGGAGAGGGAATCAGAGGGGAGGGAATCAGAGGGGGATGGGGGAATCAGAGGGAAGGGGAATCAGAAGCGAAAGGGGAATAGAGGGGAGGGGAGGAATCCGGGGGAGGGGGAATCAGAGCGAAGGGAATCAGAGGAAGAGGAATCAGTAGTGGAGGGGTAATCAGAGGGGAGGGGGGTCGGACGAGGGGTAATCAGAGGGAGGGGGAATCACGAGGGGAGGGGGAATCAGAGGGGAGTGGGGGGGGAATCAGAGGGGAGGGGAAATCAAGAGGGGAGGGGAATCAGAGGGTGAGGGGAATCATGCAGGAGGGGGAAGCAGAGGGGAGAGGAATCAGAGGGGAGAGGGAATCAGAGGGGTTAGGGGTTAATCAGAGGGGAGGGAATCAGAGGGGAGGGGGAACAGAGCGGGAGGGGGAATCAGAGGGGGGGGAATCAGAGGGAGGGGGAATCAGAGGAAGGGGGAACAGAGGGGAGGGGGGAATCAGAGGTGAGGGGAATTCAAGCGAAGGGGAATCAGAGGGGAGGGGGAATCAGAGGGTAGGGGGTAATCAGAGGGGAGGGGGAATCAGAGGGGAGGGGGAATCCGAGGGGAGGGGGGAATCAGAGGGGCGGGGGGATCAGAGGGGAAGGGTAATCAGAGGGGAGGGGAATCAGAGGGGAGGGGAATCAGAGGGGGAGGGGGAATCAGAGGGAGGGGAATAGAGGGGAGAGGGATCAGAGGGAGAGGGAAATAGAGGGGAGGGAATCAGAGGGGAGGGGGAATCAGAGGGGAGAGGGAATCGAGGGGAGAGGGAATCAGAGGGAGGGAATCACGTAGGGGAGGGGAAATCAGAGCGAAGGGAATCAGAGGGGGAGGGGGATCAGAGGGGAGGGGGACTCAGAGGGAGACGGGAATCAGAGGGGAGGGGAATCAGAGGGAGAGGGGAATTCAGAGGTGAGGGGGAATCATGGAGGGTAGGGGGAATCAGAGGCGAAGGGGAATCAGGAGGGAGGGGGAATCTAGAGGTGAGGGGGAAATCAGAGGGGGAGGGGAAAAAGAGGGAGGGGGAATCAGAGGGAGGGGGGAATATCAGAGGGGGAGGGGAATCAGAGGCGAAGGGGAACAGAGGGGAGGGGAATCAGAGGGGAGGGGAATCAGAGCGGAAGGGAATCAGAGGGGAGAGGGAATCAGAGGGGGAGAGGGAATCAGAGGGTGAGGGGAATCAGAGGGGGGCGGAGTGTTTTTAATGCCGCACATGAGGGCTGGAAAAAAAAGAAAAACAAAAAAAACAAAAAAAGAAAAAAAAAAAAAAAGAAAAAAAAAAAACAATAAAAATAAAAAAAAAAAAAAAATAAAAAAAATCAGAGGGGAGAGGAATCAGAGGGGAGAGGGAATCAGAGGGGAGGGGGATCAGAGGGGAGGGGGAATCAGAGGGGAGGGGACGCAGAGCGAAGGGGAATCAGAGGGGAGGGGGAATCAGAGGGCGAGGGGGAATCAGGGGGAGGGGAGGAGCAGAGGGAGGATCAGAGGGGGAGGGGGAATCAGAGGGGAGGGGGAATCAGAGGGGAGAGGAATCAGAGGGGCCAGAGTGGGAATCAGAGGGAAGGGAATCCTAGGGAGGGGAAACAGGGGGAGGGGGAATCAAGGGGAGGGGGGAATCAGAGGGGAGGGGGAAGCAGAGGGGAGGGGAGAATACAGAGGGGAGGGGGAATCAGAGGGGAGGGGAATCAGAGGGGGAGGGGAACAGAGGGAGAGGTGAATCAGAGCGGAAGGGGATAGAGGGGGAGGGATCAGAGGGGAGGGGGGAATCAGAGGGGAGGGGAATTCAGCAGGGGAGGGGAATCAGAGGGGGGGACTCAGAGGGGAGGGCGGAATAGAGGGAGGGGGAAATCAAGGAGGTGAGGTGGTCATCAGAGGGGAGGGGAGAATCATAGGGGCAGGGGTAATCAGAGGGGAGGGGAATCAGGGGGAGGGGAATCAGAGGGGAGGGTAATCAGAGGAGGGAAATCAGAGGGGAGGGGGAATCAGAGTGGGACGGGGGAAGGGGGAGTGGAGGGAATTGAGGGAGGAAGGGTAGAAAAGGTGGGAACAGAGGAAGAAGGGGGAAACACAGGAGGAAGGGAGAGGAGGGGGGGAAAGAAAACAGGAATTGAGGCATGGGGAAACAGGGGAGGAGAGGAGAAGTAACGAGGGGAGAAGAGGGGGAGGGGAAAGACAAGGAGAACAAGACAGGATGGAGATGAAGGAGGGGAAAAGGGGGAATGGAGGGGGAAGGGAAGGGAGCAGCAAAGGAAGAAGGGCCAGTAGAGGGGGATGGAGGGAAGGGGGAAAAAGATAGTAGAAAGGAAGGGGGAAAAGGGGGAAGGGGACAGGAAGGGGGACAAAGGTAAAAAAGGAGGGGTGAGAGAAGAAGGGGGAAGGGGGAAAAAATAAGGAGGAAAGGCACGTGGGGTAGGGGGCCATTAAAGAAATACAGAGGATAAAATAGAGGAAAAAGAAGAAGTCAGAGGGGGAGACACGGGGGAAGGAGAATAGGAGGGAGAGAGGAGGGGGATGAGGTGGACAAACGCCTCAGGGGGAGAGGAAACAGACAGCAGGGGGGATAAGAAGGGGGACAAAAGAGGGGATATAGAAGGAGGGGGAAAACAGGGGGGAAAGGGAGGAGACGCGCATTAAAGGGGGGAAATGGAAAAGAAGGAAGGGGTAGGGGGAGGGAAAGAGAGGGGAAAGAAGGAAGGTAAGGGGTGAACGGAAAGGGTAAGCAACGGAGGTAAAAATAAGGGAGGAGAGGAAGGAGAGGGGGAACAAAAAGGAAAAAGAGGAAGAGGAGGGAAGGGGTAGAGGGTAAGAGGCAAGGGTGGAACAGAGGGGAACAGAAACATAAAAGGAGTGGGGGGAAAAGGAAAAGGGGAAGAGGGGGAAGGAATGAGAGGAAGACAGAGGAGGGGGAAGGTAGAAGGGGAGTCAAGGGTGAAGGGGGAAGGAGCATAGAGGAAAATAAGGGGGGAAACAGGGGAAGAAAGGGGGAAAGGGGAGGGGGATAGGTAAGGGGGACAAAGGGGGAGGGGGAACGAGAAAGAGAGAGAAGGAAACGAGGAGAAGAATATAAGATTCAGGGAATAGGGGAGGGGGAAACGGGGGGAGGGGAAATTAGAGAGGGGGGGGAGAAAAGGGGGAACAAGAGAAAGTAAGGACGGGGAGAAGATAGGGTACGGGGGAGGAAGATAAGGGAGGGGGAAAGGAAGTGGGAAGGTGGACAGAGTAAGGCACAGGGGGAAGGGAAGATAGGAGGGGGAAGAAAAAAGAACTGAGGATCGGGGGGAAGGGGGAAATAGACAGTAGGGAGAGCAGAGAAGGAGGAGGGGGAAGGGGTAGGGGAGCAGCAAAAGGAGGGAACGATAGGGTGAGGGGGGAAAAAAGAAAAGAGAAAAAGGAGGGGGGTAGGGGGAAGAGGGGGAAGAGAAAGGGGGAATAAAGGAAAATAGCAAAAGGGGGGAAAAGGGGGGAAGGGGGATTAATACAGAAAGGGGGAAATAAATTAGGAAAGCAGGGGAGAACGGGGGAAGGGGGAAGCCATGGAAAAAGCAGAGGGGGAAAAAGCAAGGCAAAATGAAGGAAAGATAAGGGGGATAGTGAAAAGTAGTATATAAATGGGAAATGAGAAGATAGGAAGCGAATGTAATAAAGGAACAAAAGGAGGTAAAAGGTAGTAAGAGGAAATAAATGGGGGAACAGACGGAGGGGGAAAAGGGAGAGGAGGACAAGTAGAAAAAAGACCAGAGGAGTGGGGAAAAAGGGAAAAGGAGGGACAGGGAGGCCAAGGAGTAGAAAAAGGAGGAAGAGGGGAGGGAGGAGGGGAGGGACAAGGTAAGGATAAAGGGGGGAGGAGGGGGAAGACAGGTAGGGGAAGAGGTGGACCAAGGGGTAGAAAGTAGAAAAGGAGAAGGGAGAAAGGTAGAAGAGGGAACTAAGGGGGAGGAAGGACGGAGGGGAAGAGGAAGGGGGAATAGGATAGAGGTGCAAGGGGGAAAGGGGGAGGGGGGGGGGGGGGGACAAAATCAGGGGGAAAAAAGAGGGGAAAACGGCGAAAGGGGGATAGCAAAAGGGAGGGGGATTTTTTTAAAAAAGGCATGGGAAGGGGAAAAAGGGGGAAAGAGGCAAAGGAAGACAGAGAAGAAAAAGGAAAGAATGGGGAAAACGGAACGGAAGGGGGCAGGCGGGAAACGAGTACAAAGGGGGGGAACGGGCATAAGACAGAAGGGGGAAGGATAATGAAGAGACAACGACCAAGGGAGAGGGAGGGAATGGGAGAAAAAAAAAAGGGGGGGGGAAAAAAAGGAGAGGAGAAGGGGGATATCTATAAAAGCAGAAGCATGGAATTGGGGGATAAGAGGGGAAAGGGGGAAAGGGGGAAGAAAGGGGGGAATTAGGAGGGAGGGCAGAGGGGAAAAGGGCAAAGGGAGAGAGGGGAAGGGAGAGGAGGGGGAAACAGAAGGGCAAGGTGGAACAAGGAAAAAAGAGAAGAAGGGGCAGAGAAAAGGTAGGGCGAGGACAGCAGGGAGTTGAAAGAAAGACATAAGGGGGGAAACATAAAAAGGGTGATGAGTAGACAGGAATAGGGGAAGGAGGGGGAACCAGAAAGAAGAGAAAAGGGAGGGGAAGAAGCAAAAAGAAAAGGGAAGAAAATAAAATAGAAGGGGAAGGGGAAAAGAAAAGGGAGGGGAGGGGGAGAAGAGGAAAAACAAGGGGGAGGAAGAAGGAGCAAAGGAGAGGGGGAGAGAAAGGGTGAAACAAGAGAATTAACAGGGGGGGGAAGAAAAGAGAAGGGGAATCAGAGGGGAGGGGAATCAGAGGGTGAGAGGAATCAGAGGGGAGTAGGGAACAGGGGGAGGGGTAATCAAGGGGAGGGAATCAGAGTGGAGGGGATCAGAGGGGAGGGGAATCAGGAGCGAAGGGGAATCAGAGGGGAGGGGAATCAGAGGGGAGAGGAATCAGAGGGGAGGGGAATCAGGGGGAGGGGGAAATCAGAGGAAGGGGAATCAGGAGGCGGAGGGGAATCAGAGGGGAGGGAATCAGAGCGAAAGGGGAATCAGCAGGGGAGGGGGAATCAGAGGGGAGAGGAAGCAGAGGGAGGGAACAGAGGGGAGGGGGAATCAGAGGGAAGGGGAATCCAGAAGGGAGGGGGAATCAGAGTCAGAGGGGAGGGGGAATCAGAGGGGAGAGGAATCAATGGCGGAGGGGGGAATCAGAGGGAAGGGGAATCAGAGGGAAGGGGATCAGAAGGGAGGGGGAATCAGAGGGGAGGGGGAATCAGCGGGTAGACAGGGAAAAATTTCAGAGGGGAGGGGAATCAGAGGGGAAGAGGGAACAGAAGGGGAGGGGGAATCAGAGGGAGGGGGAATCAGAGCGAAGGGGAATCAGAGGGGAGGGGGAATCAGAGGGGAGGAGGAACAGAGGGGAGGGGGAACAGAGGGGAGTGGAATCAGAGGGAAGGGAAATCAGATGGGAGGGGCGACTCAGAGGGGAGGGGGAACAGAGGAAGGGGAATCAGAGCGAAGGGGAATCAGAGGGGAGGGGAATCAGAGCGAAGGGGAATCAGAGGGGAGGGGGAATCAGAGGGAGGGGAATCAGAGGGGAGGGGGAATCAGAGGGGAGGGGGAATCAGAGCGAAGGGAATCAGAGGGAGGCGGGAATCAGAGCGGGGAGGGGAATCTAGAGGGGAGGGGGAAATCAGAGCGAAGGGGAATCAGAGGGGAGGTGGAATCAGAGGGGGCGGGGGCTCCTCTCTCTTCTCACGAAATCAGAGGGGAGGGGGAATCAGAGGGGCGGGGAATCCCCAGAGGGAGAGTGGGAATCAGAGGGGGGAGGGGGATCAGAGGGGAGGGGAATCAGAGGGGAGGGGAATTCAGAGCGGAAGGGGAATAAGAGGGTGAGGGAATCAGAGCGAAGGGGAATAAGAGGGGAGCGGGAATCAGGGGGCGGGTCAGAGGGGAGGGGAATCAGAGGGGAGGGGAATGCAGAGCGAAGGGGAATCAGAGGGGAGGGGAATCAGAGCGAAGGGGAATCAGACGGGGAGGGGAATCAGAGGGGGAGGGGGAATCAGAGGTGAGGGGGAATCAGAGGGGGGGGACTCAGAGCGAAGGGAACAGAGGGGAGGGAATCAGAGCGAAGGGACTCAGAGGGGAGGGGGAATCAGAGCGTAAGGGGGAAATCAGAGGGGCGAGGGGGAATCAGATGCGAAGGGGAATCAGGAGGGGAGGGAATAGAGGGGAGGGGGAATCAGAGCGAAGGGGAAATCAGAGGGGAGGGGGAATCAGAGGGGAGGGGGAATCAAGAGGGGAGGGGAAAAATCAGTGGGGAGGGGAATCAGGAAGGGAGGGAGAATCGAGGGGAGGGGGAATCAGAAGGGGAGGGGGAATCAGAGGGGAGGGGGAATCAGAGGGAGGGGAATCAGAGCGGGAGGGGAATCAGTGGGGAGGGGCGAATCAGAGGGGGGGGGAACAGAGGGGAGGGGGAATTCAGAGCGACGGAGAATCAGAGGGGGAGGGGGAATCAGAGCGAAGGGGAATCAGAGGGGAGGGGAATCAGAGCGAAGGGGGAATCAGAGGGGAGGGGGAATCAGAAGGGGAGGGGACTCAGAGCGGATAGGGGAATCAGAGGGAGGGGTGGAATCAGAGGGGAGGGGAATCAGAGGGGAGGGGAATCAGAGGGGAGGGGGAATCAGAGGGGAGGGAGAATAGAGAGCGAGTCATTATGACACTTACACTGCACATCAACCAAGGTGCTGACGTTGGTGCTCCCAACAGCGTTTTCCACCTCACAGGAAACTGGCTCGGTGAAATAGGTGTGATCAATCGCAGTCTCATACACATGGCCCCTTGCTCCATCAATGAGAACACCACCCTTTGCCCATCTGAAAGGATGTGAGAGGGAGAGAGAGCCAAAGACAGAAAGATGTTGGAACAATAAGAGATCAAGATGAAGATGGCAGATAGACAGTTGGAGAGAGGGGCAGAGAGAAAGAGAGAGAGAGAGAAAGACAAGAGAGGGAGAGAGAGAAAGACAAGGGAGGGAGAGAGAGAAAGACAAGAGAGGAAGAGACCGAAAGACAAGAGAAAGAGAGACAGAAAGACACAGAGACAGTGACAGAAAGAGAGTGACAGACAAAGAGAGACAGAGAGAGAGAGAGAGAGAGACAGACAGACAGACAACAGAAAGAGTGACAGAGGGGGAGTTACAGAGACAGAGGCAGTCAGAAAAAGACAGAGAGATAGAGAGAGAGAAAGAGATGGGGGAAACAGAGAGAGGGAGAGAGAAAGAAAGATATAGATAGAGGAAAGAGTTAAAATGGTCAGTCAAGTTAGCAATCAATTACAGAAATGGAGATGACATTTTTTGAGCAAGGTGCAGAATAGCCTCCTCAGATCACAATTTCTTCAAGGTTTTGATGGTTTATGGTGTGGTGTGGTGCACCCAGCTGATATGGGGACTGTGGCTGAGGAAGTAAGACTGAGTGAGAAAAAACACTGAATACTAAAGAACAGGCCATTTAACCCAGTTGGCTTCTGTGAAATAAAAAGCAGTGCAAGCAGGAGGAATCTTTCTGATCCGCTTTTTAAGATGTTGAGAGGAATAGATAGAGTGGATTCTTGGAGGCTATTTCCCAGGGCTGAAATGGTCGCTACGAGAGGACACAGGTTTAAGGTGCTGGGGGGGCAAGTACACAGGAGATGTTAGAGGTAAGTTTTTCACTCAGAAGGTGGTGAGTGAATGGAATCGGTTGCTGTCAGTGGTGGTAGAGGCGAACTTGCTGGGGTCTTTTAAAAGACTTCTGGATGAGTTCATGGGATTTAATGGGATTGGGAGTTACAGATAGGTCTGTGGCCTGGTAAGCAGAGATATGATTGGCACAACTTGTGGGCCGAAGGGCCTGTTTTGTGCTCTAGTGTTCTATGTTCTATGTACTTGACTAACATTTAACCCACAATCAAATCCAACTGTCAGGGGCTCAGTACTGAGAGAGCACTGCACTATCAGAGGGTCAGTGCTGAGGGAGTGCCGCACTGTCAAAGGGTCAGTACTGAGGGAGTGCTGCACTGTCAGAGGGTCAGTACTGAGGGAGTGCTGCACTGTCAGAGGGTCAGTACTGAGGGAGTGCTGCACTGTCAGAGGGTCAGTACTGAGGGAGTGCTGCACTATCAGAGGATCAGTGCTGAGGGAGTGCCGCACTGTCAAAGGGTCAGTACTGAGGGAGTGCTGCACTGTCAGAGGGTCAGTACTGAGGGAGTGCTGCACTGTCAGAGGGTCAGTACTGAGGGAGTGCTGCACTGTCAGAGGGTCAGTACTGAGGGAGTGCTGCACTGTCAGAGGGTCAGTACTGAGGGAGTGCTGCACTGTCAGAGGGTCAGTACTGAGGGAGTGCTGCACTGTCAGAGGGTCAGTACTGAGGGAGTGCTGCACTGTCAGAGGGTCAGTACTGAGGGAGTGCTGCACTGTCAGAGGGTCATACTGAGGGAGTGCTGCACTGTCAGAGGGTCACTACTGAGGGAGTGCAATTACTGTCAGAGGGTCAGTACTGAGGGAGTGCTGCACTGTCAGAGGGTCAGTACTGAGGGAGTGCTGCACTGTCAGAGGGTCAGTACTGAGGGAGTGCTGCACTGTCGGTGAGTCAGTACTAAGGGAGTGCCATACTGTCAGAGGGTCAGTACTGAGGGAGTGCAGCACTGTTGGAGAGTGAGTACTGAAAGAGTGCTGCACTGTTAAAGCATCAATAATGAAAAAACACAGGGTCAGTACTGTGGGGGTTGGGCAGTGGTATTAGCTTGGAGATTGATACAAGAGTATGACAACAGAGTGGGGCAGTGAGATTAATTTGTAATTTGATACAGTGCATGTGGGGATGGCATGGGACAGTTGAGTTAGTTTGGGGATTGATACAGGGTTATGGATTAGAATGGGGCAGTGAACAAAGAACAAAGAACAAAACAGCATGGGAAACAGGCCCTTCGGCCCAACGAGCCCACGCTGCCACCCTGACGTTCCCACCTCTACCCGCGATCCCTGTCATAGAACATAGAACATAGAACAATACAGCACAGAACAGGCCCTTCGGCCTTCGATGTTGTGCCGACCAAAAAAAAAGCAATGCCCCTCCTAACTAAACCATTCCCTTCTCATCCATATACTTATCAACTAACCTCTTAAACGCCACCAAACTTGGCGCATCTACAACAGCTGCAGGCAGGGCATTCCACTCCCTAATCACTCTTTGAGTAAAGAACTACCTCTGATATCCGTCCTATAACTCATACCCCTTAATTTAAAGCTGTGTCCCCTCGTGCTATCTTTCTCCATCCTAGGAAAAAGGCTATCACTGTCCACCCTATCTAAACCTCTAATCATCTTATATGCTTCAATAAGATCCACTCTTAGCCGCCTCCTTTCTAACGAAAACAACCTCAAATCCTTCAACCTCTCTTCATAGGACCTGCCCTCCATACAGGCAACATCCTAGTAAACCTCCTCTGTACCCTCTCCAATGCCTCCACATCTTTCTTATAATGTGGCGACCAGAACTGCACACAATACTCCAAGTGCGGACGCACTAGAGTTTTGTACAGTTGCAACATGATGCTGCGGCTCCTAAATTCAATCCCCCTACCAATAAAAGCTAAGACTCCATATGCCTTCTTAACAACTTTATCCACTTGACTGCCTACTTTCAGTGATCTATTGACACATACACCAAGATCCTTCTGTTCCTCAACACTATTAAGATCCCTACCATTAGCCCTATACTCTACACATTTATTGTTCCTGCCAAAGTGCATTACCTCACACTTTTCCACATTAAACTCCATTTGCCACCTCTCGGCCCAGCTCTGCAACTTGTCCAAGTCACTCTGTAAACAAAAACACCCCTCTTCACTATCTACCACTCCACCAACTTTAGTATCATCTGCAAATTTACTGATCCATCCCTCAATACCCTCATCCAGATCATTTATAAAAATTACAAACAGCAGGGGCCCCAAACCAGACCCCTGAGGCACACCACTCGTCACCGAACTCCACGATGAATATCTCCCATCAACCACCACCCTCTGTCTTCTATCTGCCAGCCAATTCCTAATCCAATTAGCTAAATCACCCTCTATTCCACACATCTGCATTTCTGTAGAAGTCTTCCATGGGCCACCTTATCAAACGCCTTACTAAAGTCCATATATACTTCATCAACCGCCTTACCCCCATCCACCTCTCTGGTCACTTTCTCAAAAAAACTCAATGAGGTTAGTAAGGCATGACCTACCCTTCACGAAACCATGCTGACTATCCCCAATCAATTCATTTCTCTCTAAATAACTATAAATCCTATCCCTAATAATTCTCTCCAATACCTTGCCCACATGTCCATGTCCATACATGGACATACCTGTCCATGTTTATAGATCTATGGATTAAAAACCAAATTTGAGACAATTTAGGGAGAATTTGTTTTGCCAATTAGCCTAAGAGCACATCTTTAGGATGTGGGAGGAAACCGGAGCACCCGGAGAAAACCCACACAAGCAAGGGGAGAATGCGCAAACTCCCACAGACACAGGCCCAAATCCATGTGTCTGCACAGCACAGCGATAGTCACTGAGCTGTCGTGTTGCGGCGTTAGTTTGACTATTAATGCAGAACCAAGGGGAGAACGGGACAGTGGGATTTTGGAGTTTAATGTGGAAAAGTGTGAGGTAATGCACTATGGCAGAAATAATAAATGTGTAGAGTATAGGGCAAATGGTAGGATTCTTAGTAGTCTAGATGAACAGAGGGATCTTGGTGTGTATGTGCATAGATCCCTGAAAGTAGGCAGTCAGTTCGAGAAGGTTGTTAGGAAGGCATATGGAGTCTTGGCTTTTATTGGTAGAGGGATTGAATTTCGGAGCCGCAACGTCATGTTGCAACCGTACAAAATTCTAGTGCGGCCGCACTTGGAGTATTGTGTGCAGTTCTGGTCCCCGCATTATAAGAAAGATGTGGAGGCATTGGAGAGGGTACAGAGGAGGTTTACCAGGATGTTGCCTGGTATGGAGGGCAGGTCTTATGAAGAGAGGCAGAGGGATTTGAGGTTGTTTTCGTTAGAAAGGAGGCGGCTAAGAGGGGACCTAATCGAAACATATAAGATGATTAGAGTTTAGATAGGGTGGACAGTGATAGCCTTTTTCCTAGGATGGAGAAAGCTAGCACGAGGGGACACAGCTTTAAATTAAGGGGTGATAGTTATAGGACGGATATCAGAGGTAGGTTCTTTACCCAAAGGCTGGTTCGGGAGTGGAATGCCCTGCCTGCAGCAGTTGTAGATGCGCCAAGTTTGGTGGCGTTTAAGAGGTTAGTTGATAAGTATATGGAAGAGAAGGGAATGGTTTAGTTTGGAGGGGCATTGCTTTTTATATTGGTCGGCGCAACATCGAAGGCCGAAGGGCCTGTTCTGTGCTGTAATGTTCTATGTTCTATGATTTGTTTGACGATTGATAAAGGGATATGGGGAGAGAATCGGCCAGTGGGATTAGTTTGAAAATTGATACAAGACTACGGAGAACGCAAGGCAGTGGGACTTGTTCAGAGGTTGATACAGGGATATGGGGAGAGCTTGGGGCGGTGGGATTAATTTGGGATTATTACAGGGTTATGGGAAAAAAATGGGGCAGGGGGATTAGTTTTGGGATTGTTGCAGGACTATGGGGAGAGTGCAGAACAGTGGAATTAGTCTGGGATTGGTACAGGGCTATGGGAAGAGCATGGGGCAGTGAGATTAACTCGAGGATTGTTAGAGGTTTACGGGGAGAGCAATATGGAGATAGAACTGTAGGAAAGCATGGATCCTCGTGTATTACTTGCCTGGTCAATACATTGGTCTACGTTGCTAAGTGATGAGTACAGAGGAGTGACTTCCCATACCTGTAATTCCTAATGACTGGGTTTGCGTTCACTGTGCAGGTGAAGACAACACGATCCCCCTCACGAACCTTCTGTGGATGGATGGATAACGTGACGCTTGGCAGATCTAAGGAGGACAAAGTGGGAGAACGTGAGAGATTGAGTGAATTGTATAGGATAAAAACAGGGCAAAATCAGAGAGACAAAGAGCATTTGGTGGGAATAGAGAGCAGAGGCAGGGAAAGTGAAAAGATGGAAGGTAAGGAGAGAAATTACAGTTGCAGATTGAGAGGGAATGAGAGGCACAAAGAGAGAGAGAGAGAGAGAGAGCGAGAGACAGGAGCTCTCATGCTCCACCTGTCTCTTTTGCAATTCATCTCTCACTTTCGTGCTCCATCTCTTTCTCATGTTTCAACTCTCACTCTGCCTCTCTCTTCTCCTCTCCCTCCGCCTCTCTATCTCCTTTGCTCCAAATCTATCTCTCTTACACCCTCTGTCCATCTCTCTCAGTCTCTCTCCCACCCACACACTCTCTCTCACTCTGCCTATTTCCTTCCATCTCTCTTGCTCACTCCATCTCTCTTATTTGATGTCCCTGTCACTCCATCTGTCTCCTCTCTCTCTCTCTCTCCCTATCTCTCTCAGCTTGTCCCCCTCACTCTGTCTCTCCTTTACTCCATCTCTCTCTTGCTCTGTCTCTCTCTCTCTCTCTTTCTCTCTCAATCTCTCTCTCTCTCTCTCTTACGGTGAACGTTGAGTCGGACTCTGCTCTCCTTTCCTGATGGCAGTGCCTCGTTCCTGGTTCTACAGATGAACTCACGGCCAATATCCCGGTCGGAAGGACAGAAAGTTAGAACGCTGACCGTGGTTGCGCGCTTTCCATCATCCATCAGAGTCTGAAAGAGAGAGAGGATAACACGGTTACTGCTGAGAAAGAAAGAGAGAGAGAGAGTGTGAGAGAGAGAAAGAGATAGAAAGAGAGAGAGAACAACAGAAACAGAGCAAGAGAGGAAGCGACATAGAGTGACAGCGAAAGAGACAGACAGATGGAAAGAGACAGAAAGCGACAGACTGAGATAGAGATATAGATACAGAGGAAGACTGACAGAGGACAGTGACTGGGAGAGACAGAAAGAGAGATGAGGAAACTCTGCTGGAATGTACCTGGGTTGAAGTTGCTCCATTCTGCTGTTGCCCCTCACTGTGCCAGGCAATCTCGGCTGCCGGCTTGGCTCCTTCAACATGACACGTCAGATTGTATGGAATGCCAGCCCTCAGCAAGATCTCTGGCGCACCATCGATGACTGGGTCACTGGGAGGGACTAGGAAGAGGAGAGATCCACACCATTGGAGAGACAGTGAGAAGTCCAGACTTCTGTGATGCATCCCATTCTTTATCAACACTCACACCCTCAAGGAGAATAACAACATCACAGCAGCACGGAGAATGGTCAAAAAGCATTTCACGGCAACTTGATCAGACCAAATTATAACTCCCAGCATAGACTGAGATTGGAGTGACAGAGCGAGAGAGAGAGAGAGTGAGGGTGGGAGGGTGTGCGGGAGGAGAGAGAGTTGGGGAGAGAGAGGGAGCGAGGGAGGGAGAGAAAGGGATGGAGGGAGGGAGAAAGAGTGGGAGGGAGACAGAGCAAGGGAGGAAGAGAAAGAGAGAGAGGAAGACAGTAAGAGAGAGGGACAAGGAAGGAGAGGAAGGGGGAGAGACAATGAGAAAGAGAGGGATAGAGAGAAAGTATGGTGCTTCAGTATCAGGAGGGAATTCCAGATCTTCGGGCCCCAAGCACCTGAAGGCACAGTCACGAATGGCGGAGCAATGGGAATTGAAGTGGCTGGAATCGGAGGAACGCAGAAATCTCATAGGATTATAGGAGCTGGAAGAGATTACAGAGATAGAGTTGAGGGAGGTCACAGCGATTGGGAGGGTTGTAGGGGCTGGAGGAGGTTACAGAGATAGGGAGTGTTGAGAGGCTGGAGGAGGTTACAGAGATTGGGAGGGTTATAGTGACTAGAGGAGGTTACAGAGATAGGGAGGGTTGTAGGGATTGTAGGAGATTACAGAGATAGGGAGGGGTGTAGGGACTGAAGGAAGTTACAGAGACAGGGAGGGGTGTAGGGACTGGAGGAGGTTACAGAATACGGAAGGTTGAAAGTCAGAAAGTTTGCATTGAATGGGTGAACTGGACATAAGGACTATGTTTTACGATCTAAAGTTTTACGGAGCAATCTAGGTCATCCAAAATATCTTGGCACTTACTCAATACGGTAAGTGTAGCTCGGTCAGAGCGGAGAGCAACCTCTGTTGCTTGACATTCATAATCCGCATCATCTGAGAGCTCTGCTTCCTGGATCTCAAGGTCATAAATACCCTTGTCCATGTCTCCCAGAATTTGATACCGAGGCCAGGCTGCAAAACAGATGTCAAGGTTAGATACAAACGAAAGTTCCCTCTATACTGTCCCCATCAAATGCTCCCAGCAGAGATAGAACACAGAGTTAGATGAAGACCATGCCTCACTCTCCACTGTCTCCATCAAACGTTCCCAAGAAAGGTACAGAATGGGGTTAGATATAGAGTAAATCTCCCTCTACACCCTCCCCATCAAACACTCCCAGGACAGGTACAGCACGGGGTTAGATACAGAGTAAATCTCCCTCTACACTGTCCCCATCAAACACTCCCAAGACAGGTACAGCATGGGGTTAGATACAGAATAAAGCTCCCTCTACACTGTCCACATCAAACACTCCCAGGACAGGTACAGCATGGGGTTAGATACAGAATAAAGCTCCCTCTACACTGTCCCCATCAAACACTCCCAAGACAGGTACAGCATGGGGTTAGATACAGAATAAAGCTCCCTCTACACTGTCCCCATAAAACACTCCCAGGACAGGTACAGCAAAGGGTTAGATACAGAGTGAAGCTCCCTCTACATTGTCCCCATCAAACACTCCCAGGACAGGTACAGCACAGGGTTAGATACAGAGTAAATCTCCCTCTACACTTTCCATCAAACACTCCCAGGACAGGTACAGCATAGGATTAATACAGAGTAAAGTGTCATTACAGGAACTCTAGAGACATGGTCACACACAAAGAGCAGGCAGATGGATGACCGGTACAAAGGGCAGGCAGTCAGTGCAGAAAGGGGATAGCCTATCATAGGAAGACAGCAGCAGCCAGGGCAGTGGCACCATGTTGTTCAGTGGGAAGGATCAAACCGCAGAAGAGCAATAGTTATCGGGGACTCTTTTAGTCTGAGGCGCAGACAGGTGTTTCTGTTGCCTTCCTGCTGCCAGGGCCAAGGATGTCTCTGAACGTGCATGGGACATTCTGAAAGGGGAGGATAAACAGCTAGGTACAGATTGGTACTAACAACATAGGGAGGAAAACTGACAGGGTCTTGCAAGGGGAGTTCAGGGACTTAAATAGTGAGTTAAAAAAGAGAACCTTTAGGGTTGTTATCTCAGGATCATTTCCTGTACCACATGCTAGTGAGGCTAGGAATAGGAAGATAGTGCAACTAAACACTAGGCTATAGAGGTGGTACAGGAGGGAGGAGTTCAGATATCTTGATCATTGGGATCTCTTCCAGGGCAGGGTGGACCTGAAGTGTAAGTATGCTTTACACTTAAACTGATAGGACACCAATATCCTGGCAGGTAGATTTGCTAGAGTCACTTAGGAAGGTTTAAACTAGCATGAGCAAGGGAGTGGGCTTACCTGACTTCCCTGACAAGAGGCAAACCCTGAAAGTTTGTGGGTTTACTATCAAATAAACTTGTTGGACTTTAACGTGGTGTTGTGAGACTTCTTACTAAGAGAGTGGGAACCAGAGCAGTAGATCAGCAGGAGGGAGGGAGAGCTACAGATGATTAAGAGGAAGATCAGGCAAGGACTAGTTGTCAAAAACAGTGGGACTGGAGGTCTGAAGTGTATTTGTTGCAATGTGAGGAGTATAACAGGCAAGACAGATGAGCTATATTAGTATTTGGAACTGTGATGTTGTTGTTACTGCAGAGACTTGGTTGAAAAGGGGACAGGATTGGTAGCTAAACTTTCCAGGGTTTAGATGCTTTAGGCAGGATAGAAGAGGATGTAGAAGGGGTGGGGGAGTTGCATTTCTAGTTAATAAGAATCTCACAGCTGTTCTGAGGGAGGACATCTCAGACAGTTCAGGCAGTAAGGCAATATGGGTAGAGCTCAGGAAAAGGAAAGATGCACTTGCAATGTTGGAGGTTTATTTCTGGCTTACCAACAGCCAGAGGGAAATAGGGGAGCAGATACGCAGATAGATTTTGGAAAGATGCAAGAACAACAGGTTTGTTGTGGTGAGTAATTTTAACTTTCCCTATATTGACTGGGACTCACTACTAGGAGCTGGATGGGGCAGAATTTGTCAGAAGCATCCAGGAGGGTTTCTTGAAATAGTATGCATTTTGGGAACAGTCATCATAATTCCATAAGTTTTGGGGTGCTTGTGGATAAGGACAAGAGTGGTCCTTGGGCAAAAATGTTAAATTGGGGGAAGACTACAACAACATTAGGCAGGATCTGGAGAGTGTAGATTGGGGGAAGCTGTTTGAGGGTAAATCAACATTTGACATGTGGGAGTCTTTCAAATGTCAGTTAATTGGAATTCAGGACCGGTATGTATCTGTGAGAGTGAAGGATAAGTGGAGTAAGTTTTGGAAACCCTGGAGAACAAGGGACATTATGAGCCTTGTCAAAAAGAAAAAGGAAGCATTCATAAAGTCTAAAAGGCTTCAGACTGATGAAGCCCTTGAAGAATAGAAAGAATGTAGGAAGGAATTTAAGAAAGGAGTTAGGAGGGATAAAGGGGGTCATGAAAAGTTCTTGGCAACAGGGTTAAGGAGATTCCTAAGGCATTTTATATGTATGCAAAAAGCAAGAGGGTAGCCGTGGAAAGGGTTGGTCCACTCAAGGATAGTGGAGGGAATCTATACATGGAACCAAAGGAAATGGGTGAGATACTAAATGAATACTTTGCCTCAATATTCACAAAAGAGAGAGACTTGATGGATGAGGAGCCTAGGATAGAGTGTAGACATTCTGGGTCATGTAAATATCAAAAAAGGAGTGTTGGTCATTTCAAAAAGCATGAAAGTAGATTAGTCCCCAGGGCCTGATGGGATCTACCCCAGAACACTGAGGCAAAGGAAGAAATTGCTGGGGCCTTGACAGAAATTTTTTTATCCTCATTGGCTTTAGGTGAAGTTCGAGAGGACTGGAGGATAGTCAATATTATTCCATTGTTTAAGAAGAGCATCAAAGATAATCCAGGAAATTATAAGCCAGTGAGCCTTATGTCGTGGTAGAGAAATTATTGGAAAAGATTTCTAAGGACAGGATTTACTCACATTTGGAAACAAATGGACTTATTAATGATAGACAGCATGGTTTTGTGAAGGAGAGGTTGTACCTTACTAACTTGACCAAGTTTTTTGAAGCAGTGATGAAGATGATAGATGAAGAAAAGGCAGTTGGTGTTATGTTAGTGGACTTCAGTAAAGCTTTTGACAAGGTACAAGGCTTGGTAATAGGACACAGAGAATAATAGTGGAGTGGTATTTTTCTAGCTGGAGGTCGGTCACTAGTGGTGTGCCGCAGGACTTGGTACTGGGACCTCTTCTATTTGTAATATATATAAATGACTTGGAAGAGGGAATAAGTGGAGCGATCAGCAAGTTTGCAGATGATACAAAGATGGCTGGACTTGCAGATAGTGAGGAACATTGTCAGGCGATACAGCAGGACATAGATAGGCTGGTAGCTTGGGCAGATAATGGCAGATGGAATTCAATCCTGATAAATGCGAGGTGACGCATTTCAGAAGAAAGAATGTAAGGGGGAGGTATATAATAAAGGGTAGACCTATTAAGAGTATAGAAACGCAAAGGGACCTGGAGGTGCAGGTGCACAAGTCTCTGAAGGTGGCAGAGCAAGTGGCGAAGGTTGTGAAGAAAGCATATGGTATGTTAGCCTTTATAGGAAGGGGTATAGAGTTCAAGAGCTGGCCTTTAATGTTGCAGTTGTATAAAACATTGGTTAGACCTCATTTGGAATACTGCGTCCAGTTCTGGTTGCCTTACTACCGTAAGGACATGGAGACTCTGGAGAGAGTGCGGAGGAGGTTTACCAGGATGCTGCCTGGTATGGAAGGTCTGAGCTACGAGGAAAGGTTAAGTAAATTGGGACTGTTTTCCTTAGAAAGACGTAGACTTAGAAGAGATCTAATAGGGGTGTACAAGATTATGAGGGGTATAGATAGAGTAAACAGGGTTAAGCTTTTTCCTAGAATGGACTCAAATAGCACGAGGGGTCACGGGCTTAGGGTTAGGGAGATAAGGCATAATTTGGATGCTAGAGGGAGTTTTTTTACACAGAGGATGGTGGGGGTATGGAATGCGCTGCCAAGTAAAGTGGTGGAGGCAGACCCTCTGGAGTTATTTAAGAGATACTTAGATGGGCACATGAACAGAATGGGAATGGAGGGATATAGAAAACTGATTTAAAGTAGGGATCATGAGTCTTGGGAGTTCCCTGGAAAGTAAATTGTCGATGATATTGAAGCATTTGTTTTATCCTACAGGTACTTCAGTCTGCCTTGTTGTCTAACAAGGGGCATCTACGCGATGGGTCGTGAAGGGCTGCTCTTGGATTTTTCAAGAGTAGCCTAGTCTTCATGTCGTTAGTGTACGCTTGATCTGGACCTTTTGATGGGCAACACAACAGCTCAGTGACTATCACTGTGCTGTGCAGATACATGGATTTGGGCCTGTGTCTGTGGGAGTTGGTGCATTCTCCCTGTGCTTGCGTGGGTTTCCTCCGGGTGCTCTGGTTTTCTCCTACATCCCAAAGATGTGCTCTTAGGCTGACAGGCAGAATGAATTCTCCGTAAATTGTCTCAAGTTTGGTTCTAATCCATAGATCTATAAACATAGACAGGGATCATGGGTAGAAGTGGGAACATCGAGGTGGCGGCACGGGCTCATTGGGCCAAAGGGCCTGTTTCCCTGCTGTTTTGTTGTTTGTTCTTTGTACTCATGATACAAAAGGTGAAGTCAAAACAGAATCAGAGGATCACTGGCAAAATTGATACAGAACTGACTTGGCCATAGAAGACAAATAAACTCGGTTTGTTCTCACTGGAATGACGGAGGTTGATAAGTGACACGATAGAGATTTACAAGATTGAGTGGCATGGACACAGTGGATAGTCAAATGCTCCTTCCTAAAATAGAAAAGTTAAATACTAGGAGACAAAGGTTTAAGGGAGATGTTTTTTATACATAGGGTGGTGGAATGTTTGGAACGTACTGCCTGGGGAGGTGGTGGGAGCAGGTACAATAGCAGCATTTAAGAGGCAATGAGACGAATACATGAATAGGATGGGAATGCAAGGATATGGTTTTAGTTTAGGCAGACATCATGATCGAGACAGGCTTGGAGGGCCGCAGGGCCTGTTCCTGTGCTGTACTTCTATTTGATCTTCCCTTTGTAAAGCTCCCTCTACAGTGTTCCCATCAAACACACCCAGGACAGGTACAGCACAGAGTTAGATATGGAGTAAATCTTCCTCTACACTGTCCCCATCAAACATTCCCAAGTCAGATACAACATGCAGCAAGATACCAAGTAGAGCTCCCTGTACAATGTTCCCATCAAATACATTCAGGACAGTTAAAGCACCATGTTAAATATATAGTATTTCGAGTAGA
This sequence comes from Sphyrna mokarran, assembly GCA_024679065.1. Lineage (NCBI taxonomy): Eukaryota > Metazoa > Chordata > Chondrichthyes > Carcharhiniformes > Carcharhinidae > Sphyrna > Sphyrna mokarran. The sequence continues at coordinate 12,005,900 of JAGIQG010000014.1, read as the reverse complement.
GATATAGAGCATCGGGTCACTATGTGGAATTTGCACATTTTCCCCAACTCTGCATGGGTTTCCTCTGGGAGCTCCAGTTTCATCCCACAGTCCAAAGATGTGCGGGTCAGATTGATTGACCATGTTAAATTGCCCCTTAATGTCAGGGGGGCTAGCTCGGGTATATGCATGCAGTATGGAGATAGGGCCTAGATGGGATAGTGGCTAACACAAACTCAATGGGCTGAATGGCCTCCTTCTGCATTGCATGATTCTATAATTCAATATTCCCTTCTACATTGTCACCATCAAACTTCCAGGACAGATACAGTGGTGGTTAGATACAAACTGAATCTTGCTCTGCCAATGATGGGGATTGAAGTTAACATCGAGTTCCTTACCTGGTAACCCATAACCCATTCCAAGGGCAAGTCCATCTTTGGTCCATTGAACAATTCCTGAATAATTGGAGACTGCGCAGGACAGAACAGCCCTCTCTCCGGCGACCACCACTTGGTCTAAAGGTTGCTGCGTGATTCTGGTATTGCTACCTGTGTAAGGAAGGGCAGCTATTTTAAATTAGTCGAACCATTTGCATCAATAATATTTGCAACCACTAACATATGATTTGTCAACTTCCCTTCACTCCCAACCGACTCTTGGCAGATTAGAAAGGACATCAATCATCATCACTTCAAGCCAATAACTGTAAATAATTCTCCAAACAATCAAGTTTCCAATGAGCATGGAGCAATTGTACACTGACTGACCCAAAAACAGGATTTCCTGAGACAGCCCATCCGGAGAAGCAGCTCCAACTACCCATTATCAGTTGGATAAGGCAGATGAGCACCATTTCATCCATGGTGCCTGTGAAAGAAATGTCCAGATTTCCCTAATCGTAAAAAAGATATTCAAATCAATTCAAACATATCAACCATCACTCTTCTCGATACAAATACAATCTTCACTCCGCTCCATCCCAATACAATTCTCAATCCACTCCATTCCAATACAATCTTCACTCCAGTCTATTCAAATACAATCCTTACTCCATTCCATTCCAATACAATCTTCACTCCAGTCTATTCAAATACAATCCTTAACTCCATTCCATTCCAATACAATCCTCACTCCACTCCATTCCAATACAATCCTCACTCCGCTCCATTCCAATACAATTCTCACTCCGCTCCATTCCAATACAATTCTCACTCCACTCCATTCCAACACAATTCTCACTCCACTCCATTCCAATACAATCCTCACTGCACTCCATTCCAATATAATCCTCACTTCACTCAATTGAAACACAATTATCCAGTGAGAACAAACCAAGTTTCTCCAATCTTTCCTCATAACTAATGCCCTCCATACCAGCTAACATTCTGATAAATCTTTCTGTACCCTCTCAAAACCTGCATGTCTTTCTGGTAATGCGGCAACCAGAATTGAACACTATATTCCAAATGCAGCCTAAGTTTCTATAAAGCTTCAGCATGACTTGCCAATTTTTAAATTCAGTAACCCAGCTGATGAAGGCAAGCATGCTGTATGCCTCCTTGACTACCTTCTCCACCTGTGTTGCTACTTTCAATGACCAAAGTACAACTACACCCAGATCCCTCAGCTTATCAATACTCTTAAAGTTTCTGCCTTTTACTGTATATTTCCCATCTGTATTAGACCTTCCAAAATGCATTATCTTACATTTGTCTGGATTAAACTCCATCTGTCATCTCTCTGCCCAAGTCTCCAACCAATTATATCCTGCTGTATTCTCTGATGGTCCCATTGCAATATGCAATTCCATCACCTTTGTGTCATTTGCAAACTTACTAATCAATCCAATTACATTTTCCTCCAAATCATGTGTACATATCACAAACAGCAAATGTTCCAGCACTGATCCCTGAGGACCATGATTAGTCAGACTTCTATTCTTCCACAATTCTTCTATTCTACGCATCCTTCCACTGCTAGCTTCTGTCTTCTATGACTGAGCCAGCTCTGTATCCATTTTACCTGTTCACCTTTGATCCTGTGTGACTTCACCTTCTGTACCTGTCCACTTGTCAAAGGCCTTACTGAAGTCCATGGAGACAACATCCACTGTCCGACCCTCATCAATCATCTTCATCGCTTCTTCAAAAAACTTGATCAAGTTAGTGAGGCAGAACCTCCCCTTCATAAAACTATGTTGCCTCTCATTGATGTGTCCACTCATTTCTAACTGGGAGTAAATCCTGTTTTGAAGAATCCTCTTCAATAATTTCCCTACAACTGACATAACACTCACCGGCCTGTAATTACCTGATTATCCTTACTACCTTTCTTAAACAAAGAACAATGCTCTCCAATTCTCTTTGTTTCCTCCTCTGTAGGCAGTGAGCATACAAAGATTTCTCTCAAAGCTCCAGCAATTTTCTCCCTTGCCTCTTTCAGTATCCTGGGATATATTCCATCAAGTCTTGGAGACTTGTCTACTTTAATGTTTTTTAAGATTCCCAATACCACCTCCTTTTTGATCCAAAACTATCTACGCATCCTTTCCCAGACCCGTCATCACCAAATCTTTATCTTTGGTGAATAGTGATGCATTTATGCAACGGGATAGTTTAGAGAAGAACAGAAGAGGGAATGTTTGAACTTGTGGCTGAGGGGATGGTGCAGGAGGGAAGGGTTCAGGTTCCTGAACAATTGGGACTCATTCTGGGATAGGTGGGACCTCTACAAGACAGATGGTCTACACCTGAACCAGAGGGGAACCAATATCTTGGGGGGAAAATTTGCAAAGGCTATGCAGGGGAGTTTAAACTGATTCAGAGGGCGGGTGGGATCCTGAGTAGTTTGGATGTTAAGAGGGATGAGAATAGGGGGGTCATAGATGAGAACTGTAAAGCACAGCAGCGTATGAGTGGAGTAGGGCATGGTTTGAAATGCGTATACTTTAATGCAAGAAGTATTCGCAATAAGGTGGAGGAACTTGCAGCTTGGACCAGTACCTGGAACTTCGATGTTGTGGCCATTTCAGAGACATGGATAGAGCAGGAACAGGGATGGTTGTTGCAGGTTCCGGGGTTCAAATGCTTCAGTCAGAGTAGAGAAGGAGGTAGAAGAGGGGGAGGAGTGGCATTATTAATCAAAGACTGTATCACAGTGACAGAAAGGAAGTTTGATGAGGACTTGTCTGTTGAGGTAGTATGGGCTGAGATTAGAAACAGGAGAGGAGAAGTCACCCTGTTGGGAGTCTTTTATAGACCTCCTAAAAGTTCTAGAGAGGTAGAGGAAAGGATTGCAAAGTCGATCCTGGACAGGAGTGAAAGTAATAGGGTAATTGTTATGGGGGACTTTAACTTTACTAATATTGATTGGAATAGCTATAGCTCTAGCTCGTGAGAGGGGTCAGTTTTTGTACAAAGTGTGCAGGAAGGTGAGGCTAGAGGTGAGGCTACATTGGATTTGGTGCTGGGCAATGAGCCAGACCAGGTGTTAGGCTTGGAAGTTGGTGAACATTTTGGTGATAGTGACCACAATTCGGTTACGTTCACCTAGTGATGGATAGGGATAGGCATGAAGCTGGGGGCAGTAGTTATAGCTGGGGGAATGGTAATTATGAGGCCATAAGGAGGGAATTAGGGTGCATAGGTTGGACTAGAAAACTACAGGGACTGGGAACATCTGAAATGTGGAGCTTATTCAAGGAGCAGCTACTGCGAGTCCTTGATAAGTATGTCCCTGTCAGGCAAGGAGGAAATGGTCGAGTAAGGGAACCATGGTGTACTAAAAAAGTTAGTTCGCTGGTTAAAAGGAAAAAGGAGGCTTATGTCAGGATGAGGCTTGAAGGCTCAGTTAGTGCAATGGATAGCTATAGATTAGCCAGGAGGGAGCTAAAGAGTGAGTTGAGGAGAGCTAAAAAGGGACACGAGAAGACTTTGGCTGATAGGATCAAGGAGAATCCTAAAGCTTTCTTTAGATATGTTAAGAACAGAAGATTGGTTAGGGCAAGATTAGGGCCAGTCATAGACAGCAGTGGGAAGTTGTGCGTGGAGCCTGAAGAGATCGGAGAGGCACTGAACAAATATTTCTCTTCGGTATTCACGCAGGGAGATGTAAATGTAGTTGTGGAGAACACTGGGATACAGGGTTGTAAACTGGAAAGTATTGAAGTAGATAAGGAGGATGTGCTAGATATTCTTAAGGGTTTGAAGTTAGATAAGTCCCCTGGGCCGGACGGGATTTACCCTAGGATTCTCTGGGAGGCGAGAGAGGCGATTGCAGAGCCTCTGGCTCTGATCTTCAGGTCGTCGTTGGTTACGGGTATAGTGCCGGAAGACTGGAGGATAGCGAATGTGGTCCCATTGTTCAAGAGGGGGAAGAGAGACTTTCCGGGGAATTATAGGCCGGTGAGTCTTACTTCTGTTGTGGGCAAAGTATTGGAGAGAATTATTAGGGATAGGATTTATAGTTATTTAGAGAGAAATGAATTGATTGGGGATAGTCAGCATGGTTTTTGAAGGGTAGGTCGTGCCTTACTAACCTTATTGAGTTTTTTGAAAAAGTGACCAAAGAGGTGGATGGGGGTAAGGCAGTTGATGTGCTATATATGGACTTTAGTAAGGCGTTCAATAAGGTGGCCCATGGAAGGCTTCTGCAGAAAATGCAGATGTATGGGATTGAGGATGATTTAGCTAATTGGATTAGGAATTGGCTAGCAGATAGAAGACAGAGGGTGGTGGTTGATGGGAGATATTCATCGTGGAGTTCGGTTACAAGTGGTGTACCTCGGGTCTGTTTTGGGGCCCCTGCTGTTTGTAATTTTTATAAATGAGCTGGATGAGGGTATTGAAGGATGGATTAGTAAATTTGCAGATGACACTAAAGTCGGTGGAGTGGTAGATAGTGAAGAGGGGTGTTATAGTTTGCAGAGAGACTTGGACAAGTTGCAAAGCTGGGCTGAGAGGTGGCAAATGGAGTTTAATGTGGAAAAGTGTGAGGTAATTCACTTTGGCAGGAATAACAAATGTGTAGAGTATAGGGCTAATGGTCGGACTCTTAATAGTGTTGAAGAACAGAGGGATCTTGGTGTATATGTGCATAGATCCCTGAAAGTTGGCAATCAAGTCGATAAGGTTGTTAAGAAGGCATTTGGAGTCTTAGCTTTTATTGGTAGGGGGATTGAATTTCGGAGCCGCAACGTCATGTTGCAACTGTACAAAACTCCAGTGCGGCCGCACTTGGAGTATTGTGTGCAGTTCTGGTCCCCACATTATAAGAAAGATGTGGAGGCATTGGAGAGGGTACAGAGGAGTTTACCAGGATGTTGCCTGGTATGGAGGGCAGGTCTTATGAGGAGAGGCTTAGGGATTTGAGGTTGTTTTCGTTAGAAAGGAGGCGGCTAAGAGGAGACCTTATCGAAACATATAAGATGATTAGAGGTTTAGATAGGGTGGACAGTGATAGCCTTTTTCCTAGGATGGAGAAAGCTAGCACGATGGGACACAGCTTTAAATTAAGGGGTGATAGTTATAGGACGGATATCAGAGGTAGGTTCTTTACCCAGAGGGTGGTTAGGGTATGGAATGCTCTGCCTGCGGCAGTTGTAGATGCGCCAAGTTTGGTGGCGTTTAAGAGGTTAGTAGATAAGTTTATGGACGAAAAGGGAATTGTTTAGTTTGGAGGGTCATTGCTTTTTCCTAATTGTTCAGCGCAACATCAAAGACCGAAGGGTCTGTTCTGCGCTGTAATGTTCTATGTTCTAATATCTTGCTCATTTCCTCTGGCTCCAAGCTTAGATTTCCTCCCCTGTCTTTGAATGTGCCAACGTTGTCCCTGGCTATCCTCTTGCTCTTAATATCTGTGTAAAAAGCCTTGGGATTTTTCTTAATCCTGCTGGCCAATGACTTTTTGTGACACTTTTTAGCCCTCCTGACTCCTTGCTTAAGTTTCTTCTACTTGTATTTCACACTTGCTTCATGCGTTCTCAGCCTCCTGGTCTTGACAAATGTTTCCTTTTTTTTGACTGGGCTCACAATATCTCTTGTTATGCAAAGTTCCTGAAACTTGCCATACCTGTCCTTCATCCTTACAGGAACATACCGGTCCTGAATTCCTATCAACTTACACTTGAAAACCTCCCATATGTCAGAAGTTGATTTGCCCTCAAACATTTGCCTCCAATCCACATTCTTCAGTTCCTGCCTAATATTGTTGTAATTAACTTTTCATTGATTTTGTACCTTCACCTGATGACTATAATTATCTTTATCCATCAGTACCTTAAAGCTGACTGAATTGTGGTCATTGTTCCCCTACTGAAATATCGACCACCTGGCCAGCCTCATTCCCCAATACCAGGTCCAGTACAGTCCCTTTTCCAGTTGGTCTAGCTACATATTGTTTCAAGAAGTCCTCTGGATGCTCCTTACAAACTCTACCCCATCCAAACCCCTAGCATTAAATGAATCCCAGTCAATACAGGGAAGTTAAAAGCACTCACCACAACAAACCTGTTACTTTTACCCTTTGCCAAAATCTGCCTACATATCTGTTCCTCCATCTCCTGGTGACTGTTGTGAAGCCTACAGTAAACCCTTAACATTGTGATTATACCCTTCCTATTTCTGAGATCTCTCCATGTTGTGTCTCTGTATGAGCCCTCCGAGATGTCCTCCCGCAGTACAACTGTGATAATCTCCTTAATCAGTAGTGTAACTTCCCCGCCCCTTTTATGTCCCCTTCTATCCCACCTGAAACATCTATATTCTGGAACGTTAAGCAGCCAATCTTATCCTTCCCTTAACCGAGTCTCTGTAATGGCAAAAATATCATAGTTTCAAGTATTAATCCAAGCTTTAAGTTCATCTGCCTTACCCGTTACACTTCTCGCATTCAGTCCACCAAACCCTCTTTGATTAACAACCACACCCTGCCTGCTCTTCTTCTGAGTCTTATTGACTCTATTCTCTAGTTTCTCTTCAGTTAATTCACCTTGGTTTTGCTTCCCACACTGCACTGTCAAACTAAAATCTTCCAATACAATCCTCACTCTGCTCCATTCCAATACAATCCTCACTCCGCTCCATTCCAACGCAATCCTCATTCTGCTCCATTCAAATACATTCCTCACTCTATTCAAATACATTCCTCACTCCATTCCAACACAATCCTCACTCCGCTCCATTCCAACGCACTCCTCACTCCACTCCATTCAAATACAATCCTCACTCCGCTTCATTCAAATACAATCTTCAGTCCATTCCATTCCAATACAATCCTCACTCTGCTCCATTCCAACGCAATCCTTACTCCACTCCATTCAAATACATTCCTCACTCCGTTCCATTCCAATACAATCCCCATTTTGCTCTATTCAAATACATTCCTCACTCCATTCCAATACAATCCTCACACCGCTCCATTCCAATACAATCCTCACTCTGCTCCATTCCAATACAATCCTCACTCTGCTCCATTCCAACGCAATTCTCACTCCGCTCCATTCCAATACAATCTTCACTCTGCTCCATTCAAATACAATCCTCACTCTGCTCCATTCAAATACAATCCTCACTCTGCTCCATTCCAATACAATCCTCACTCTGCTCCATTCCAATACAATCCTCAGTCCACTCCATTCCAATACAATCCTCACTCCACTCCATTCCAATACAATCCTCACTCTGCTCCATTCAAATACAATCCTCACTCCGCTCCATTCCAATACAATCCTCACTCCACTCCATTCAAATACAGTTTGGACTGTGGTCCAGGAGAATCCTTTAAAGGAAGGGGAGCTTCTGACAGGAGAGGAGGTCAATGAGGCTGCTGCAAGAGCCTCTTCTCCAGTCAATATACACCTTAGCGTGTCAGCAGTTCCACACAGGGGAAGGGAATTAGAGGGAAGTGTATTGGGGGAGGAGTTAGGAGGGAGCAAATTGGAAGGTCAGAATTGGTGAGAGACAGAATTGGAGTGATGTTGAAGAAAGCTGCATTAGAGATGAAAGAATCAATGGGAGGGCAGCGATTGGAAGAGTGGTTGTTCCAAACAAATGGATTGGAGAGGAGTGGGTTTTGAGGGGAGTTAATTGGAGAGGAGAGTGCCACAATGGCACAGTATTAACACTACTGCCTAACAGCCTTAGAGACCTGGGTTCAATACCCAGCCTGGGTTGCTGTGTGTGTGGAGTTTGTACATTCTCCCCATGTCTGCATGGGTTTCCTCCAGGTGCTCCAGTTTCCTCCCAAGTCCAAAAGTGTGCAGGTTAGGTACATTGGCCATGTTAAAATGTTCCTTAGTGTCAGGGGGACTAGCTGGGGTAAATGCTGCGGGTTATGGGGATAGGGCCTGGGTGGGATTGTGGTCGGTGCAGACATGATAGGCTGAATTGTCTCCTCCTGCAATGTAGTGATTCTGTGATTGGAAGGGAGTGGATTGGAGAGGACGGAATTGGAGAGGAGGGGGTTCAGAAGGTTAGATAATTGGAAAGGAGGGGGATCGGAAGGGAGCGGATCCGATGGGAGAGGAGGGGAGGGGAGGGAGATCGGAGGGGAAGGTGATCGGAGGGGAGGGGGATTGGGGTGAATTGGAAGGTAGAGAATCAAAGAGAGGGATTGGGGGGAGGGGGATCGAAGGGGAGGGGGAGGGGATTGAAGGGGAGGGGGATTGGGGGTCAGGGAGGAATTGGAGGGTTGAGGGATCGGAGAGGAGGGGGATTTATGGGGAGGAGTGTTTGAGGCCAGGGGATTGGCAGGGAGACGATTATGCTCAGATGGGTTATGGAGGCAAGTGGAACTGGAGGGTGATTGCAGAAGAGAGAGTTTGGATGGGAGCATTACTGAAAGGGAGGAGGGCTGGGGGTTGTGGAGTTGAAGGAGAGAGGACTAAAGGAGATTTGGAGGGAAGGAAATCAGGGGGAGGGAAATTAAGGGAGTAGTCACTTTATGGGATGAAGCTAGAAGAGGGGAGGGTTAAATGCAGTGGCAGAGAGCTCAGTGAAATAATTTCCTTGGTATGCTTGAACAATTTAAGAGAACGATATTAATCTCTCCTCAATGGTTTGATGCTGCTGTCTGCTTGAATTCATCAACACAAACATCAATGCTGCTGCCTTCGGCCTTTTACTCTGTACTTCTCTGTCCTACTCTCTCTCTTTCTCTCATTCTTACTCAACACATCCTCTTTCTCTGTCTCACTCAATGATTTCGTCTCACTTTCTCTGTCCTTGCTTCCGTCCCTCTTTTCTGCCTGAGTCTTTTTATGTCTGTCTCTATCTCTCTCCTGCTCTCTGCCAACTATGTCTCCCACTCTATCTTCCTCTCTTGTTATCTCTCCCTCTTTCTGTTCCTGTGCATCTCTGTCTCTCTCTTCAATTCTTTCTTTCTCTCTTTCTGGCTCTTTGTCTCTCTCTCTCATTCCCTCTCCCTCTCAGTGACCTGGTATACATGTGGAGATTTCAGAAGAAACGGTCTTTTATTCCACTCGACAGATCTCAGATGGCTTTCCAGAACTGCCCCTGCAGCATAGTTCTGTGTGTTTTTTCTCTCTCTCTCTCTTGGCTTTTTTCTTGTAAATCACGATCCATTCCTCTCGCCGGAAGCAGTCACATTTCTATTTTTAAACTTCAGCTAATGCAAGGGACTGCGGCAGAGAAGATTAAAGGAACAAGAGTTGTCCATCTCTAAGCTGCTCAGTCACTAGAGTTTTCCAGTCCCCAACAGGTCCCCACACAATGGGCCTTTGCACAAAGTTACTCATCAGCATCACGACCAATCCCCTGGGGATGAGGCCATCTCAACTCAGCGAGGGGAATCTCTCTCTACTTCTCTTTATCACACTCTCTCTCTCTGCCTTTATCTCTCTGTCTCTTTCTCTTGTTTGCATTTATCTCTCTTTCCTTCTGCCTCTTTCTGTCTGTGTCTCATTGTCTCTTTGTCTCTCTCAATTTCTGCCCCATATCTCTTCCTTGTACCATTCTGTCTGTCTATTTCTCTGTCTCTCTCACTGTGTGTGCATGTGCTCTCTCTCTCTCTTTCTGACAATGTTGATCTCTCTCTGTTTTTTCCTCTCTTTGACCGTCTCTGCCTGTTTATTTAACTCTCTCTCACTGTTTTCTCACTTTTTAACTCATTCACTCTATTACCCTCACTTCTCTGTGTCAGTCTGTCTCTTTAGCTCTCTGTTTGCATCTCCCAGTCTCTGTCTCTCAGTCTCTCCATCTGTCTTTCCGTCTGTGTGTGTGTCTCTCTCTCTCTTTTTAGCACGCTCAATCTGTCTCTCTTTCTCTATCTTTTCACTGTTTCTCCTTCTATCCTGTGTTCTTGTCCTCTATTCCCACTCCTCTCTCAACGTCTCTCCCCTCTTTCGCTCTCTGACTTCCACTGTCTCATATTCTCTACCTTTTCCTCTCTTTTTCACCCTCTTTACAATGCTCTGAATTTGCCTCACTCTTTCTTCTATCTGTTTCTCCATCAGTGTCTCTTTCCATCTCTGCCTTTCTCTGTCTTTCTCTCCAACCTTTCTTTTTGTCTTCTCTCTTCCTGCCTCTCCCTTATTCTCTAAATTTCAGTATTTCTCCCTCAACATCTTTCCTTCTCTCTATCCCTGTCTTTTCCTCTGTCTCTCCTTCACCGTGTCTCTACATCCATTACCCTGATTGTTTTCTGTCCTTCTTTTCTGCCACTTTCTTTGTATCTTCTCCTCCATTACACTGTTTTGCTCTTTCTCTCACTCCTGCACTTTCTCTCCCTCCACAGCATTTCTCCCTTCCTCTTTCAACCTTGCAGCCGGACTTGTGTCCCTACAAAATTTTGACTCTTACTCCATCCCCTTAATATCCATTCAATTTCCCTCTATTCCCTCACCATCCTACAGACTCTCCCTCCATCCTTTCACCATCTTCCCTGACTCTCCCTCCATTCCCTCATTATCCTCCCGACTCTCCCTCCATCCCCTCACCATCCTCCCCGACTCTCCCTCCATCCCCTCACCATCCTCCCCGACTCTCCCTCCATCCCCTCACCATTCTCCCCGACTTTCCCTCACCATCTGCCCTGACTCTCCCTCCATCCTCTCATCATTCTACCCAATTCTCCCTTCATCTTCTCACCATCCTTTTTGGCTCTCCCTCATTCCCTCACCAACCTCTCCAACTCTCCCTCCATTCCCTCATTATCCTCCTGACTCTCCCTCCATCCCCTCACCATCCTCCCCAATTCTTCCTCCATTCCCTCCCATCCTCCCTGACTCCCCCTTCATTCCCTCACTATTCTCCCCGACTCTTCCTCCATCCCCTTACCATCTTCCCTGACTTCCTCCATTGCCTTGCCTTCCTCCCTGACTCCCTCCATCCCTCACCATTTTCCCTGACTCTCCCTCCATTGCCTCACTCTCCTTCCTAATTCCCTCCGTTCTGTCACCATCCTGTCTTTCTCTCCTCTGACAAAACTCACCACTCCCACTTAATAAGGAATGAATTGTTGGTTTTGAGACCTGTGACTCTGGCCAGCACAGGAAATGCAAGTCGGAAGGTAGGAATTTGCCCTTATTGTCCTCCACCCAGGATGCTTGAGAACAAGAATGGATGTTTGCAATTGCTCTCTGACTAACCCCAAAAGTTTACATCTCAGCAATAACTACCTGGATTTGCAAAGGGGACCATTCAACCATTGGCAGGAGAGAGGGTAATGGGTGTAAGGATGGTGTGGCAGTAGGGGCTTGGGGGACAGTAGGGAAGATAACCTGGACAGCGAGAAATTAGCTGATCCAATGCTTCAAAACACTAGCCCATTGGCTAACTGAGTTAGTTCTAGGAATAACATAAATCTAACAAATTCTGCAGGGAGGAGGTGGAGGTGGAAAACTGAGGCAGGAATTGAGGGATATCTGAGGAGGAGTGGGAAATGCAGAGGGAAGAGTTTGGAAATGGGTAGAAGGAGGGGGTGGAGAGGGGAGTTTCTGAAATGGAGTGCAGAGGGACTGGCTGAAGCAGGGGATGGAGGGAATGATAGTTGAGGTGGGATAGAGAGGTGTAGCTGACCCAAGGGTTTAGAAGTAGGTAGATGAGGGAGAGGTTACAGAGGGAGGGGGAGGTAGTTGAGATGGGGTAGAGACGGGATTGGCTGAGGGAGGGGGTGGAGCTGGGTAGATGACGGAGGGGGTGGTAGTTGAGGTAGGGGTTGGTAGCTTGGGTGAGGGTGGAGCTGTCGTTAAAGGACGGAAGTGAGAGCTGAAGTGGAGGGGGTTAGAAAGGGAGGTTTCTGAGGTGGGGTGGAAGGGATAGCTGAGGCAGGGCGTGGCAGAGGTGGGTAATTGAGACAGAGTGAGTGGAGGGGGATGTATCTGAGGCAGGGAATTGGAAAGGGGAGCTGCAACAAAACTTAATAAAAACTGGGAGCCATGGGAGGGATTGAAACGAGGTCAGCTTTGCGATTCTACCAGCGGAACGCTTGAGAATTCTGAATTAAACATTGACTTTGTGTGTTTGGGGCATTGCTAATGCATTTGGCAGAGAAATTCGCTTTACATTCTCAGTAATTGTGGATCTGTGAGTAAGTATGTGAATGAGAGGGGGAAAGAAAGGAAAGAGAGACAGAGGGAGAGAGAGAAAGAGGTGAGGGAAGAAGAGGGAGAGAGAAAGAGATGGAGGGAGAGAGGAGAGCCTTATTGATGGCTGTTGGAGATTCAAACAGCTGATTTATAATCTAGGGGTTATATTTGACCCCAGTTGAGTTTTTTGGCTATGTTCACTCACTACATTGGCTATTTCCATCTCCATAATATCGCAGACATCATCCCTGCCTTATTCCATTGACTACAGAATCGCCATAAATTCCTCAATGACTCAAGATCAACTATCCCAGCACTCTCCCAGATCAGAGCCTCAATGATCTTCAGCCCATTGAGAATGCTGACCTCTTCTCCCTGAACTCATGCCAAATTCCAGTCACCCATCACCCTCTGGCCACTCTGGTACACAGTGGCTCCTGCAACAGCAACACTTAAATTTGAAATTCTCATCTTTCTATTCTAATTCCTCTGTGACCTCCACAGAATACGTACAATGCAGAAGGAGATCATTCAGCCCATCAGGTTTGCATTTACTCTCTGAAACATCATCTTATCCAGTCCCATCTTCTATAACTCCACATATTTAGCATGGCCAGTTCACCTCATTGACTTCAGGAAACATAAAGGAGAAGATTCCCTATCTTCATCAATGGGGACATAGGAGAAAGGGTCGAGAGCTTCAAGTTTTTAGATATCCAGATCACCAATAGCCTGTCCTGGCTCCCCCCCATGTCAATACTATAGTTAAGAAAACCTATCAATACCCGTAATTTCTCAAAAGACTAAGGAAATTTGGCATGTCACTTACAACTCTCAACAACTTTTACAGCATTCTTTCTTTTTGTATCACAGTTTGATATGGCTCCTGCTCTACCCAATACCGCAAGGAACTACAAAAGGTTGTGAATATAACCCAATTCATTACGCAAATCAACCTCCCATCCATTGACTCTGCCTCAGCAAAGAAGGTAGCATAATTAAGGACTCCAATACAGGTCCTATGAAGGTCCTATTGCAGGTCCTATGAAGAGAGGTTGAAGGATTTGAGGTTGTTTTCGTTAGAAAGGAGGCGACTAAGAGGGGATCTTATTGAAGCATATAAGATGATTAGAGGTTTAGATAGGGTGGACAGTGATAGCCTTTTTCCTAGGATGGAGAAAGCTAGCACGAGGGGACACAGCTTTAAATTAAGGGTTATGAGTTATAGGACGGATATCAGAGGTAGGTTCTTTACTCAAAGAGTGATTAGGGAGTGGAATGCCCTGCCTGCAGCTGTTGTAGATGCGCCAAGTTTGGTGGCGTTTAAGAGGTTAATTGATAAGTATATGGAAGAGAAGGGAATGGTTTAGTTTGGAGGGGCATTGCTTTTTATTTTGGTCGGCACAACATCGAAGGCCGAAGGGCCTGTTCTGTGCTGTAATGTTCTATGTTCTAATACCTTGAACATTCTCTCATCCACCTTCTTCCTTCGGGAAAAAGATACAAAATTTGAGGTCATGTACCAAGAACAGCTTCTTCCCTGCTGCTGTCAGACTTTTGAATGGACTAACCTTGCATTAAGTTAATCTTTCTCTACACCCTAGCTATGACTGTAATACTACATTCTGCACTCTCTCCTTTCCTTTTCTATGAATGGGATGTTTTGTCTGTGTAGTATGCAGGAAACAATACTTTTCACTGTATGTTTATATATGTGACAATAATAAATCAAATCAAATTGCCTAACATGCACATCGTTGGACTGTGAGAGAAAACCTACAACACTCATGAAATTCCTCCAGTCCCTACAATCCTCCCTATCTTTGTAACCTCCTCTAATCCGTACCTCCCTCCCGTTCTCTGTAACCTCCTCCAGCCTTGGCAACACTCCTGATCTCGTGAACATATTCCAATCCCTATAACACTCGCTATTTCTGTAACCTTCTCCAGCTCCCATAATTCTCCTGTCTCTCTTGATCCCTCTCCTCTCTCTCTCTTGAATGTTCCATATCTGTCCCTACCTTGCCCACATCACCTATCACTGCTCAAATCAACCTGCTCATCACTCCCTCGTCCCACAGGTCCCCACAGAATCCATATTCTCCCTTGCTTCTTGTGCCCCTCATCATCTTCCCCCATCCTCTCTTCAGGTTCCCAGAGTCTTGCTGATGCACTTAATTTTTCATTCACGACTGTGCTAGTTGTCAATCATGCACAGACTCTGTAGTTAATGTGCCTGTTCCAAAGATTGAGATGGAGATAACTATCACTATAATCCAGGCTCCAATTTCATCTGTCACCAGTGATTAACAATAAGCAGTTTGCAACACTCAATCCTTTGATGTTCCCATTCATACAGAGCTTGTACTGTTGGTAATCATAGTTCCCACAATACTCAGTTCCAATGGCCAACATCACTTCCCTTTCACTCCCACTGTACACAATCCAAATGGAGTGAATCTCCTTCCCATTCACTCACATTGTACACAATTCCAATGGACCCAAACTCCTTCCCATTCACTCCCACTGTACACAATTCCAATGGACCCAAATTCCTTCCCATTCACTCCCACTATACACAATCCGAATGGAACAAATCCCCTTCCTCTTCACTCCCACTGTACACAATCCCAATGGACCCAAACCCCTTCACATTCACTCCCACTGTACACAATCCCAATGGACCCAAACCCATTTGTATTCACTCCCACTGTACACAATCCCAATGGACCCAAACTCCTTCCCATTCACTCCCACTGTACACAATCCCAATGGACCCAAACTCCTTCCCATTCACTCCCACTGTACACAATCCCAATGGACCCAAACCCCTTCCCATTCACTCCCACTGTACACAATCCCAATGGACGCAAACCCCTTCACATTCACTCCCACTGTACACAATCCTAGTGGATCCAAGCCCCTTCCTATTCACTCCCACTGTACACAATCCCAACGGACCCCAACCCCTTCCCATTCACTCCCACTGTACACAATCCCAATGGATGCAAACCCCTTCCCATTCACTCCCACTGTACACAATCCCAATGGACGCAAACCCTTCCCATTCACTCCCACTGTACACAATCCCAATGGACCCAAAACTCTTTTCATTCACTCCTATCACAGACAATCCCAATAGCACTCAAACATCCTATTGTACTGAACTGGCTGGGAGACACCTCCTTATTTATTCTATCCCAATATTTAATGATTTTGAATCTCGATAAAATCTCATGCCCCCCTCCCTCTTCCCCCTTTCTCTGCTCTCCCAGGCTCTCCCCATTAAATTAAGTCCCTGATTCTCTGGAATCATTCCGGTAAATCTTCCACCGCACCCTCTCCAAGACCTTGAAAGCCATTTTTTCAAGCGCATTCCAACTGGCCTAATCAACAGAGGAAGAGACCATTCAGCCAATCTTTTTGGTGCTGTCTCACTGTGTCACCAATAGCAGTCACTGGTGCATCCAATGCATTCCCAGTTTCTTGTTTGGGAACCTTGTCCTCCATTTCCCTCTGAAATCTTGTATTCGAAAGAAAGAAAAATAGGAAATAGCAGCAAGCCATTCGGCCCTTTGAGCCTTCTTCATCATTCAGTATAATCATGGCTGATCCTCTATCTCAACCCCATTCTTGAACGCTCTCTTCTCGAGAATTCTATTTCCTTCTTAAATATGGTAGAAGTACCAGAGGTTCACCACCCTCTAAGTGAAGCAATATCTTCTCATCTCCATGCTAAATGGCCTACCATGTATCCTGAGACTGTTCTGGACCTTCCAGCTACAGGAATCTAGTCTGTCCAGCCCTGTCAAAATTTTGTACGTTTCAGTAAGATAATGACACATTCAAGGAGAGGCACTGGCCTATCAGTATTGTTACTAGACTCATAATCCAAAGAGCCAGGGTAATGGTCTGGAGATCAGGTTCGAATCCCACCATGGCAGATCATAACATTTGAATTTAATATATTAAAAGAATCTGGAACTAAAAATCTACTGTTTACTATGAAACTACTGTCGATTGTTGTAAAAACCCACCTGGCTCACTCATGTTCTTTAGGGAAGGAAATCTGCTGTCTTAATCCAGTCTGGCCTACATGTGACTCCACAGCAATGTGGTGACTCTTAAATGAAACGGTTTTAACACTTGATTCAAAGGCAATTTGGGATGGACAATAAATGTTGGCCTGGCCAGAGATGCTCACATCCCATGGAAGACTAAATGACTGGTTAGGAAATGTGTTGGAGCAAGACGCTGACATTGGGGTTCAGGGAGGGGATGTTTCATCAGGGCATGAAGGGGAGTCACTTCCTGTCACTACTCAGGAACTTTAACCATCACCACTCAACCCCTCTAGCTCCCATCTTGCACCCTACCCCCGTGGCAATCGTGTGATCTGACTGCATTGTTGCTGGGATTGTGAGGGAGCAGGAGGAGGTAGAGGGAGAGGGAGTGATGGGAAAGGGGAGACACAGAGCAAGGAGAGGGAGTGAGGAGAGAGGGAAAGATAGGGAGGAGGTGAAAGGAAGAGATGGAGGGTGAGGGAGAGGAGTGGGTAACATTCCTAGAACATTTGCTGAGTTTCTATATTAATAGCTGCCGTAATATCGTTAGGCCATCACCTCCCTCTGAGTGGAAGGAGTGGAAGAAGACGGAGTGGAGGAAAGGGATGAGGAAGAGGAACGGGGCAGGAAAGAGGAGACACAATGAGGGAGATGGAGTGAGGGAAGCGCAGCAAGAGGTGGGAACTGAGGGAAAGCGAGTGAAGGGAGGTAATTATACGACAGAGTGAGGGGACAGATTGAGATGAGGGAGTGCGGGGAGAACGTGAGGGGTGAGGATGTTGGAGGGGAGGGAGAATGGAGAGAGTGAAGTAGAAGGAATCAATGAAAGGGAGAGGAGGGGGAGGAGATTGGAGGGGGGGAAGATGAATAGGGAAAGGGGAAGGGGAGAGGGAGTGAAGGAGAGATGAGGAAGAATGAGAGAAAGGAGAGGGACGGAGTGAGAGACAAAGAGTGAAAGAGTATGGACTGTGATTAAGCCTGTGCCTGTTGACATTGAAACCATGAGCAAACAATAACCGATGAAAATCTGGAACTGACTGCCCCATTTTTCTCATTCCTCTGAGCTGATATCAGCAGCATTCCCAATTTCCAAATTCCCCACAACAGCAAAGATTCTGAATAAGCCTCTGAATACCTCCTTCCATTGGAGGATCAGTACGAAGGAAGTGCTGCACTGTCAGAGGGTCAGTACTGAGGGGAGTGCTGCACAGTCAGAGGGTCAGTACTGAGGGGAGTGCTGCACTGTCAGAGGGTCAGTACTGAGGGAGTGCTGCACTGTCAGAGGGTCAGTACTGAGGGGAGTGCTGCACTGGCAGAGGGTCAGTACTGAGGGAGTGCTGCACTGTCAGAGGGTCAGTACTGAGGGAGTGCTGCACTGTCAGAGGGTCAGTACTGAGGGAGTGTTGCACTGTCAGAGGGTCAGTACTGAGGGAGTGCTGCACTGTCAGAGGGTCAGTACTGAGGGAGTGCTCCACTGTCAGAGGGTCAGTACTGAGGGAGTGCTCCACTGTCAGAGGGTCAGTACTGAGGGGAGTGCTGCACTGGCAGAGGATCAGTACTGAGGGAGTGCCTCACTGTCAGAGGGTCAGTACTGAGGAAGTACTGCACCGTCAGAGGGTCAGTGCTGAGGGAGTGCTGCACTGTCAGAGGGTTAGTACTGAGGGAGTGCTGCACTGTTAGAGGGTCAGTACTGAGGGAGTGTTGCAGTGTCAGAGGATCAGTACTGAGAGAGTGCTGCACTGTCAGACGGTCAGTACTGAGGGAGTGCTGCACTGTCAGAGGGTTAGTACTGAGGGAGTGCTGCACTGTTAGAGGGTCAGTACTGAGGGAGTGTTGCAGTGTCAGAGGATCAGTACTGAGAGAGTGCTGCACTGTCAGACGGTCAGTACTGAGGGAGTGTGGAATGTCAGAGGGTTAGTAGAGTGCTGCTCTATCAGACGGTTAGTACTGTGGGAGTGCTGCACTGTCAGAGGGTCAGTACTGAGGGAGTACTGCACTGTCAGAGGGTCAGTACTGAGGGAGTGCTGCACTGTCAGAGGGTCAGTACTGAGGGAGTACTGCATTGTCAGAGGGTCAGTACTGAAGGAATGCTGACTGTCAGAGGGTCAGTACTGAGGGAGTGTTACAGTTTCAGAGAGTCAGTACTGAGGGAGTGCTGCACTGTCAGAGGGTCAGCACTGAGGGAGTGCTGCACTGTCAGAGGGTCAGTACTGAGGGAGTGCTGCACTGTCAGAGGGTCAGTACTGAGGGAGTGCTGCACTGTCAGAGGGTCAGTACTGAGGGAGTGCTGCACTGTCAGAGGGTCAGTACTGAGGGAGTGCTGCACTGTCAGAGGGTCAGTACTGAGGGAGTGCTGCACTGTCAGAGGGTCAGTACTGAGGGAGTGCTGCTCTGTCAGAGGGTTAGTACTGAGGGAGTGCTGCACTGTCAGAGGGTCAGTACTGAGGGAGTGCTGCACTGTCAGAGGGCAGTACTGAGGGAGTGCTGCACTGTCAGAGGGTCAGTACTGAGGGAGTACTGCACCGTCAGAGGGTCAGTACTGAGGGAGTGATGCACTGTGAGAGGGTCAGTATGAGGGAGTGCTGCACTGTCAGAGGGCATACGAGGAGTGCTGCACTGTCAGAGGGTCAGTACTGAGGGAGTGCTGCACTGTCGAGGGTCAGTACTGAGGGAGTGCTGCACTGTCAGAGGGTCAGTACTGAGGGAGTGCTGCACTGTCAGAGGGTCAGTACTGAGGGAGTGCTGCACTGTCAGAGGGTCAGTACTGAGGGAGTGTTGCACTGTCAGAGGGTCAGTATTGAGGGAATGCTGCACTGTCAGATTTGCCAAATTTGAATGAGGGTTTAAAACTTCGAGTTGACAATTTCCTATCTAGGAAGGGATAATCCTAAACAGTCTAAACTACCAACCCTGACCTTTCACCTGTGGACAATGAAAGGTCATAGTTCACCTCAGCATTGAGTCTGGATATTGAGATCAGTCAGGATGAATAATTGATGATTGCGTGATTATTTAAGGGGCTTTCAATAAAATCTCTTTGTTTCAGTATTCGCACCAGTGACCCTAAAATGATGTGTTTAATTTTTTAACAATGTCTTGTGGAAGACAGATGGATGGAAAGTGACATTAATCACAGGTGATGAAAGCCTTTCAGGAGAGGAAGGACCGGCTGGAGACGAGATATCGGAACAAAAGGCCATTCCACCCCTCTTCTAACTGTTACACAGGAATAGCAGAAGGCCATCTGCTCCTCTCAAATCTATTACACAGGAACAGGAGGAGGCCATTCAGTCCCTCTTACATCTATTACACAAAACCAGATCGAGGCCATTCAGCCCCTCATGTCTGTTACACAGGAACAGGACTATGCCATTCAGCCCCTTTCAACTTTGTTACACAAGAACAAGAGGTGGCCATTCAGTCCCTTTCAAACATGTTATACAGTCCCGTTCAGTCTCTCTCTCGAGCTTGTTACACTGGAACAGAAGGTGCCATCAACCATTCCTGAACCCTTTACAAAGGAGGCTCATTCTGATCCCTCTCGAGTTGTGGGTTCCTTATCTCACTGTATGGTAGGAGAGGCTGTTTGAGACTGAGTAATGGAGGATTTCCAATCGTTTAATGCTCATTTTCCCACTCATGCTCCTCTGCCTTCAGAATCTAATTTTTATAGCCAGGAATGTGCAGCATTTCCTGTCAGCCACAGGCCCGGGAATTTCTTTGCAGACCGCGTGTTTTCCCACTCCTTCTCTTAAGGAGAAACATAAGGCAGAACGCCTCCCTCTCTCGTTCCTTCTCACAGGAACACTCTGGATGGGGAGGTGAGGGAGAGAATTGTGGCAGGAGGGGAGAGATTGGGAGGAACTCTGTGAAGTTAAAGGAATCATTGTAATTGTTCTTCTCACTGTCGCTCTGTCTTTTTGTATGTCCCTCTCTCTTCCTATCTTTACACTTCTGTCTCTCTATTTACGTGTTTCTACCTCTTTCTGTGTGTCTTCCTCATTCTGTCTCTTCTAAGACTCTTTCCCTCTGTAATCTCTTAGAATTTCTCTCCGTCCCTTTCTGTCTCTCTGTTCCCCTTCTCTCTGTCACTACCTCTCCCCCTGTGTCTCTCTCTCTCTCTCTTTGTCCCCCCCTCACTCTCTCACTACTCTCTCTCCCCCCTCTCCTTATCTTTGTCTCTCTCTCTCATTATCCCTCCCCGTCTCTCTGTTCCCCCCCCCACTCTCTCTCACTGTCCCTCTGTCTCTCATTCCTTCTCTCTCTCCCCTTCTGTCCCCCTCTCTCTCTCCCTCTTGTCTCTGTCTCTCATTTTCTCTCTCTGTGTCTCTCTAGGATTTCAGTGTTATACTGATATCGCCGTCTCGTTTCCTCCTTCCAATCCTGCTTTGATCTTTCTGTGCGACTCAATCCTTTTTCATCCCTCGTTCGCTCTCCAATTAGTCAGGGGGCCCCTGGGCACAGCCGAACCCAACTGAAGCGCAGAATTAGGTCAGCAGTGGGATTAGTGCAGGATCAGGCTGAAAAACTCTCTCCCTGGTGCAAGACTGATCTCACTACCAACAACACCATGCATTGGAAAAAGTCAAACATCTTCACAGAATGATTATCTAACCATTGTGCAGTCTAAGACTCAGAAGGTGACATGAGGGACAGATGACTAAAAGCTCGGTTGAAGAGAAAGAATTGAAGGAGATTCTTAAATGTGGAGATGCAGAGAGAAGCAGAGAGAGAGAGAGAAATGTAAAGAGAGAGAGAGACAGAGAAAGGGAGGTAGAGAGAGAGAGAGAGACAAGAAGGGAGAGGGAGAGAGAGAGATAGGGAGGGAGATACAAACAGAGAAAGATGCACGGGAGTCCAGGAAGGGAATTCCAAAATGTAGGGCTCCAGGCAGCTGAAGGCACAGCCAACAACGGTGGACCGATGGGAATTTGAGTATGATTGAGAGGTTGGAATTGGATGAGCGCAGAGATGTCAGAGGATAATAGCTGGAGGAGATCACAGAGATGAGGAAGGTTGTACGGGCTGGAGGAAGTTACATAGAGAAAGTTGTAGGGGCTGGAGGAGATTACAGAGATAGGAAGGTTGTAAGGGTTGCAGGAGGCTACAGAGACAGAGAGGGTTGTAGGAACTGCAAGAGGTTACAGAAATAGGGAGGGTTGAAGGGGCTGGAGGAGGTTACAAAGGTAGGGAAGAGGGTTAGTAAACACTGGAGGGATAAACAAAGAAAAGGTCAGAATTTGAAAATGGACGTGAAGGGGGATTGAAGTAGGGGCTTGGAGAGGAGGGGGATTGGAGAAGAGGGGAAATTGGAGGAGAAGGAGATTGGGGAAAGGACAGGGGGATCAGAGGGAACGAAGATCAAAGAGGAGGGTCGATCGTAAGGGAGGGGGATTGACAGGGAAGATGCATCGTGTGGGAGGGTAGATCGAAGGGTAGGATGCATCACAGGGGAAGGTGGATCGTAGTGGGGTGTAGATTATAGGGAAGTATAGATCATAGCGGAGGATGGATCATAAGGGAAGGGGATGTGAGGGAGCGTGGATTGTAGGGGAGGGTGGATTGTAGGTGAGTGGGATTGGAGGAGGGGGAATGTGAGGGGAAGGTGGATAGGGGATGGGAATTGGAGGAGAAGGGTATCAGAGGGGAATCTAAGAGGAGGGGGATCAGAGAGGGGGAATGGTTTTTAGCACAAGGGGATTGAAGTGAAGAATTATTCAATGATTATGTTAGATTTTAATTGTTTTATCATTCAAGGGCAATGGGGGAATGAGCTGGATTTGGAGTTTGTAAAAATCCACAACAGCCTTGTCTCAGATAGAGGCAGCTGATAAATCTTAAATCTAGATTCTGTTGTGAGAACTACCTTTACTGTCCCCATCAAACACTCCACAACAGGTACAGCACGGCGTTAAATACAGAGTAAAGCTCCCTCTACACTGTCCCCATCAAACACTCTCAGGACAGGTACAGCACGGGGTTAGATACAGAGTAAATCTTCCTCTACACTGTCTCCATCAAACACTCTCAGGACAGGTACAGCACGGGATTAGATACAGAGTAAATCTCCCTCTATACTGTCCCCATCAAACACTCTCAGGACAGCTACGACACAGGGTTAAATACAGAGTAAAGCTCCCTCTACACTGTCTCCATCAAACACTCCCAGGACAGGTACAGCACGGGATTAGATACAGAGTAAAGCTCCCTCTACACTGTCCCCATCAAACACTCCCAGGACAGGTACAGCACGGGGTTAGATACAGAGTAAAGCTCCCTCTACACTGTCCCCATCAAACACTCCCAGGACAGGTACAGCACGGGGTTAGATACAGAGTAAAGCTCCCTCTACACTGTCCCCATCAAACACTCCCAGGACAGGTACAGCACGGGGTTAGATACAGAGTAAATCTCCCTCTACACTGTCCCCATCAAACACTCCCAGGACAGGTACAGCACAGGGTTAGATACAGAGTAAATCTCCCTCTACACTGTCCCCATCAAACACTCCCAGGACAGGTACAGCACAGGGTTAGATACAGAGTAAATCTCCCTCTACACTGTCCCCATCAAACACTCCCAGGACAGGTACAGCACAGGGTTAGATACAGAGTAAATCTCCCTCTACATTGTCCCCATCAAACACTCCCAGGACAGGTACAGCACGGGGTTAGATACAGAGTAAATCTCCCTCTACACTGTCCCCATCAAACACTCCCAGGACAGGTACAGCACGGGATTAGATACAGAGTAAATCTCCCTCTACACTGTCCCCATCAAACACTCCCAGGACAGGTACAGCACGGGGTTAGATACAGAGTAAATCTCCCTCTACACTGTCCCCATCAAACACTCCCAGGACAGGTACAGCACGGGGTTAGATACAGAGTAAAGCTCCCTCTACACTGTCCCCATCAAACACTCCCAGGACAGGTACAGCACGGGGTTAGATACAGAGTAAAGCTCCCTCTACACTGTCCCATCAAACACTCCCAGGACAGGTACAGCACGGGGTTAGATACAGAGTAAAGCTCCCTCTACACTGTCCCCCATCAAACACTCCCAGGACAGATACAGCACGGGGTTAGATACAGAGTAAAGCTCCCTCTACACTGTCCCCCATCAAACACTCCCAGGACAGGTACAGCACGGGGTTAGATACAGAGTAAAGCTCCCTCTACACTGTCCCCCATCAAACACTCCCAGGACAGATACAGCACGGGGTTAGATACAGAGTAAAGCTCCCTCTACACAGTCCCCATCAAACACTCCCAGGACAGATACAGCACGGGGTTAGATACAGAGTAAAACTCCCTCTACACTGCCCCGCATCAAACACTCTTTCGGGCAGCACGGTAGCACAGTGGTTAGCTCTGCTGCTTCACAGTTCCAGGGTCCTGTGTTCAATTCCCGGCTTGGGTCACTGTCTGTGTGGAATTTGCACATTCTTCTCGTGTCTGTGTGGGTTTCCTCTGGGTACTCCGGTTTCCTCCCACAGTCCAAAGATGTGTAGGTTAGGTTGATTGGCCGTACTAAGAAATTGCCCCTTAGTGTCCAGGGATGCATAGGTTAGACGGATTAGTGGGTATATTATGCAGGGATATGGGGGTAAGGCCTGGGTGGGATTGTGTTCGGTGCAGACTCGATGGACCGAAGGGCCTCTTTCTGCACTGTAGGGTTCTATGATTCTGTAACGGGTACAAGACAGGGTTTAGATACAGAATGAATCTCCCTCTATACTCTCCCTACCAAACACTCCTAGTATTTAGACATACTGATGAGGTGCAGTCAGGAGGATATTTGTTCAGTGTATTGACGTGATCAGCTAGCAATCCCTCTCAGTTGGCCTCCTACTCCCCTCCCATCACATTGCGAGCAGACAAAAGACCATGAACGAGAGGCCAGCATTCATAAAGCCCCTGGAAGATGAAAAGGCTGCTGTGACTTGCAATCTGTGTTATCAGAGACAGACTTTCTCTCACTCTCTTGCACATCACTACTCCCTCAGTACCCCTCACGCATTCCTTAGAAACATTAACTCCACAGCTACACTCACTGTCGCACTTGCACAGTCTCACAAAGATCCTCAGAAACACACTCTCAGACACGCAGTCTCACACCTATTCAGAAAGACACACTCACACAGTCTCTCACACACAGACACGTTCAGAGACACACACTCAGACACGCACACAGTCTCACATCCATACTCAGAAACACACTCATACAGTCACATACACACTCAGAAATATTCACACAATCTTTCACACACGCTCAGAAACATACCCTTTGACACACACACACACCGGAACTTTATCACCTCTCCCACTACAGAATCGGAGTGGGCGAGGGTCTGACAACGAAAGTCTCCTCGGGGAGGAATTTCCGTTCTCGCTCAAATGAGGCCATAAAATCTCATCAGGGCAGGATTTTCCAGCCCCGCTCACTCCAAAATTGAAAAGAAATCCCACTGAGGCAAACGGACCTTTCCACATTCTATTCTAATTCCGGTGGGCAGGTGGAGCAGTAATATTCGGCCCAAAGTCTCTCACACGTTCTCAAAAAAACAGTCTCAGACACTCATACAGTCTCTCACACAGTCTGAAACATAACTAATATACACTCAGAAATACACCCTTAGACACACGCCCAAATCTACCACTTGCCTGCCAAGGAATAAGAGGTGGCAAGAGTCCAACAGAGGAAATCTCTGTTGACCTGGCGTAGGAGTTTCTGGTCTTGCTCAATAGTCTCTGGTTCCACTGGTGAGGCCAAGTCGACTCTCCCTGTTGACGGGGAACATGAGTATTCCTCGCCAGCAAGAACCTTTCCCAGCAAGATCATAAAGAGAGGCATGCCCAGATGATTGAACACATGAGGGTAGAAGAGTGGAGCCAGAGGCCATTCAGGCCCTCTAGGAGGCTAAGGGCAAAGTGGGGTGCCCCTTCGCCAGTGTCAGATTGACAGTGCCAGTCTGGGACCTGGGCAATGCCCACCAGGCAGTGCTCGGGGCGGAGTCAATGTTGGAGATCAGTGGGGTTGGGGATAATGGAGGAGGGCTCAGTAATGTGGGCTAATGGAAGAGGGTGCCCGCTGCCAGTCTGCAATGATTGGTGGGTGGAGGGCAGCAAGGCCGTGATTGGTGGAGAATGGAGAAGGTCTACGATTGGTGGAGAATGGAGAGCGTCCGCGATTGCTCTAGGCAACAGAGAGTCGGTGGGGGTTGCACCTATAGTCTAGGCCCCTGCGATTGGAGGGATGGTGAGCTGCTTCAGGCTACCTGCAGCAGCAGGGGCCTGACAGCTCACTCTTTGTCTATCAGACCCCTGCTACTGATAATGCGCATGCGCACCATCAGAGGCCTGCACATCAACACTACCTCCCTCTGCAGGCTTTCAGGGCTCGTTAAGCCCTCCCACAGGCTTCTACAGCGAGCAACAGGCTCAGTCAGAATTTTACAGGCCGAGCGCACCTCGGGGGACCTAAAAAAAGCATGCCCAAAAAACGGATCTGAAACTTTCCTAGTTTTGAGTCTGCTCAACACTTAAGAAATGGTAAAATACCGCCCAGTCACATTCTCACACAAAATTCAGAGGCACTTCATAGTCTCATACACACACTTAGAAACATGCTCTCAGACACTCAGTCACACAGAAACTTAGAAACACACACATGCGGAAACATAGTCTCAAACACACGCTCAGAAACAAACTGTCATACACACACAGTTACACACACTCAGAAACACTCAGATACTCACACAACCTCACAGACACACTGCAAAACACACAGACATCGTACAGTCTTAGATTCACACTCATTGTTACTCCCTCTCAGGCATTCTCACCCTCTTGCTCTCAGGTCCTCTCGCACAACTGCCTATGTGCTATCTCCTGCCCTTACGTGCTCTCCCACTCTCATGCTCCCTCAGCACTCATATTCCCTCCTGCTCTTGCACTCTCCTCCCTCACACTCTGCGCACTCTTGCACTTTCTCTCCCTCGTATTCTCCCCCATCTCGCACTCTCCAGCCTCACACACTCTTCCCATTCTCACACTCTCCCCACTCTCACTCTTCCTGCTCTCGCATTCTCCCACCTCACACACTGTCCCCTCTCTCGCACTTTCCCCCGTTTCGGGCTCTCCCTGCTCTCGCGCTCTCCCACCTCTCACACTCTCTCCCCTCTTGCACTCTTTCCCTTCTCACACTCTTTCCCTTCTTGCACTCTCTCCCTTCTCACAATCTCCCCCCTCTCACACCCTCCCCCTCTCGCACTCCCCCCCCCCCCCCCCGCATCCTCCCCCCCTCCACACTCTGTTCGCTCTTGGACCCTACCCGCTCTTGCAATCACTCCCCCCCCACTCTCCCCATTCTTACACTCTACCTGTTCCTGCAATCACCCTGCTCTTGCAATCACCCTTCTCGCACTCATCCCATCTCGCACTTACCCCCCTCACACCCTCCCCGCTCTTACACTCTCCCCTCTCACACTGTCCCCATCTCGCACTTCTCTTTCAAATTCGCCCTCGCTCTCACACGTGCCATCTCTCTCATACATTCGTTCTTACACACGTGCTCTCGCTCTCTCGCACACTCGCTCTCTCTCATACACTTGCCCCTGCTCTCACAAACTGGCTCCCACTCTTCTCCTCACTCACATTCTTGTTCGCACACATTCGCTCTCTCTATCACACTCACCCTCACACTCACTCATGCCATCATATTTACCCTCGCTCTCATACTCACACTTGCTCTCACATATTTGTCCTCTCTCTTGCTCTCACATACTTGCTCTCATTCACCCACACTTTCATAAACTCGTCCTCATTCTCACACACATGGCCTCGCTCTCACACACTCACTCTTGCTCTCACACACTCGTCCTTGCTCTCAACACTCAACCTCGTGCTTACATACTCGCCCTTGCTCTTAGACACTCATGCTCACTATCACTCACCGTTGCTCTCACACACTTGCCCTCGCACTCACATACTCACCCTCACCCTCTCCCCACACTCACTCTTGGCACACTCCCAACATACTCCCCCCCTCACATTCTCCTCCTGTCTCAAATTCGCACTCGCTCTCACAGACACACTCTCATTCTCAAACTCACGCTCGCTCTCACACACCCGCACTCTCCCCACTCTCAACATTTCCACTCTCAACACACTCCCCCCTCACATTCTTGCTCTTGGATCTTTTTGGAGAGTATCCTAGTGCTTCACGTTGTTAGTGTGTGCTTGACCTGGACCATTTGATGGGCAACACGACAGCTCAGTGACTATCGCTGTGCTGTGCAGATACATGGATTTGGGCCTGTGTCTGTGGGAGTTTGCGCATTCTCCCCGTGCTTGCGTGGGTTTTCTCCGGGTGCTCCGGTTTCCTCCCACATCCCAAAGATGTGCTCTTAGGCTAATTGGCAAAACAAATTCTCCCTAAATTGTCTCAAATTTGGTTTTTAATCCATAGGTCTATAAACATGGACAGGGATCGCGGGTAGAGGTGGGAACATCAGGGTGGCGGCGCGGGCTCGTTGGGCCAAAGGGCCTGTTTCCCATGCTGTTTTGTTCTTTGTTATTTTCCTCCTCTCTCAAATTCGCTCTCGCTCTCACACACTCTCCCTCGCTCTCACAAACTCACCCTCGTTCTCAAACTCACCCTTGTTCTCAAACACCTGCACTCGCACTCACACTCTTCCCACCTTCACACATTTCCACACTCAACACACTCCCCCTCATATTTTCCTCCACTCTCAAATTCACCCTCGCTCTCACGCACTCGCCCTCGACCTCACGCACTCGCCCTCACACAATTGCCCTCGCCCTCTCCCTTGCCCTCACACACATGGCCTCGCTCTCACACACACATCCTCGCTCTCACACAGTTGCACTCATTCTTACACACTCGCCCTCGCTCTCACACCTGCACTCACTTTCACACACTCTACCTTGTTTTCATACACATGCCTTCGCTCTCTCACACTCACCCTCGCTCTCACACAATAGCCTTCGTACTCATACACACGCCCTAGCTCTCATGCACTCGCCTTTGCTCTCACGCACGTGCCCTCACACACTCACCCTCACACTCACATGCACGCCTTCGCTCTCATGCGCTCACCCTCGCTCATACATGCGCCCTCACTCTCACACTTGCTCCGCTCACTCGCTCATACTCACACACACTCATTTTTGCTCTCGCACGCTCGCTCTTGCTCTCGCATGCTTGCCCTTGCTCACAGACTTCTTCCCATTCTCTCACCTTCATGCACCCACCCTCGCACGCCCACCCTCGCTCTCATACGTTCACCCTCAATCTCACGTAGGCGCCCTCACTCTCATGCACACGCCCTGATTCTCACACTTGCTTCCGCTCACTTGCTCATACTCGCTCACACTTGTCCTCGCTCTCTCATGCTTGCCCTCCTTCTCACACACTTCCTTCTGTTTACTCGCTCAAGCTTGCACACAGTCGCACACGGTAACCCCTGCTCTGGCATGCTCGCCCTCGCTCTCACTCTTGCACACTCACCCTCGCTCTCGCATACCTGCCCTTGCTCTTACACACCTGCCCTCGTTCTCACGCACTCACCCTCACTCTCATGCACCCGCCCTCGCTCTCACCACTTGCTCCTACTCACTTGCTCATACACCCACACACTCGTTGTCGCTCTCACATGCTGCCCATGTTCTCACAAACTTCCTGTTCACTCACTCAGGCTCGCACACATTCGCACATGCTCGCCCTCGCTCTCACACACTTGGCCTCCCTCTCATGCATGCGCCCTCACTCTTACACATGCACACTCTCTCTCTCACGCTTGCTCCCACTCACTCGCTCATACTCACACACTTGCCCTTACTCATGCTCGCACACACTCGTCAAGTTCGCCTCGCTCTTGCACACTCGCTGTCGCTTCCACACACTTCTTCCTGCTCACTTGCTTATACTCGTC
Organism: Sphyrna mokarran; assembly: GCA_024679065.1. Lineage (NCBI taxonomy): Eukaryota > Metazoa > Chordata > Chondrichthyes > Carcharhiniformes > Carcharhinidae > Sphyrna > Sphyrna mokarran. The sequence continues at coordinate 11,976,352 of JAGIQG010000014.1, read as the reverse complement.
CACTTGCTCTTGCTCTCACATACTTCCTGCTGTTCACTTGCTCATGCTCGCTCTCGCTCTTGCGCACTTGCCCTCGCTTTCACACACTTGCCCTCACACTCACACACGCGCCCTTGCTCTTACACACACCATCGCTCTCACACACCTCCTCCCGTTCACTCGGTGATGCTCAAACACATTTGCGCATGCTCGTCCTCACTCTCACGCAGCTACCCTGGCTCTCAGGTACCCGCCCTTGCTCTCACAAACTCACCCTTCCTATCACACACTTGTTCTTGCTCTCGCTCACCCTCACTCTCACACACTCGCACTCACTCTCACACACTCGCACTCACTCTCGCACACTCGCGCTCACGCTCACAAACTTGCTCTCACTCGCAAATAGCCCTCGCTCTCACACAATCGGCCTTGCTCTCACACAATCGGCCTTGCTCTCACACACTCGCTCTTGCTCTCACACACTCACCCTCGCTCTCACACATTTGCGCTCATTCTCACACACTTGCTCTTGATCTCACACACTTGCCCTCACTCTTACACACTTGCCCTCACTCTCACAAACTTGCTCTCACTCGCAAATAGCTCTCGCTCTTACACACTTGCCCTTGATCTCACACATTTGATCTTGATCTCACACACTTGCCCTTGCTCTTACACACTCACCCTCGCTCGTACAACGCTCCCACTCACTCGCTCATACTTGCACACACTCGTCCTCGTTCTCGCATGGTCACGCTTGCTCTCATATGCTCGACCTTGCTCACACATTCTTTCCGTTCCTTTGCCCTCATGCACCCACCCTCACGCCCGCCCTCACTCTCGCACACCCACCCTCGCTCTTGCGTGCTCGCCCTCGCTCTCACACACGCGCCCGTTCACTCGCTCATACTCGCACACACTCATCCTTGCTCTCGCATGCTCGCCCTGGCTCACACACACTCGTCTTCGTCTCTCACGCTTGCCCTTCCTCTCACACACTTCTCTAGCATACCTGCCCTCACTCTCACACTCCTGCCCTTGCTCTCACACACTCTCCCTCGCTCTCACATACATGCCCTCGCTCTCACAAACTCGCCCTCGTTCTCACAAACTACCCTCGTTCTCACACTTGCTCCCGCTCACTCACTCATACATGCACACACTTGTCCTTGCTCTCGCATGCTCACCCTCCCTCTCACACACTTCCTTCTGTTCACTCACTCATGCTCACACACAGTCGCACACGGTAGCCCTCGCTCTGGCATGCTCACTCTCATTCTTGCACACTTGCCCTCACTCTTACACATTCACTTTTGTACACTTGCCCTCGCCTTTGCACACCTGCCCCTCACTCACACTCCTGCTCTCGCTCTCACGCACCTGCCCACGCTCACGTTCCTGCCCTCGTTCTGACATGTGCCCTCACTCTCACACACGCGCCGTCGATCTCACACACTTGCCCTCGTTCTCACACATGCGCTTTCGCTCTCACACGTGCACCCTCACCCTCTCACCCTCACTCACACACTTGCTCCCACTCACACACTTGCTCACACTCACGTGCTCATATCCGCACGCACTCGTCCTCGCTTTCACATGCTCGCCCTTGCTCACACTTCCTCCCGTTCACTTAGGCTTGCACACATTTGCACACTCTTGCCCTCGCTCTCACACACTTGCTCCCACTCACTTGCTCATACTCACACAGACTTGTCCTCACTCTCACATGGTTGCCCTCGCTTTCCCACACTTTCTGACATTCACTTACTCACACTCGCATTTGCTTACAAGCTCGTCCTGGCTCTCAAACGCTCCCCCTGTTCTTGCACACTCACCCTTGCACACTTGCCCTCGCTTTTGCACATTCGCTCGCGCACTCCTCCCCTTGCTCTCACACAATTGCCCTCGCTATCACACTTTGCTCTTACTCATTCGCTCATACTCGCACACACTTGACCTCGCTCTCGCATGCTCACCCTGGCTCACACACACTCGTTCTCGCTCTCTCATGCTTGCCCTCCCTCTCACACACTTGCGTTTACTCACTCACGCTTGCACACAGTCGCACATGGTAGCCCTCGCTCTTGCATGCTCAATCTTGCACACTCGCCCTTGTACACTCATATTTGCACACCTGCCTTCGCTGTCACACACCCACCCTTCACTCTCACGCACGTGCCCTCGCTCTCATATGCACCCTCGCTCTCATGCACGCGCCCTCGCTCACACGTGCCCTCGTTCTCACACACGTGCCCTTGTCTCACACACGCACACCCTCGCTCTCATATGCGCCTTCGCTCTCATGCACGCGCCCTCGCTCTCACATGTGCCCTCGTTCTCACACACGTGCCCTTGTTCTCACACATGCACCCTCGTTCTCACACGCACACCCTGGCTCTCACATGCACCCTCGCTGTCACACGTGCCGTCAGTCACACACACGCTCGACCTTGTTCTCACGCGCTCACCCTCGCTCTCAGACACTTGCCTCCACTCACTTGCTCATACCCGTACACACTCGTCCTTGCTCTCGCACGCTCGTCCTTGCTCTCACACACTTCCTCCCATTCACTTACTCAGGCTTGCACACATTCACACAAGCTCACCCTCGCTCTCACACACTTGGTCTGACTCACTTGCTCATACTTGCACACACTTATCCTCACTCTCACGCTGGTTCTCAATCTCACTAACTTCCTCCCATTCACTCACTCACTCTCGCACTCGCTCATGCTCACATTCGCTCACACACACTTGCCCTTGCTCTTGCACATTCGCCCTTGCTTTCGCACACTCGCCCCTGCACTCACACTCCTGCCCTCGCTCTCACACATGCACCCTCACTCTCACACACTCGCCCTCACTCACACACTTCCTCCTGTTCACTCGCTGACACTCGCACACATTCGCACATGCTCACCCTCAGTCTCGCATGCTCGCACTTGCTCTCACACACTTCCTCCCATTCACTCACTGATGCTTGCACATATTGGTGCACGCTCGCCCTCGGTCTCACATGCTCCCCCTCGCACACTTGTCCTCAGTCTCATGCAGCCACCCTCGCTCTCAAGCATCCGCCCTTGCTCTCACAAACTCATCTTTCCTATCACACTCACTGTTGCTCTCTCACACTCACCCTCACTCTCGCACACTTGCCCTTGCTCTCACATACTCACTCATACTCACACACTCACCCTCGCTCTCACACACACAGTCTTGCTCTCACAATCGCCCTCACACTCGCCCTCGCTCTCACACTCACCCTCGTTTGCATGCACTCGCCCTCGTTCTCATACACTTTCTCCTGCTCACTTGCTCATACTCACACACTCGCCCTCACTCTCACCCATGCTCTCATGGTCTTGCCCACGTGCTCACACATTCGCCTTTGCTCTCATGCTCTCACTCTCATACTCACCCTTGCTTTTACACACTTGTCCTCGCTCTCACATGTGCGCACCCTTGCTCTCACACACACGCCCTCGCTCTCACGTTTACTCCCACTTACTCGCTCATACTCGCACACACTCATCCTCACTCTCACATGCTCGTCCTTGCTCTCACACACTCACTCTCTCGCTCTCACACTTGCCCTCGCTCTCACACTCTCGCCCATGCTCTCACACATACACTGTCTCACTCTCACAATCGTCCTCACTTGCACGCATTCGTCTTCGCTCTCACACACTTGCTCACGCTCATTCGCTCATATTTGCAGACGCTCATCCTCGCTCTCGCATGCCCGCCCTTGTTCTCACACACTTGCCCTCGCTCTTGAGTGCCTGTCCTTGCACAACCACATTCACTCTCGCACATCCGCCCTTGCTCTTATGCACACCTGCCCTTGCTCTCACACGCTCTCACCCTCGCTCTCACACACACACAGTCTCACTCTTACATACACGGTTTCGCTCTCTCACTCGCCCTCCCTCTCACACATTCACCCTCACTCACATTCTCCCCACTCTCAACACACATCCCCCCTCAAGTTCTCCTCCTCTTTCAAATTTGCCCTCGCTCTCACACTCACCGTCACTCACACTCGCCCTCGCACTCACACACACACAATCTTGCTCACATTTGCTATCGCTCTTAAACTCACCCTCGCTATCACATACTTGCTCTTGCTCTCAAACACTCAGCCTCACTCTCACACTTGCTCTCATACTCAACTCTCACATAGCCCTCTCTTTCACACACTCGCCCACACTCACAAATGCTCTCACATGCTTGCCCTCGCTCTCGCACAATGGCCCTCGTGTTTGCACGCTCATCCTTGCTCTCACGCATTCGCCCTCTCTCTCACGCACTTGCCCTTGCGCACTCGCATATTTTCAAATATTGAGTTATTTTATTTTTATTGTTTAAACAAATGTTATTCAGCAAGTGGTTGATAGTGTTTTATACTGGATATTCATGAAAATAATCATCTCACACACTTGGCCTTGCTCTCACACTCACCCTCACACAGCCCTCAGTCTCACGTGCTCGCTCTCACTCTCACAATGCACCTTCGCTCTCAAACACTTGCATACACTTATCCTCACTTTCGCACGCTCGGCCTTACTCTCGCATGCTTGGCCTTACTCTCACACGCTCGCCCTCGCTCTTACACGCTCACCCTCATGTAATTGCCCTTGCTCATACTCTCACACACTTGCCCATGCTCTCATAACACACTGTTTCGCTCTCACACACTTACTCCCGTTCACGCTCACACTCACACATGCTCGCCCTCATTTTTGCAAGCTTGCCCTCGCTCTCACCACTCGCCCTCGTTCTCACACACTCACCCTTGCACACTTGCCCTTGCTCTCACATACTCGCTTATATTCTCACACACTCGCCCATGCTCTCGCTCACACACTGTCTCATTCTCACACTGGCCCTCGCTCGCATGCATTTGCCCTCGCCCTCACACACTTCCTCCCATTTACTTGCTCACACTCACAAATACTCACACATGCTTGCTCTCGCTCTCACTGCTTGCCCTCGCTCTCTCACACTGGCCCGCGTGTTTGCACACTCACCCTCGCTCTTGTGCACCCGCCCTCACTGTCGCTCTCACACTTTCCCACACTCACACAAAGATGGTTTTGCTCTCACACTCGCCATCGCTTTCACACATTCACTTTTGCTATAACACACCCACTCTTGCTCTCACACTCGCCCTCACACACTTGCTCTCGGTCTTACGTGCTTGCCCTCACTCTCACACACGCGCCCTTGCTCTTGAACACTTGCTCCCACTCACTCACTCATACTCGCACACGCTTGTCCTCGTTCTCGCACACTCGCCTTTGCTCTCACACACTCACCCTCGCTTGCCCGCTGTCGCCCGCCCTTGCTCTCGCGCACTCACTCTCTCACATACACCCTCACACACGCCCTCACTCTCTCACACTTGCCCTCACTCGCCCATTGTTACCTGCCTGTCCTCGCTCTCACACACTCGCCCTCGCTGTCACCCTCACTCTTGCACACTCACTTTTGCACAACCGCCCTCGCTCACCCAACCTCGCTCTCACATACCTGCCCTCGCTCTCACATACTTGCCCACACTCTCACACACATACTTGCCCTCGCTCATTTGCTCTTGCTATAACACACTTGCTCTTGCTCTCACACTCAGTCTCACTCTCACACACTTGGCCTTGCTCTCATACTAGCCCTCACGCACTCGCCCTCACTCACACGTGCACCCTTGCTCTCAAACACTTGCTCCCGCTCATCATACTTGCATACACTTGTCCTTGCTCTTGCACGCTCGCCCTTGCCCTCACACACTCGCTCTCGTGCATCCGCCATCGCTCTCTTACACTCACCCTCGCTTGCCTGCCGTCACCCGCCTGTCCTCGCTCTCACACACCTTCGATCTCATACACTCGCCCTCGCTCTTGCGCACGTGCCCTTGCTCTCACACACTTCCTGCCCCTCACTCGCTCATATTCGCACACACTCGTCCTTGGTCTCGCACACTCGCCCTTGCTCACACACTTTCTCCTGTTCCCTTGCCTGCCCGCTCTCATGCGCCCACCCTCACACTCTTGCTCTGATGCATGCCCCTCACTCTCGCGTACTTGCCCTTGCTCTCGCGCACTCACCCATGTTCTCACACACACAGAGTCTCCCTCCCTCGCCCTCGCTCTCACAATCTCGCCTTCGCTATTACACACTCGCTGTCGCTCTCACAGATTCATCCTCATTGACATTCTCCTCACTCTCAACACACTTCCCCCTTGTATTCTCCTCCTCTCCCAAATTTGCCCTTGCTTTCACACTTGCCCTCACTCTAACACACATGGTCCTACTCTCACACACTCACCCTCGCTCTCACAGGCACGCACTTGCTCATCCTTGCTCTCACACTCTCGTCCTCGCTCTCACACCAGCCCTCGCTCTCACGTATGTGCCCTTGCTCTCACGCTCTTGTCCTCGTTGGCACAGTCATTCTCGCTCTTACGCACTCAATCTTGCTCTCTCACACTCACATAGCAATGACCAGCATGGTAGCACAGTGGTTACCAGTGCTGCTTCATAGCTCCAGGGACCTGCGTTCAATTCCCAGCTTAGGTTACTGTCTGTGTGGAGTTTGCACATTCTCCTCATGTCTGCGTGGGTTTCCTTCTGGTGCTCCGGTTTCCTCCCACAGTCCAAAGATGTGCCGGTTAGGTTGATTGGCCATGCTAAAATTGCCCTTTAGTGTCCTGAGATGCATAGCTTTGAGGAATTAGTGGATAAAATGGGTAGGGATATGGGGGTGGGGGTAAGGGCGTGGGGGGGTAAGTGGGTGGGGATAAGTGGGTGGGGATAAGTGGGTGGGGATAAGTGGGTAGGGATAAGTGGGTAGGGCCTGGGTGGGATTGTGGTTAGTGCAGACTTGATGGGCTGAAGGGCCTCTGTCTGCTCTGTAGGGCTCTATGATTCAATCATCCTCGCTCTCACACTCACAAACTCAGCTATCCTATCACACACTCGTCCTCGCTCTCACACTTGCTCCCCCTCACTCGCTCACACTCGTCCTCACTCTCGCATGCTCGCCCTTGCTTTCACACTTCCTTCTGTTCACTCGGTCACACTCGCCCTCGCCCTCATGCGCCCGCCCACACTCTCGCTCTCACACTTGCCCTCGCTATCACACATTTGCCCTCACACATTCTCTCCACTCTCAACAGACTTCCCCCCTCACATTCTCCTCTTCTCTTAAATTCGCCCTCGCTCTCACACCCTTGCCCTTGCTCTCACATACACACACGGTCTCATTCTCACACATTCGCTCTTGCTATAACACACTTGCCCTTGCTCTCACTGCTCGCCCTCGCACACTCGCCCTTGCATTTGCACACTCGCACTCGCTTACACGCGCGTTTGCCCTCACTCTCACCACTTGCCCATGCTCTCGTGCATGCATACTCACCCTCGCTCACATTCTCCCCACTCTCAACACACTCCCCCCTCACATTCTCCTCTCTCAAATTTGCCCTCGATCTCACACTCGTTCATGCTCTCACGTGCATGCCCTTTGCTCTCACACTTGTTCCCACTCATTTGCTCATACTCGCACACACTCGCCTTCGCTCTCACACACTTCCTCCCATTCACTTGCTCATGCTCACACACTTGCCCATGCTCTTGCACGCCTACCTTCGCTCTTGCGCTCTGGTCCTCGCTTTTTGCACATCCACCCTCACACACACACATCTCGCTCTTACACACTCACCCTCACTCTCAGGCACTCACCTTCGCTCTCACACACTTGCTCCCACTCACTCGGTCATACTTGCACACATTCATCCTCGCTCTTGTGTGCTCGTCCTTGCTGTCACACTCGCCCTGGCTCTCACACTCTTTCACCCATTCACTCGCTCATGCTCACACACACTCACCCTTGCTCTCACACATTAGCCCTCATTTTCATGCATTCTCCCTCATTTTCAGGCACTCACTCTTGCTCTCACACACTCGCCCTCACATTCTCCCCACTGTCAACACACACCCCCCGCAACATTCTCCTTCCCTCTCAAATTTGCCCTTGCTCTCAAACACTCGCCCTCAGTCTCACACACACACGAGCTCGCTCTCACACTTGCCATCGCTCTCTTACACTCGGCCTTGTTTTCACAAACTCTCCCTTCCTAGCACACACCCACTCTGGCTCTCGCACTCGTCCTTGCTCTTACACAAGGGTCTCGCTCTCTCACTCGCCTTCGGTCTCACACTCACTCTTGCTGTAAATTCGCCCTCACTATCACACACTTGCTGTTGCTCTCACACACTCGCCCGCACTCACATTCTCCCCAATCTAAACACACTCTTCCCCAAATTCTCCTCTCTCAAATTCACCCTCGCTCTCACACACTCACCCTCTTTTTCACACACTCCCTCTCACTCTCACACACATGATCTCGCTCTCACAGTCACCATCACTCTCACACACTTGGCCTTAATCTCACACTCACCCCACACAGCCCTTGCTCTCATACATCTGCCCTTGCACTCACACACTTCCTCCCGTTCACTCGCTCACACTTACCTTCACTCTCGCACACTCACCCTCGCTTTCACACACCCACCCTCATTCTCACTCACTCTCTCTTGCTCATACACACTCACCCTCGTACGAGAGAGAGATCATTTGTGTGGGAGTGGGGGCGAGTGTATAAGTGATGGCAAGTGTGAGAGAGAGATCATGTGTGTGAAACCGATGGCAAGTGTGTGAGAGCAAGGGCGAGTGTGTGAGATTGAGGGCGGGTGTGTGAGATTGAGGGCGGGTGTGTGAGATTGAAGGCGGGTGTGTGAGATTGAGGGCGGGTGTGTGAGATTGAGGGCGGGTGTGTGAGATTGAGGGCGGGTGTATGAGATTGAGGGCGGGTGTATGAGATTGAGGGCGGGTGTATGAGATTGAGGGCGGGTGTATGAGATTGAGGGTGGGTGTGTGAGATTCAGGGCGGGTGTGTGAGATTCAGGGCGGGTGTATGAGGGCGAGTGCATGAGAATGAGGGCCAGCGTGCAAGTGTGAGGACTAGTGTGTGCGTGTGTGACCGAGTGAATGGGAGCAAGTGTATGAAAGTAAGGGCGCATGAGTGAGACGAGTGCGAGCGTGTGAAAGTGAGGGCTGTGTGAGGGCAAGTGTGAGAGAGCAAGGGCAAGCGTGTGAGAATGAAAGCGAGGACAAGAGTGTGAGAGCAAGGACAACAAGGGTGTGCATGTGAGAGCGCGTGCGTGAGCGCGAGGGAGAATGCAAGAGTGAGGAAGAGTGTGAGATGGAGGGCAGGTGTGTGAGAGCAAGGACGAATGTGTGAAAGCGAGGGCGAGTGTGTGACAGCGAGAGCGGGTGTGTGACAGCGAGAGGGTGGGTGTGTGACAGCGAGGGCAATTGTGTGAGAGCAAGGGCGAGTATGAAAGTGAGGGCGGGTGTGTGAGAGCGAGAGCTATGTGAGAGCGAGGGCGAGTGTGTGAGAGTGAGAGTGAGGACGAGAGTGTGAGAGCGAGAACTCTCACACATTCGCCCTCGTGCTCACACACCAGCCCTCGTGCTCACACACCAGCCCTCGTGCTCACAATCACCCTAATGCTCACACACTCGCCCTCACACTCATCCTCGTTCTCACACACACTTGTTCTCACACTCACTTGGTCATGCTCTCACATACACTTGATCTTGCTCTCACATATACTTGCCCTCACTCACAGACACTTGCCTTCACGCTCACGCACTCGCCCTTGCTCCCTCTCACTCACTCATACTCGCACACACTCGTCCTCGCTCTTGCACGTTGGTCCTCACTCTCACACACTTCCTCCTGTTCACGTGCTCACTCTTGCACACGCTCTCGCATACTCACCCTATCTCTCACACACTTGTCTTGGTCTCACATGCCTGCCCTCGCTTTCATACATTCACCCTTGCTCTCATACACTTGCCCTCACACAGCCCTCGCTTTCACACACTTGCCCTCGTCTCACTCATGTGCCCTTACTTTCATACACTTGCCCCCATTCACTCGGTCACATGCACACACACTTGTCCTCACACTCGCACGCTCGTCCTTGTTCTCATGCACTCGCTTTGCTCTCACGCGTTCGCCCTCACACACCTGCCCTGCTCTCACACATCCGCCCTCAATCTCACACACTCGCTCCCGCTCTCACACACATGATCCGTCTCTCACACTCACCATCACTCACACACTCGGCCCCGCTCTCACACACATAATCTCTCTCTCACACTCGTCATCGCTCTCACATTCGCTCTTGCACTCACACACTTCCTCCTGTTCACTCGCTCACACTCGCCCTCGCTCTTGCACATTCACCCTCACACACGCCCTCGCTTTCACACACTTGCCCTCATTCTCGTGCACTCTCCCTTGCTTACTTGCCCTCACTCACACACACACTCACCTTCGTGCTCACAGACTCGCCCTCGCACTCACACACACTTGCCCTCACTCTTGCGCACTCGCCCTTGCTCCCACTCACTCGCTCAAACTCACACACACTCGTCCTCGCTCTCGCACACTGGTCCTTACTCTCACACACTTTCCCTGTTCATGTGCTCATGCATGCTCTCGTACGCTCACCCCTGCACTCACACGCTCGCCCTCGCTCCCATGCACTTGCCCTCACTCTCACACGCTCACCCTTGCTCGTCCTCACTCTTACACTCTTGTCCTCATTTTCACACACTCGCCCTCGTCTCACACATGCGACCTTACTCTCATACACGTGCTCCCATTCGCTGTCACACGCGCACTTGTCTTCACACTCGCACGCTCGCCCTCGCCCTCTCACGCATACGCCCTCGCTCTCACACACACACCCTTGCTCTCACGCCCTCGCCCACACGCCCTCATGCATTTGTCCTACCTCTCATGCACTCGCCCTCACTCTCACACTCTCGCCCTTGCTCTCTCGCACTCATTCTCTTGCATTCGTCCTCGCTTTCACACACACACACCGCAATGAGCGGCACAGTAGCACAGTGGTTTGCACTGCTGTTTCATAGCTGCAGGGACCTGGGTTCAATTCCAGCTTGGGTTACTACGCGCTCACCCTCGCTCTCTCGTGTTTTCCCTCACCTGCCCTTGCTCTCACACATCTGCCCTCGCTCTCAGACTCACCCTCTCTCACGCATTCACTCTTGCACGCTCGCCCCCACTCCATACACTTGCCCTCATTCTCACACATTCACACTGTGTATGGCACGGTAGCTCAGTGGTTAGCACTGCTGCTTCAGAGCTTCCCAGCTTAGGTTACTGTCCGTGTGGAGTTTGCACATTCTCCTTGTGTCTGTGTGGGTTTCCTCTGGGCGCTCCGGTTTCCTCCCACAGTCCAAAGATGTGCGGATTAGGTTGTTTGGCCGTGCTAAAATTGCCTCTTAGTGTCCTGAGATGTGTAGGTTTGGGGACTTAGCGGACAAAATATGTAGGGATAGAGGGGTAGGGCCTGGGTGGGATTATGGTCAGCACAGACTTGATGGGCTAAAGGGCCTCTTTCTGCACTGTAGGGTTCTATGATTCACTCGCTCTCGCTCTCGCACACACCCACACTCTTATCCGAACTCACTCCCACACTCTCCCCACTCTCAACACACGATCCTCTAACATTCTCCACCTCTCTCAAATTTGCCCTTGCTCTCACACACTTGCCCTTGTTCAAACACACTCGCCCTTGCTTAAACACATTCGCCCATGCTCTCTCACAAACTCACCTTCACTCACATTCGCCCTCGCTCAAACACACTCGTCCTCGCACTCACACACTCGTCCTTGCGCTCGCTCTCACACACTTGCCCTCGCTCAAACGCACTCGCCCATGCTCTCTCACAAACTCGCCCTCGCTCAAACACACTCACCCTCGTGCTCACACACTCGTCCTCACGCTTGCTCTCACAATCGCCTCGCTCTCACACAAACTCGCCCTCGCTCTCACACGAACTCACCCTCGCTCTTGTGCACTCACCCTCCCTCTTGCGCACTCGCCCTTACTTTCCCTCGAGCTCATGCACTTGCCCTTGTGCAGTCACCCTCGCACACTCACCGTAGCTCTTGCACACTCATCCTAGCTCTCACACCCTCGCCCTCGCACACTTGCCCTCACTCACACACTCAGCCTCGCTCTCAAATTGTCGCCCTCACTCTCACACTTTCTGCACTCTCAACACACTCCCCCACCCCTGCAAATCCTTGTCCTCTCTCAAGTTCACTCTTGGTCTCACACATTTGCCTTCAACCTCACATTCACCCTCACTCTGACACTCACCCTCACTTTCACACTTGCCCTCGCTCTCACACACATACTCTTGCTTTCACTCACCCTCACTCTGACACACTCACCCTTACTCACACACTCACCCTTGCTGTCACATGCGCTCTCACACTCATTTTCACACATGTTCTTGCTTTCACACAGTCAGAAACACACTGTCAGATCTGTTGCTTGTTCTGAATATTGTCCTCCTGCTGTCTGATGGTGTGGATTGAATCTGCAGACAATTCCCACAGGCAATTTTGCAACTCCCAAAAACATTGTGATCAAAGGCAGCCAGTTCTGTGGAGAGAGCAATCTCAGCCTCTCCTTTGTGTCCTCAGCTCTGTGTTACCCAGCATTTCAATCTCTTCCACCAACCTCCCCCAAATCTCTCTCTCTGTCTATCTCTCCTTCACCCTCTCTCTCGCAGTCCATCTCTCTGTCTCTTTCTGTCGCTTTGTCTCTGTCTTTTTCTCTTACTCTGTGTCTCCCTTTGTGTTATAAGGAGAGGCTGGATAGACTGGGACTTTTTTCCCCGGAGTGTAGGAGCTTAGGGGTGATCTTATAGAGGTCTATACAATAATGAGAGACATAGATCAGTTAGATAGCCAACATCTTTTCCCAAAGGTAAGGGAGTCTAAAACTATTGGCCAGAGGAGAGAGGAGACGTACAAAAGCGTCCAGAGGGGCATTTTTGTCACACCGAGGATGGTGAGTGTCTGGAACAAGCTACCAGAGACAGTAATAGCAGGGGTACAATTTTATTTTTTAAAAAGCGTTTAGATAGTTACATAGGTAAGATGAGTATAGAGGCATATGGGCCTCGCGTGGGCAATTGGAACTAGCTTGCTGGTTAAAAAAATGGGCAGCATGGACAAGTTGGACTGAAGGGCCTGTTTCCATGCTGTAAACCTCTCTGACTTTATATCTCTCTCTTGTTCAGTCTCTCCTTTTTTCCTTACATCTCTCTCTTGCTCAGTCTCTCTCTTTCCATCTTGCTCTTTCTCTCCTTTTTTATATCTCTTTCTTGTTCTGTCTCTCTCTCGCTCTATCTCTCCCTTTCTCTCAATGTCTCTCCCTTTCTCTCTCTCTCGCTGTCTCTTCTTTTCTCTCTCTCTCGCTGTCTCTCCTTTTCTCTCCCTCTCGCTGTCTCTCCTTTTCTCTCCCTCTATCTTTTCTCTCTCTTCCCTATTTCTCTCCATCTTTCTCTCTTCTATATGTCTCACTCTGTTTCCCTCTCGCTCAGTCTCCCTCTCTCTTTGTCTCCCTCTCTCTCTCCCTCTCTCTCTCTGTCTCCCTCCCTCACACATTCTCTCCCTCGCCATCCAGGATGCCTACAGCAAGCAGCAACTCCTTCAATTCTTGTCTCCCAGTGAGGCATTGCAGTAACATTCCAGCAGTCTGCAAAATCCCTCCTCCCCCGCACTCGACACCCTCTTCCCCCCCACCACCAGCCCCGTCCCCCTGCACTCTCCATCCCTCTCCACATGCCTCCCTCAACATCTATCTCTGTCTCCTCTGAACCTCTGAAAGACTGGGTGGGGGAAAAGAGCAGAGCAGAGAGAGAGAGAGACAGTTTTAAAAAGTTAACCCTACCTGTTGTCCCTCTGCCGATGAACAGAAGGCAGAGGAGATAACGGAACATCTCTCAGGAAATCCTTCACGGGAAATGCAGTGAGGGGGATGGAGGGTGAGAGGGAGGGGAGGTTAGGAGGGGAGAGGGGGGAGGAGAGAGTGAGAGAGAAACGGGAAGTGTTGTCTGCAACTGCAGGAATTTCAAGCACTTTCTGGTCTGGGAGACTGAGTCAGAAAGAAAAAAAGTAATTTTTTTGGGATTAAAGGGGATGGGATGGACCGTTCCATTCAGAGCTTGGAGCAGGGGACGCAAGTCCAGAGAGTGGACTCCAAACTCGTTTTGTTCTCCAGCACAGCCCCCCCATCGTCTGGGGTTCCCCACCTCCCCCTGAGTCAAACAGTGGGAGCTGTTACTGTGAAGGGGGAGGATTAACTCCCAGGTGGGTCAGGAGGGGGCAAAGGGAGGGAATGAGGTTTGTTCATGCAACTCTTCACTTTCCCCTCTCTCTTTCTCTGCCCTTCTCCCTCTGGCTGCATACACATTGCTGATGTGGAGCGAGTTGGAATGCCAGTGGATTCAAGCAGCTTTGCTGGGGGTATGAGAAGTAGGGGAAGGGGAGGGGGGGGGGGGTGCCCAGGGAAAGGGGTCCAAAAAATTCTTAAAGGGAGGGAACATCAGGATTTAATATCCTCCAGAATCAGAAACAAAGACAGAGAAAAAACGTGAGTGAGACAGAATGAAGGGTAGATAGAGAAAATGAAAGGGGTGAAAAGACAAAGCGTTAGAGAGATGGAGGGAGAGACGGAGACGGAGAGAGGGAGGATATTCGCACAGAGGGAGGGAGAGGCAGAGAGGGAGAGAGAGAGACAGTGAGAGAGAGAGAGACAGACAGACAGAGAGAGACAGACAAACAGTGAAAGAGAGAGAGAGAGACAGGCAGACGGAGAAAGAGCAGAAGTGAAAGAAGAAGAGAAACACAGAGATAATAAGAGATGTAAAGAAAGAAAGGAGTGGATGAGACAGATGGAGATGCAAAGTGAGGAAGAAGCACAGAAAGGAAAAAACAGAGAGAGAGAAACAGAGAGTCAGAAAGGAAGTGAGGAAGAAAAAGTAGGTTACATGGTGGCAGAGTGGCTAGTATTGCTGCCTCACAACACCAGAGACCCACGTTCAATTCCGGCCTTGGGTGTCTATGCCGAGTTCTCTTGTCTGTGTGGGTTTCCTGCAGGTACTCCAGTTTACTCCCACAGTCCAAAGATGCACGGGTTATGTGGCTTGGCCTGTCTAATTTATCCATTCCTGTCAGGGGGATTAATAGGGTAAACGTGAGGTTACGGGGAAAGGGCCTGGGTGAGATTGTTGTCAGTGCAGGTTCAATGGGCCAAATGGCTTCCTTCTGCACTGCAGGAATTCTATGATTAAAATATGAGCCCTTTCAATACCTCATCAAATGGTGATAATAAATTGAATGTCTTTGCAATGTCATAACACACGTCAGCTGCTGAAGAATATGTGCATAGCAAGATCCCAAATCCATAATGTAATGATCAGAACATCTGCCTTTAATTATAGAACATAGAAATAGTACAGCATGGTACAGGCCTTTTGGCCCTCAATGTTGTGCCAAGTTATGTCCAAACCCAAGATCAAGCTAATCCACTCCCAATAATTCTGGTGTGCTCCATGTGCCTATCTAATACTTGCTTGAAAGTCCCTAAAATGTCCGATTCCATTATCACAGCAGGCAGTGCATTCCACACTCCAACCATTCCCTGAGTGAAGAATCTACCTCGGTATCCCTCCTACATCTCTCACCATGAGCTTTATAGTTATGCCCCCTAGTAACACCTGTTTCCAGCCACTCTATCTATCCCCTTATTATCTTACAAACCTCTATTAAGTCACCTTTCATCCTCCTCCGTTCTGAAGAGAAAAGCTCCAGTTCCCTCAACCTTTCCCCATAAGGTCTACCTTCCAAGCCAGGCAGCATCCTGGTAAATCTCCTTGCACTCTCTCTGATGCTTCCACATCCTTCTTATAGTGAGGTGACCAGAATTGAACACAATATTCCAAATGTGATCTCACCAACATCTGGTATAGTTGCAGCATAACCCCACAGCTCTTAAACTCAAACCCCCTGTTAATAAACACTAACTCACTATAAGCCTTCTTCATGGCTCTATCCACTTGAATGACAACCTTCAGAGATCTATGGATATGAACCCCCAAATCTCTCTGCTCCTCCACATTCCTCAGAACCCTGCCGTTGACCCTGTAATCTGCTTTCAAGTTTGTCCTACCAAAATGAATCACCTCACACTGATCAGGGTTAAACTCCATCAGCCACTTTTCAGCCCAGCTCTGCATCCTATCAATATCTCTTTGCAGCCTGCAAGAGCCCTCCACCTCATCCACTACTCCACCAATCTTGGTGTCATCAGCAAATTTACTAATCCACCCTTCAGCTCCTTCTTCCAAGTCATTGATAAAAATCACAAATAACAGAGGACCCAGCACTGATCTCTGTGGTACACCGCTGGTAACTGACCTCCAGTCTGAAACTTTTCTTCCACCACCATCCTCTATCTCTATGAGACACACAGTTACTAATCCAATCGGCCAAATTTCCTTCTATCCCACACCTCCTTATCTTCTTCATGAGCCTACCAAGGAAACCTTATCAAATGCCTTACAAAAATCCATGTATATGACATCAAATGCTCTACCTTCATCTACACTCTTAGTTACCTCCTCAAAGAATTCAATCAAATTTGTGAATCAGGACTTACCCCTCACGAAACCCTGCTGACTATCCTGGATTAAGCTGCATCTTTCCAAACGGTCGCAAATCCTATCCCTCAGGACCCTTTCTATTAACTTACTGAACACCAAAGTAAGACTAACTGGCCTATAATTCCCAATGTCATTCTTACTTCCTTGAACAGAGGAACAATATTCGCCACTCTCCAGTCCTCTGGCATAATCCCTGTAGACAGTGAGGACCCAAATATCAAAGCTAAAGGCTCCACAGTCTCATCCCTTGCCTCCCACAGTATCCGAGGATGTAACCCATCTGGCCTAGGGCACTTATCAAACCCTAGGTTTTTTAAAATTACTAATATATCTTCCCTCAAAACATCCACTTCCTCCATCCTATCAGCTTATATCACACATTCCTCCTCAAAAACATGGCCCCTCTCCTTAGTGAACACTGAAGTATTATTCAACACCTTACCCATCTCTTCTGACTCCCACTGTTATCCTTGACTGGCCCTAACCTCACCCTGGTCATTCTTTTATTCCTCACATAAGAGTAAAAAGCCTTGGGGTTTTCTTTTATCTGACCTGCCAAGCACTTCTCATGCCCCCTCCTAGCTCTTCTAAGCCCTTTCTTTAACTCATTCCTAGCTACCTTGTAACCGTCAAGTGTCCCAACTGAACCTTGTTTTTTCATCCTTATCATGTTTCTTCAGTGATTATAATTAATGTGGCAACTGCTCCAATCCGGAGATGTTCCTGACCTTCTGGCAGTGCAGCACTCCCTCAGCACTGACTCTCTGACAGTGCAGCACTCCCTCAGTACTGACCCTCTGACAGTGCAGCACTCCCTCAGAACTGACCCTCTGACAGTGCAGCACTCCCTCAGCACTGACCCTCTGACAGTGCAGCACTCCCTCAGCACTGACCCTCTGACAGTGCAGCACTCCCTCAGCACTGACCCTCTGACAGTGCAGCACTCCCTCAGTACTGACCCTCTGACAGTGCAGCACTCCCTCAGTACTGACCCTCTGACAGTGCAGCACTCCCTCAGTACTGACCCTCTGACAGAGCAGCACTCCCTCAACACTGACCCTCTGACAGTGCAGCACTCCCTCAGCACTGACCCTCTGACAGTGCAGCACTCCCTCAGTACTGACCCTCTGACAGTGCAGCACTCCCTCAGTACTGACCCTCTGACAGTGCAGCACTCCCTCAGTACTGACCCTCTGACAGTGCAGCACTCCCTCAGTACTGACCCTCTGACAGTGCAGCACTCCCTCAGTACTGACCCTCTGACAGTGCAGCACTCCCTCAGCACTGACCCTCTGACAGTGCAGCACTCCCTCAGTACTGACCCTCTGACAGTGCAGCACTCCCTCAGTACTGATCCTCTGACAGTGCAGCACTCCCTCAGTACTGACCCTCTGACAGTGCAGCACTCCCTCAATACTGATTGTCTGACAGTGCAGCACACCCTCAGTACTGACTCTCTGACAGTGCAGCACACCCTCAGTACTGCCCTCTGACAGTGCAGCACTCCCTCAATACTGATTCTCTGACAGTGCAGCACTCCCTCAGTACTGACCCTCTGACAGTGCAGCACACCCTCCGTACTGACTCTCTGACAGTGCAGCACACCCTCAGTACTGCCCTCTGACAGTGCAGCACTCCCTCAGTACTGACTCTCTGACAGTGCGGCACTCCCTCAGTACTGACCCTCTGACAGTGCAGCACTCCCTCAATACTGATTCTCTGACAGTGCAGCACTCCCTCAGTACTGCCCTCTGACAGTGCAGCACTCCCTCAATACTGACTCTCTGACAGTGCAGCACTCCCTCAATACTGATTCTCTGAAAGTGCAGCACTCCCTCAGTACTGACCCTCTGACAGTGCAGGACTCGTAAGAAGTCTGAGAATATCAGGTTTAAGCCCAACCGATTTATTTGATAGTAAACTCACAAGCTTTCGAGGCTGTCCTCTTCGTCAGGTGAGCATCAAGGCAGCACTCACTCAGTACTAACACTGACTAGCAAGTCTGCGGATGACATTAAAATTGCTGCAGTTGTGGATAGAAACCTGGAAACAGAAGATAGGAACAGGAGGTCATTTGGCCCTTTCAGTCTGCTCCACTATTTGTTAAAATCATGGCTGATCATCCAACTCAGTCCTGCTTATTCCCCATAACGTTTGATTCTATTTGCCCCAAGTGCTATATCCAGCTGCCTTTGAATACATTCAATATTTTGGTGTCAACTACTTCCTGTGGTAATGAATTTCACAGGCTCACCACTCTTTGGGTAAAGACATGTCTCCTCACCTCTGTCCTAAATGGCCTACCCTGAATCCTCAGACTGTGACCCGTGGTTCTGGACTCCCCCACCATCAGGAATATCTAACCTGTCTAGACTTGCTAGAATTTTATAAATCTCTATGAGATCCTCCCTCATTCCTCTGAACTCCAGCAAAAACAATCCTAACCTAGTCAACCTTTACTCATAACCTGCAGTGTCAACCATCCCCGGAATCAGCCTAGTAAACATTTGCTGCACTGTTTCAAAAGCAAGAACATCCTTCCTCAGCAAAGGAGAGCAAAACTGCACACAATACTCTAGGTGTAGCCTCACCAAGGCCATGTATAATTGCAACAACACATCCCTGCTCCTATACTCGAAACCTCTCACAAAGGCGGCCAACATACCATTTGCTTTCTTTACCGTCTACTGCACCTGCATGCTTACCTTCAGTGACTGGTGCGCAAAGACACCCAGGTCACGTTGCACACTCCCCTCTCTTAATTTACAGCCATTCAGATATTAATCTGCCTTCTTGGTTTTGCTTCCAAAGTGAATAACCTCACATTTATCCAAATTATGCTGCATCAGCCATTGATTTGCCATTCACCCAACCTGTCCAGATCATTCTGAAGGATCTCTGCATCCTCGTCACAGTTCACCCTCTCACCCAACTTGTTGTCTTCTGCAAACTTTGAGGTGTTACATTTTGTTCCCTCATTCAAATCATTAATATATATTGCAAATAGCTGGGGTCTCAGCGCCAAGCACTGTGGCATCCCACTTATTACTGCCTGCCAATTTAAAAAGCACCCATTAATTCATACTCTTTGTTTTCTCTCTGCCAATTGGTTTTCTATCCATCTCAATGCATTTCCCCAATCCCATGCGCTTTAATCTTGCACAATAATCTCTTATGCTAGAGTTTGTCAAATGCTTTCTGAAAGTCTAACTATACCACATTGGCTGACTCCCCCAGCTGTACTAATTACATCTTCGAAGAATTCCAACAGATTTCTCAAGCACGATTTCCCCTTCATAAATCCACGCTGGCTCTCTCTGATCCTGCCACTACTTTCTAAATGCTCTGGTACAAAGACCTTGATAATGGATTTGACAATTTTCCCTATTATTGATGTTAAGCCTACTGGTCTGTAATTCCCTGTTTTCTTTCTAGCACCCTTTTTGAATATCGGACTAACATTAGCTATCCTGTAGTCTGCAAGGACTATTCCAGAGTCTATAAAATCCTGGAAGATGACCATCAACGCATCCACTACTTCTACATCCACTTCCTTAAGTACTCTAGGGTGTAGATTATGGGAATTTATCCGCCTTCAGTGCCACCAATTTTTCCAGCCCTGATTGCACCCCCTTCTTCACTCCGGTGGGGTCTCCTGCTAGTTCCCGAACGTAGGGGAGCTATTCTAAACCCCGCTGGAGTGAAGTACTCCTGATGGGGTGGGAGATGTTATTGGGACTGGCATGTTTCGTGTCCGGCCCAATAATCACATGTAAAATAGATTTAAAATACATTGAAAACAAATTTAAATCAATCACCTCTCCTCGCTGATTACTAGTGCATTCCCAACTGCGATTGTTCCCTGACTCTGGGAAACATATATGCATTGGGAACGCATGCATGAATCCTGTGAAATGGCCGAGATGCCTTTCTCCATTCCAGAAAATCTGTGTGTTGCAATGGAAGAATTTCACCCTCTGTCACAACCAGTCTCCGAATAAACTACCTCTCTCTATCTCAGTAAAAATCTCTATCATGTTATGGTCGCTCATCCCCAAGGGGTCTTGTACAGTTAGATTGGCAATGATTCCCTTCTCATTAACAGTACTCACTCTAAAATGGCCTGCTCTCAAGCTGGTTCCTCCACAAATTAGGCAAAAAAAACCATCCAGTAATCCAACAATTCCTCCTCTACAGCATTGTGGCTAATTTGATTTCCCCAATCTATGCGCAGAATAAAATCACCGAAGGTCCCTTATCACAAGCATGTCTAATTTCATGCTTAATGCCATTCCCAAAATCATCACCGTGGTTTGGGGATTTATTTATGGGGATAGTGATGAAGATTATCAGACTATACAGCAGGATACAAAGAGGCTGGAAAATTGGGCTTATGAATGGCAGATGGAATTTAGTCCAGACAAGTGTGAGACAATGCACTTTGGTAAGTCCAATTCAGGCGGGAGCTATAAAATAAATGGCAGAACCATCAGGAGCATAAACACACAGAGAGATCTGGGGGTACAGATCCACGGATTCTTAAAAGTGGCAGCACAGGTGGAAAAGGTGGTGAAGAAAACATACAGCATGCTTGCCTTCATCGGCCTGGGTATTGAGTATAAAAATTGGCAAATTTTGTTAGTTATGTAAAGTGTTGGTTAGGCCATATTTTGAATATGGTGTCCAGTTCTGGTCACCACATTCACCAGAATAGGTAGTGGCTTTGGGGGGAGTGCAGAAAAGGTTTACCAGGATATTGCCTGGTATGGAGGTATTAGTTATGAGTAGAGATTGAATAAACTGGGATTGTTCTCTGTGGAAAGATGGAGGCTGAGAAGTTTATAAAATTATAACAGAACATAGAACATAGAACATTATAGCACAGAACAGGCCCTTTGGCCTTCGATGTTGCGCCGACCAATATAAAAAGCAATGACCCTCCAAACTAAACCATTCCCTTCTCTTCCATATACTTATCAACTAACCTCTTAAACGCCACCAAACTTGGCGCATCTACAACTGCTGCAGGCAGGGCATTCCACTCCCGAACCACCCTTTGGGTAAAGAACCTACCTCTGATATCCGTCCTATAACTATCACCCCTTAATTTAAAGCTGTGTCCCCTCGTGCTAGCTTTCTCCATCCTAGGAAAAAGGCTATCACTGTCCACCCTATCTAAACCTCTAATCATCTTATATGTTTCAATAAGGTCCCCTCTTAGCCGCCTCCTTTCTAACGAAAACAACCTCAAATCCCTCAGCCTCTCTTCATAAGACCTGCCCTCCATACCAGGCAACATCCTGGTAAACCTCCTCTGTACCCTCTCCAATGCCTCCACATCTTTCTTATAATGTGGGGACCAGAACTGCACACAATACTCCAAGTGCGGCCGCACTAGAGTTTTGTACAGTTGCAACATGACGTTGCGGCTCCGAAATTCAATCCCCCTACCAATAAAAGCTAAGACTCCATATGCCTTCTTAACAACTTTATCCACTTGACTGCCTACTTTCAGGGATCTATTGACACATACACCAAGATCCTTCTGTTCCTCAACACTATTAAGAGCCCTACCATTAGCCCTATACTCTACACATTTATTGTTCCTGCCAAAGTGCATTACCTCACACTTTTCCACATTAAACTCCATTTGCCACCTCTCGGCCCAGCTCTGCAACTTGTCCAAGTCTCTCTGCAAACTATAACACCCCTCTTCACTATCTACCACTCCACCGACTTTAGTGTCATCTGCAAATTTACTAATCCATCCTTCAATACCCTCATCCAGATCATTTATAAAAATTACAAACAGCAGGGGCCCCAAAACAGACCCCTGAGGCACACCACTTGTCACCGAACTCCACGATGAATATCTCCCATCAACCACCACCCTCTGTCTTCTATCTGCTAGCCAATTCCTAATCCAATTAGCTAAATCACCCTCTATCCCATACATCTGCATTTTCTGCAGAAGTCTTCCATGGGCCACCTTATCAAACGCCTTACTAAAGTCCATATATACCACATCAACCGCCTTACCCCCATCCACCTCTTTGGTCACTTTTTCAAAAAACTCAATGAGGTTAGTAAGGCACGACCTACCCTTCACAAAACCATGCTGACTATCCCCAATCAATTCATTTCTCTCTAAATAACTATAAATCCTATCCCTAATAATTCTCTCCAATACTTTGCCCACAACAGAAGTAAGACTCACTGGCCTATAATTCCCTGGAAGGTCTCTCTTCCCCTTCTTGAACAATGGGACCACATTCGCTATCCTCCAGTCCTCCGGAACCACACCCGTAACCAACGACGACCTGAAGATCAGAGCCAGAGGCTCTGCAATCTCCTCTCTTGCCTCCCAGAGAATCCTAGGGTAAATCCCGTCTGGCCCAGGGGACATATCCAAGTTCAAACCCTCGAGAATATCTAGCACATCCTCCCTATCTACTTCAATACTTTCCAGTTTGCAACCCTGTCCCTCAGTGTTCTTCATAACTACATTTACATCACCCTGCGTGAATACCGAAGAGAAATATTTATTCAGTGCCTCTCCAATCTCTTCAGGCTCCACGCACATGGACATAGATAAGGTGAACAGTTGGAAGATTTTTCACAGGGGAAAAATGACAATCACAAGGGAGCATAAATTCCAGTGGTGAATGTTCGTTAGAGATGTGCAAGAGGAGATTTTTACACAGAGAATGGTGGGAGCATGGTCCAAGCGAGGTGGCTGAGGCAGGTAGTTAGTGACATTTAAGATTTATCTGGATAGGTGCAGGAACAAGTGAGGTGTCGAGGGATACAGGTGGTTGGTCTAGGTAGGATAACATGATCGACACAGGATTAGTGGGCTGAAGGGCTTGTTCCTGTGCTGTACTGTTCTTTGAAGGGAAGGTATGTATCAGAGATGGATCATGTTAAGAGATTGTACTCTGATAGTATAGCACTCCTGCAATACTGACCCTCTAACAGTGCAGAGCTCCCTCTGTACTGATCTTCTGACATTGCAGCGCTTTATAATAAGTCCCTTCACCAAAATCCCTTTATTTACAATTCCAACAGCAGTACACAGAGTGGTATCAGTCAGCAGTCTATCATTGGGAGTGCTAGAGGAACTGACACTTCCAGTTAAAAACAAGGAAAAGACTCCCTGATTGACCGATCAATTGACTGCTTAATCAGGGAGTTCGTAGTGGCAGCGCGGGCTCGTTGGGCTGAAGGGCCTGTTTCCCGTGCTGTTTTGTTCTTTGTTCTTAGTGAGCTGATTGAAGTCATTGCGCCCTTCCCCACCAAAATCCATTGAATCTACATGGTCCAGGCACTGCACAGGTCTCTTTCTCCATTTCTGCACCAGGTCCGGATCCTCCAATTTGATATCCAAAGAGGGAGATATATCAGCCTGGAGTTCATCTCTTCCATTGTGAACACCAGAGTGCCAGTTGTCCTCTTCCTCCAGCACTAGGGGGCCAGGTGCCACTTTGTCTGCCATGTCCATGTCAGACTCTAAGGTTCTCTTCAGGGGTGCTGAAGAGGTGAGGAAAGACTCTCCACGGTCCTTGGCCCACTGCTCGGAACCAGCTCTGGGGCGGGTGATAAACTCAAGGCCCACGCCTGGTCTAGGTGCTTTTTTAAGACAATCTTTCCATGCCTATCTGGTACGATACCGGTCCCATCCTGGACTCAACGTTCCCACACTCCATGTGGCACAATTTGTGAAGTTCACCCAAACTTTTTCACCAGCGTCGAAATGCCTCTCCAAGTGACTGCTGTTGTGAGCCTTGCAATGGGCCTCTCGGTGTTTTTCTACCTTCCCCCAGATTTGAGAATAATAGGCTCAGCCTGGTGCAGAATCATCTGCCCATGAATAGTCCTGCAGTGCTATTCCCATGATGGCGTGTGAGGTTGTCAGTGATCAAACGACCAGTGGGAGAGTTTGGAATCTATTGACACCACTAGCTGTTTCTTTAGTCTGGCTTTTAAAGCTCTCTCCATTAGTCCATTCGACGCCCGATGATAATAGATCTGGCTTGATGTGTTGAATCCTGTTCAGTTTCACCAATCTGATAAATTCTTGGTTGGCGAAATCCGATCCGTTGTCTGAGACTGTTCTTTACTCAAAGGGCAGTAAGGGCGTGGAATGCCCTGCCTGCAGCAGTTGTGGACTCGCCAACTTTAAGGGTGTTCAAAAGATCAGTAGATAGACATATGGATAACATTGGAATAGTTTAGGTTAGAGGATCATTAGATGGTTCCACTGGTCGGCACAACATCGAGGCCCGAGACTAACACTTCTGCAATTCCGTGTGTCAAGAACGAGGCTCTCAATGGTTGTTGTTGTGTCTGCTAAATTCACCTTATAAACATTTGAGTGGGCGTCTACTATTACCATGAACACAGAACCCATAAAGAACCCTGCAGGCCAAATCCATGGTTTACCTGGCCAAGGATGTCGATGGTACCTTCTGCCTTTGGTGACATTCCTGGCACTGACCCTCCAATGCAGCGATATTAGTGTCCAAACCCAGACACCGGACATAGCTCCAGGTCAGCATATTTATTATGGAGATTCTCAGATGCCCAGGATGTAATTTGGTCAGTATGGCCCAACAACCCAGACTTGGGACTATGATAACTCCAGGTTTAAATCCAACCGATGTATTTCGGGACATTGGGACTATGACTGATGCCCCACAGCAGTATCCTGTCTTTGATGATGACCTGCTCTCTCGAACTCCAATAGGAGTGGTCTTTCTGTTTCCCCTGTTAGTACCAGCTGTTTTACTTTCGCTAGCACCAGGTCTTTTTGTGTCCACAGGCAGATGTTGTGTACGGCCACCGAGAGGGTGTCCAGGAAGTGCAGCGTCATCATTGTTTCTTCTACTCTGGATATCAACGAAGTTGGGGGGGGGGGTGTTCTTTGTGTGTGTGTGTGTGTGTGTGTGTGTGCGTGCGTGTATGTTTGTGTCCGGCAATGGTAGCCTGCTTAGGGCATCGACATTTGCTTGAGTTCCCTGCCAGTGCTCCAGCTGATACGGGTATATTGCTAGAAGTGATGCCCAATGCTGGATCTGGGCTGATGCAATGTTTTGCCCTCTTTTGGCAAACCCAGCAATGGTTTGCGATCAGTAACGATCATGAATTGCCGCCCATATAGGTATTAGTAGAATTTCCTTACCACAAAAATTTAGCCAGTCCTTCTTTTTCAATCTAGGTGTCCTTCCATTCTGCTATTGCTCGGGTCCTGGAAACATATGCTATAGGGTGTTCCTTTCCGTTTTGCCATCTGTATGCCAGAGCTGCGCCAAATCCATATGGAGATGCATTGTAAGTGAGCACCAATCCTTTCCTGGGATGGTAATGCGCAAAAACACTTGCTGAGAAGAGCAAGTTTTGATTCTGATTTTCTTAAAGGCCGGGTTTTGATTTTCTTAGAAGCCAGGTCTTAGTGGGCAGACCATTGCCAGGCTTGCCCCTTCTTTTGGTAGCTGATGTGGGGGATTCAAGGTGGGGGCCCTGTTCTGTATGAATTTCCTATAATACTTCACCAGCCCTAAATCATAACTTGTGGATTGTAGTGGGGGCCGGGGCATCTCTTACTGCTGATACTCGATCCTCCAGAAGATGTAGGCCCGACTTCTCTACTTTGTGATCCAGATAGGTTACTTGCAGCACTAAGAAAACACATTTCTCCCTCTTTAAGTGCACACCTTCCACTGCTGAAAACCTTCCAAGGACTTCCTCTAGGTTCTGCAAGTATTCTGCCCTCATTTTCCTGGTCATGTGGACATCCTCCAGATAAATGGCCACCAGTGGTAACCCTTACAGTATGTTCTCCATCATTCTCTGAAATATCGCGCAGGCTGACGATAGACCGAAGGGTAATCTTGTTTACAGAGAAAGACCTTTCAGTGTTGATTGTGGGCAATTTTTGTGGATCTTCTTCCAGCTTCAGCTGTACATATGCATGATTCATATTTTAGAGAATTAAAGTCCTCCTGCCAGCTTTGTATATAGCCCCTCAATTGGATATGTATCAAGCTGTGAGGTTTATTGTCTGCTTGAAATCTCCACAAACTCTGCCATCCAGCTTCAGCACAGGCATCATGGTGCCAGCCATTCCGCAAACTGGAACAGTTTTATTATGCCTTCGGGTTCCAACCTTTCGATTTCTGTATCCACCTTTTCCCTTAATGCAAATGGTACTGGCAGGGCCTTGCAAAATTTTGGGACTGCCTCCAGATTGACAATGTAATGTCACTTTTGCTCCTTTAATTGTTCTTAGTCTTTCTTAAAAGACCTCCAGATATTTGAGTAGGACTTCGCTCAGGCAATTATTTTGTAACTGAAAAATGTTTATCCAGTCTAGTTGGAAATACTTCAGCCAATTCCATCCCAACAGGCTCAGTCACAAACCTTCCACTACCGTCAATGGTAGCCTAACCAGTTGCTTTCCATGAGCAACAAGCATATGTGTTGTGCCCAACAATCTCAGTGGTTCCCCCTTCTCAAACCTCAGTCTTGCCAAAGTCTAGGTTGGGGATAAAGGAGTCCAGTTCAAATTTTGTTAAACACTGTTTCCCCTACCATAGACATGATTGTGCCTATTTCGACCTCCATTGTTACTGGACGTTCATTTAGTCTTGTGGATAATTTAATAGGTTCTGATTTGGTCATTGCTATGCAAAGTAATTGTATCTACGTGCCAATTTATGAAATGTTGGTTTTGGAAATTTGCTTTTCTTTTCCGATTCTGAATACTGGCAAGAGTTGCGATATCTTGCCGGGCGGGACTATGCTATCTGTCTAGTCCTAATTCAGCCTAGTTTTGAAGCGGTTTTGCGGGCAGACCTTGGTTCCCTTATACATGAACCCTTCCTGAGGGTGGCTATATAGTTATCTACCCCACAGTGGAGGTCCCTTAACTCAGTTACACTGGTAGTACAGTAGTTGGGCGGCATGGTAGCACAGTGGTTAGCACTGCTGCTTCACAGCTCCTCGTGTCTGCGTGGGTTTCCTCTTGCTACTCTGGTTTCCTCCCACAGTCCAAAGATGTGCAGATAAGGTTGATTGGCCACGCTAAGAAATTGCCCCTTAATGTCCAGGGATGTGTAGGTTAGAGGGATTAATGGGTATAATACATGGGGATATGGGGGTAGGGCCTGAGTGGGATAGTGTTCGGCGCAGACTCGATGGGCCAAAGAGCCTCTTTCTGCACTGTAGGGTTCTACGTTTCAATGATTCTAAACAAGAATACCCTGTAACTCATGTGCTCCACTCGCCGCTTTTTCCAAGGACAAGACAGCTGCAATACCTGCCTGCAGTCCAGCTCAGCCTCCGCCGACAGTTATTTTTGTATGGTTGTATTAGTGTTACTGCATACCAATCAATCTTGGAGCATCTCATTTAACGTAAATCCAAACTTGTAAGCCTCTGCTAATAGCCTTAATCTCATTAGGAAACTAGTGACTGACCCCCCTCTCCGAATGCTAAGCAAAACCAGTACCTTCGCAGGATCAAAGGTGGCTTAGGGTCAAAATACTCTTTCATTAAGTCCATCAATTCCTCGAAAGTTTTTGTGTCCAGTGCCTCCAGAAAGGTTAAGCTGCGCATAACAGTGAAAGCTGATGGTCCACAAGCGGACAGCTTGTGGTTTCAATCTGAGGCTATCATTAGCCCTGAAGAAATACCTCATCCACTCGACATACTGGGCCCAGTCTTCCACAGCAGGATTAAAAGCATCCAATTTCCCGAATAAAGGCATGTTTGCCAGACAACGGATTGTACTCGATATATAGCATCTGATCTCAAATAGCTTCCTTTGGGTAGTTCCTTTTTTCCTACTATAAGCCTTCAGAGGCAAAAGTCCCTTCGCCAAAATCTGTTTATTTACATTTCCAACAGCAGTACAGTGAGCTCTATCAGTCAGCAGTCTACCTTCAGGAGTCTCCAAGGAACTCAAATTCCCGGTTCATGAAGGGAAAAGACTCCCTGATTGGCCCATCATTGACTTCATAATCAGGGAGTTCATTTTTCCAATAGGAAAAAATAGACAGTGCAGCACCCACTCAGTAATGACACTCCCTATCCCTGAAGGTGCAGCACTCCTTCAATATTATCCATCAAACAGTGCAGCATTCCCTCAGTAATATCCCTCCAACAGTGTCACTCCCTCAGTACCGACCCTCTGGTAGTGCAATACTCCTTTAATACTGAATCTCTGATAGTGCACCACTCCATCAGTACTGACCCTTCAACAGTGCAGTGCTCCCTCGGTACTGACCCTCCGGTAGTGCAGCTCTCCCTTAGTACTGAACCTCTGACAGCACTCCCTCAGTACTAAGCTGTGACACTACAACACTTGCTAAGTACTGACCCTCTATCAGTGCAGCACTCTCTCAGTACTATCCCTCCGAGAGAGCAGCACAGCTTCAGTAATGACCCTACGGAAGTGCAGCACTCCCTTAGTACTGATTTCTGACAGTACAAATCTCTCTCAGTAATGTCCCTCTGACAGTGCAGCTCTCCCTTAGTACTGACCCTCTGACAGTGCAGCAGTCCTTCAGTCCTGACCGTCGAGCAGTACAGCACTCCCTCAGCAGTGACCCTCTGACAGTGCGGCACTCCCTCAGTACTGACCCTCTGACAGTGCAGCAGTCCTTCAGTCCTGACCGTCTAGCAGTACAGCACTCCCTCAGCAATGACCCTCTGACAGTGCGGCACTCCCTCAGTACTGACCCTCTGACAGTGCAGCACTCCCTCAATACTAACCATCTGACAGTGCAGCACTCCCTCAGTACTGACCCTCTGACAGTGCAACACTCCCTCAGTACTGACCCTCTGACAGTGTAGCACTACCTCAGCACTGACTCTTTGACAGTGCGGCACTCCATCAGTACTGACCCTCTGACAGTGCATCACTCCCTCTACTGACCCTCTGACAGTGCATCACTCCCTCAGCAGTGACCCTCTGACAGTGCAGTACTCCCTCAATACTAACCATCTGACAGTGCAACACTCCCTCAGTACTGACCCTCTGACAGTGTAGCACTACCTCAGCACTGACTCTTTGACAGTGCGGCA
Source organism: Sphyrna mokarran (assembly GCA_024679065.1). Classification (NCBI taxonomy): domain Eukaryota; kingdom Metazoa; phylum Chordata; class Chondrichthyes; order Carcharhiniformes; family Carcharhinidae; genus Sphyrna; species Sphyrna mokarran. The sequence continues at coordinate 11,946,666 of JAGIQG010000014.1, read as the reverse complement.
CTCCATCAGTACTGACCCTCTGACAGTGCATCACTCCCTCTACTGACCCTCTGACAGTGCATCACTCCCTCTACTGACCCTCTGACAGTGCAGCACTCCCTCAGCAGTGACCCTCTGACAGTGCAGCACTCCCTCAATACTAACCATCTGACAGTGCAGCACTCCCTTAGTACTGACCCTCTGACAGTGCAACACTCCCTCAGTACTGACCCTCTGACAGTGCAACACTCCCTCAGTACTGACCCTCTGACAGTGCATCACTCCCTCTACTGACCCTCTGACAGTGCATCACTCCCTCTACTGACCCTCTGACAGTGCAGCACTCCCTCAGCACCGACCCTTGAGCAGTGCAGCACGCCATTAGTACTGTCCCACTGACAGTGCAGCGCTCCTTCAGTACTGACCCATTGACAGTGCAGCGCTCCTTCAGTACTGACCTTCTGACAATGCAGCACTGCCTCAGTACTGACCCTCTGACAGTGCAGCACTCCCTCAGTACTGACCCTGTAACAGTGCAGCACTCCCTCAGTACTGTCCCTCTGACAGTGCAGCACTCCCTCAGTACTGATGTACTGACAGTGCAATACTTCTTCACTACCGATCCTTTGAAAGAGAAGTACTCTCTCAGAAAGTACTGACCCTCTGACAGCGCAGCACTCCCTCAGTACTGACCCCCTGACAGTGCAGCACTCCCTCAGTACTGACCCTCTGACAGTACAGCACTCCCTCAGTACTGACCCAATGACAGTGCAGTGCTCCCTCTGTACTGACTCTCTAAAATTACAGGAGTCTCTGAGTACTGACGCTCTGACACTGCAATTCTCCCTTAGCACTGAATCTCTGAAAATGCAGTACTCCCTCAGTACTGATCCTTCAAAAGTACAGCACTCCCTCAGTATGGACCGTCTGACAGTGCGGCATTCCCTCAGTGCTGATTCTCTGACAGTGCAGTGCTCTTTAAGTCCTTATCCCCCCCCGACAATGCAGCACTCCCTCAGTACTGACCCGCTGGCAGTGCAACACTCCCTCAGTAGTGATGTTCCAACAGTGCAATGCTCGCTCACTATTGACCTTATAATAGCGCAGCACTCCCTCAGTACTGACTCTCTGACAGTGCAGCACTCCCTCAGTGCTGACTCTCTGAAAGTGCAGCACTCCCTCAGTATTGACCCTCTGACAGTGCGGCACTCCCTCAGTGCTGACTCTCTGACAGTGCAGCACTCCCTCAGTACTGACCCTTTGACAGTGCAGCAATCCTTCAGTATTGTCCCTCTGACAGTTCAACACTCCCTCAGTACTGACTATCTGAGAGTGCTGTATTCTTTTAATATTGACCCTCTGGCAGTGCATCACTTCCTTAGTACTGAACCTTTGACAGTGCAGCACTCCCTCAGTACTGACTTTCCAACAGTGCAGCACTCCCTCAGTATTGACACTCTAACAGAGCAGCATTCCCTCAGTACTGTCTTTTTGATACTGCAGCATTTCCTGGATGCTCAACGTCTAAAAAGTCTCATAACACCTGGTTAAAGTCTAACAGTTTTATTTCATAGCAAAAGCCACTAGCTTTTGAGTGCTACTCCTTCATCAGGTAAGTGGGATATCTGTTCACAAACAAGGCATGGAAAGACACAAGCTCTATTTACAAAATAATGGTTAGAATGTGAGTCTTCACAGCCTTCAACTGCACAACCTCAGACCACTAATGCGGCAAACTATCCAGCCTTCAGAAGAACAGTAACCACGATACCACGCATCCCTGCAACCTCGGCAAAATGTGCCAGATTATCGACATAGAACAATACAGCACAGAACAGGCCCTTCGGCCTTCGATGTTGTGCCGACCAAAATAAAAAGCAATGCCCCTCCTAACTAAACCATTCCCTTCTCATCCATATACTTATCAACTAACCTCTTAAACGCCACCAAACTTGGCGCATCTACAACAGCTGCAGGCAGGGCATTCCACTCCCTAATCACTCTTTGAGTAAAGAACCTACCTCTGATATCCGTCCTATAACTCATACCCCTTAATTTAAAGCTGTGTCCCCTCGTGCTAGCTTTCTCCATCCTAGGAAAAAGGCTATCACTGTCCACCCTATCTAAACCTCTAATCATCTTATATGCTTCAATAAGATCCCCTCTTAGCCGCCTCCTTTCTAACGAAAACAACCTCAAATCCTTCAACCTCTCTTCATAGGACCTGCCCTCCATACCAGGCAACATCCTGGTAAACCTCCTCTGTACCCTCTCCAATGCCTCCACATCTTTCTTATAATGTGGCGACCAGAACTGCACACAATACTCCAAGTGCGGCCGCACTAGAGTTTTGTACAGCTGCAACATGATGCTGCGGCTCCTAAATTCAATCCCCCTACCAATAAAAGCTAAGACTCCATATGCCTTCTTAACAACTTTATCCACTTGACTGCCTACTTTCAGGGATCTATTGACACATACACCAAGATCCTTCTGTTCCTCAACACTATTAAGAGCCCTACCATTAGCCCTATACTCTACACATTTATTGTTCCTGCCAAAGTGCATTACCTCACACTTTTCCACATTAAACTCCATTTGCCACCTCTCGGCCCAGCTCTGCAACTTGTCCAAGTCACTCTGTAAACTAAAACACCCCTCTTCACTATCTACCACACCACCAACTTTAGTATCATCTGCAAATTTACTGATCCATCCCTCAATACCCTCATCCAGATCATTTATAAAAATTACAAACAGACATGGATGCCATCATCTGACATGAGAACATCATCCACCAGGTACATGGTGCGTACACTTGCAATTTGGCCAATGTTGTCTACCTGATACACTGCAAGAAAGGATGTCCTGAGGCATGGTACATTGGGGGAGACCATGCAGATGCTACGACAGCAGATGAACGAACACCGCTCAACAATCACCAGATAAGACTGTTCTCTTCCTGTTGGGGAACACTTCAGCAGTCATATGCATTCGGCCTCTGATCTTCAGGTAAGCAATCTCCAAGGCGGCCTTCACAACACATGACAATGCAGAGTCACTGAGCAGAGACTGATAGCCAAGTTCTGCACGCATTAAGATGGCCTCAACTGAGGTCTTGGGTTCATATCACACTATCTGTAATCCCCACTACTTGTCTAGGCTTGCAAAATCTAACTGTCCTGGCTGGAGACAGTACACATCTCTTTAACCTGTGCTTAACCCTCTCTCCACTCACATTAAGACTTGATTACTTGAAAAGACTCACATTCCAACCATTATCTTGTAAATTGAGGTCTCTTTATATGCCGTTTATGAATAGAACTCCCACTTACCTGATGAAGGAGCAGCACTTTGAATTCTAGTGGCTTTTGCTATCAAATAAACCTGTTGGACTTTAACCTGGTGTTGTTAGACTTCTTATTGTGTTTATTCCAGTCCAATGCCAGCATCTCCACATTATACTGACCCTCTGGCAGGGCAGAACTCTCTCACCACTGACCTTCCAACAGTGTAGCACTCCCTCAGTACTGACCCTCTGATAGTGCAGTGCTCCTCCATTACTGACAGATAGTGCAGCACTCTCTTGGTACTGACCTTATAACAATGTAACGCTCCCTCATACTGACTCTCTGACAGTGAAGTGCTCTCTCATACTGACTCTCTGACAGTGCAGCACTCCCTCAATACTGAGCCTCTGACAGTGCAGCACTCTCTCTCTACTGGCCCTGACAGTGTAGCCTCCCTCAGTACTGATCATCTGATAGTGCAGCAGTCCTTCATAATTGACTGTGACAGAACATAGAACATAGAACATTACAGCACAGAACAGGCCCTTCGGCCTTCAATGTTGCGCCGACCAATATAAAAAGCAATGCCCCTCCAAACTAAACCATTCCCTTCTCTTCCATATACTTATCAACTAACCTCTTAAACGCCACCAAACTTGGCGCATCTACAACCGCTGCAGGCAGGGCATTCCACTCCCGAACCACCCTTTGGGTAAAGAACCTGCCTCTGATATCCGTCCTATAACTATCACCCCTTAATTTAAAGCTGTGTCCCCTCGTGCTAGCTTTCTCCATCCTAGGAAAAAGGCTATCACTGTCCACCCTATCTAAACCTCTAATCATCTTATATGTTTCGATAAGGTCCCCTCTTAGCCGCCTCCTTTCTAACGAAAACAACCTCAAATCCCTCAGCCTCTCTTCATAAGACCTGCCCTCCATACCAGGCAACATCCTGGTAAACCTCCTCTGTACCCTCTCCAATGCCTCCACATCTTTCTTATAATGCGGGGACCAGAACTGCACACAATACTCCAAGTGCGGCCGCACTAGAGTTTTGTACAGTTGCAACATGACGTTGCGGCTCCGAAATTCAATCCCTCTACCAATAAAAGCCAAGACTCCATATGCCTTCCTAACAACCTTCTCGACCTGACTGCCTACTTTCAGGGATCTATGCACATACACACCAAGATCCCTCTGTTCATCTAGACTACTAAGAATCCTACCATTTGCCCTATACTCTACACATTTATTATTTCTGCCATAGTGCATTACCTCACACTTTTCCACATTAAACTCCATTTGCCACCTCTCGGCCCAGCTCTGCAACTTGTCTAAGTCCCTCTGCAAACTATAACACCCCTCTTCACTATCTACCACTCCACCGACTTTAGTGTCATCTGCAAATTTACTAATCCATCCTTCAATACCCTCATCCAGATCATTTATAAAAATTACAAACAGCAGGGGCCCCAAAACAGACCCCTGAGGTACACCACTTGTAACCGAACTCCACGATGAATATCTCCCATCAACCACCACCCTCTGTCTTCTATCTGCTAGCCAATTCCTAACCCAATTAGCTAAATCACCCTCTATCCCATACATCTGCATTTTCTGCAGAAGTCTTCCATGGGCCACCTTATCAAACGCCTTACTAAAGTCCATATATACCACATCAACCGCCTTACCCCCATCCACCTCCTTAGTCACTTTTTCAAAAAACTCAATGAGGTTAGTAAGGCACGACCTACCCTTCACAAAACCATGCTGACTATTTCCAATCAATTCATTACTCTCTAAATAAGTATAAATCCTATCCCTAATTATTCTCTCCAATACTTTGCCCACCACAGAAGTAAGACTCACTGGCCTATAATTCCCTGGAAGGTCTCTCTTCCCCTTCTTGAACAACGGGACCACATTCGCTATCCTCCAGTCCTCCGGAACCACACCCGTAACCAACGACGACCTGAAGATCAGAGCCAGAGGCTCTGCAATCTCCTCTCTTGCCTCCCAGAGAATCCTAGGGTAAATCCCGTCCGGCCCAGGGGACTTATCCAACTTCAACAGTGCAGCACTCCTCCATTGTTGACCCTGACTGTGCATTACTCCCTCATTATTAACCCTGACAGTGCAACACTTCCTCAGCACTGACCCTCTGACAGTGCAACGGTCCTTCACAATTGACTGTGACAGTGCAGCTCTCCTTCAGTGCTAACCTGTGACAGCGTAGCACTTACCCTGTACTGACCCTCTTACTGTGCAGCGCTCCTTCGGTATTGATACCCCAATAGTGCATGGCTCCCTTAGTACTGACTGCAATTATCCCCAGGATTACATGTGGAGTCAATGACTGGCTTCCAACTTGAGCTCATTGAATACAAGCTCCCTGGGCATTGATAATTAACAAACCAGGTGGCGCTCCTATAATAAGACTTGTATAAAGCAGGCCCCTGAGTGGATCCATTATTCTATTGCCCTGATTTGGACTTATGTTCACCACAGGCTTGTAGTTTTGCTTTGCATTATTTTGTGCAATAAAGCTCTGTTCTTTTACAGCAGTCTCCTGTGGCTATTCTCTTCTTTAACAGGTACACCGTTTTGAAGACTGTTGGGGGAATCAGCCTCTTAGGGTAGCATAATATCAGTGGCCAACCCTCACGTATCACAGCTGACTTTGTTGTAGAGCAGGGTTGGGCAAAGTACAAGTGAGCAATAGTGCTAGAAAACTCACTAGTGAGGGCTAGACAGGCGTTTCACTGGCCGCGTTTGAGACTCCAGGATGGTGCACACATACACCAAGATCCCTCTGTTCATCAACACTATTAAGAGTCCTACCATTAGCCGTATACTCTACACATTTGTTATTCCTGCCAAAGTGAATTACCTCACACTTTTCCACATTAAACTCCATTTGCCACCTCTCGGCCCAGCTCTGCAACTTGTCCAAGTCTCTCTGCAAACTATAACACCCCTCTTCACTATCTACCACTCCTCCGACTTTGGTGTCATCCGCAAAATGACTTTGGTGTCATCCAAATCTAGTTTTGGACTAGATAGGGAGGTAAAAGTGATGCAGGATTTGCATTACTAATCAGAAAGAATGTCATAACCTGCACTAGTAATCACGGAATTACTACCCTCGAGGCTCTGTTTTTCAGCCTCTTTCCTAACTCCTTAGACTTACTTTGCTGGGTATCATCCTTTTTACTGATGTAATTGTACACAATGATCTCTGGCTCCTCACTCTCCCCCTGAAAAATTTCATGCAACAGTTCAGAGACATCTTTGACCTTGGCACCACATCATAATCCTATTACTACTAAGTGCCATGTGCTAGTGAGGCAAGGAACAGTGAGACAGGACAGATGAATGCGTGGCTAAATAGCTGGTGCAGGGTGCAGGGTTTCAAGTTGTTGGATCTTTGGGACCTCTTTTGGGGTAGGGGTGAGCTGTACAAGAAGGACATTTTGCACCTAAACTGGAAGAGAACTAATATTCTAATAATCTTGCAACCAAGATTCATTAGTGCTAGTCTAGAGGGTTTGAACTAGAGTGGTGGGGGCTGGGAATCAGAATAGGACGCGGAGGCATTGAGGCTAGATGTTAGGACCGATAAGTCTGAAAGGAAGGGCAGATAGAGGACAGGATAATAAACACGATGGGCTGAATTTCCCATCGTGTTTATTTCAATGCAAGGAGTGTTTTGGGTAAGGCAGACGAATCAGTATATGGGGCTATGATGTTGTGGCCATTACGGAGACTTGGTTGAGAGAGGGACAAGACTGGCTATGTTCCATGGTTTGTTTTGGACAAGACAGACAGAGGGGAAAAGAGTGCATTACTAGTCAAGGAGAATATCATACCTGTACTCAGAAAGGAAATCTTGAAGGGCTCACCTACTGAGGCAATATGGATACAGCTCAAAAATAAGAAGAGTGCATTCACTCTGATGGGATTATACTATAGGTCCCCTAACAGCCCTGGGACATTGAGGAATAAATATGCAGGCAGGTTATGGAAAGATGCAATAACAACACGGTTGTCATAGTGGGTGACCTTAACTTTCCCACTATTGACTGGGACTTCATTAGGGCAAAAGGCTTAGACGGGGCAGAATTTGTCAAGTGCAACAAGAGGGTTTCTTGAAACAATATATGAATAGTCCAACTGAAGAAGGGGCCATACTAGACCTTGTACTGGCAAATCAGTCTGGTCAAGTGACTGACCTTTCAGTAGGGAAGTTTTTTTAAGATAGCTAGGAATAAGGATAAGTCAGGACATTGTGCGAAGATACTAAGTTAGGGGAGGATAAATTATGACAGAATTTGGCAGGAGCTAGGAAGAGTTAATTGGGAGTAGCTGATATCGGGTAAGTGGGAGTTGTGCAAAGACCTATTGATGAGAATTCAGGGATGGAATATTCCTGTAAGGAGGAAGGACAAAGGATGGTAAGGTAAGAGACCCTTGGACAATGAGAAAAGTTGTGAATTTAGTTAAAAGAAGAGAAGCATTTGTAAGGTGTAGGAAGCTAAAATTGGACAGGTCTTTGAGGAATATAAAGCAGAAAAAAATTATTCAGGGAATTAGGAGAGCAAAGAGGGGTCATGAAATAACTTTGGCAGGTAGAGGTAAAGTGAATCCTAAAGCATGTTATAGAACAAAGAACAAAGAACAAAACAGCACGGGAAACAGGCCCTTCGACCCAATGAGCCCGCACTGCCACCCTGATGTTCCCACCTCTACCCACGATTCCTGTCCATGTTTATAGATCAATGGATTAAAAACCAAATTTGAGACAATTTAGAACATAGAACATTACAGCACAGAACAGGCCCTTCAGCCTTCGATGTTGCGCCGACCAATTAGGAAAAAGCAATCACCCTCTAACCTAAACCATTCCCTTTTCGTCCATAAACTTATCTACTAACCTCTTAAACGCCACCAAACTTGGCGCATCGACAACTGCCGCAGGTAGGGCATTCCATACCCTAACCACCCTCTGGGTAAAGAACCTACCTCTGATATCCGTCCTATAACTACCACCTCTTAATTTAAAGCTATGTCCCCTCGTGCTAGCTTTCTCCATCCTAGGAAAAAGGTTATCACTGTCCACCCTACCTAAACCTCTAATCATCTTATATGTTTCAATAAGGTCTCCTCTTAGCCGCCGCCTTTCTAATGAAAACAACCTCAAATCCCTCAGCCTCTCCTCATAAGACCTGTCTTCCATACCAGGCAACATCCTGGTCAACCTCCTCTGTACCCTCTCCAATGCCTCCACATCTTTCTTATAATGCGGGGACCAGAACTGCACACAATACTCCAAGTGCAGCCGCACTAGACTTTTGTACAGTTGCAACATGACGTTGCGGCTCCAAAATTCAATCCCCCTACCAATAAAAGCTCCATATGCCTTCTTAATAACCTTATCGACTTGATTGCCAACTTTCAGGGATCTATACACATATACACCAAGATCCCTCTGTTCTTCAACTCTATGAAGAACATATGAAGAACTCTATGCAGCTCCTTGAGGATCGTGTTAAGGAGCTGGAGCTGGAATTAGAGGAGCTCAGGGTAATTCGAGAGGTTGAGGAGGATATAGGCAGGAGTAACAAAGAGATTGTAACTCCTATAAGTGATAATTGGGTAACTATTAGGAGGAGGGGTAAGAAGCAATCGGGGAGACAATCCCCTGGGGCTGTTCCCCGCCAAAATAAATTTTCTGTCTTGGAGGCTACAGTTGAGGAAGAATCAACTGGAGCTGACCAAAGGGAGCAGGTCTCTGGGGGTGAGCCTGCTGAGAATGCTCAGGTGGGTGGGGGGAATAAGAGATTAGGCCTAGTTATAGGAGACTCCATAGTTAGAAGGACAGATAGGAGGGTAAATAGTAATAAACAGGACTCAGGGCTGGTGTGTTGCCTCCCAGGGGCTGGGGTCCAGGATGTCGCAGATCGGGTTTTTAGGATTCTTAAGGGTGAGGGGAGTCAGCCCCAAGTCATTGTTCATGTGGGGCCACATGATGTAGGTAGGACAAGGGAAGGGGATATTAAACAGAAATTTATGGAGTTAGGGTGGAAGCTTAGGTCCATAACAGGCAGAGTGGTTATCTCTGGACTCTTGCCTGTGCCAAGGGATAGTTTAGAGATGAACAGAGAAAGGGATCGTTTGAACTCATGGCTGCGTGGATGGTGCAGGAGGGAGGGGTTCAGGTTCCTTAACAATTGGGACTCATTCTGGGATAGGTGGGACCTCTTCAAGAGAGATGGTCTACACCTGAACCAGAGGGGGACTAATATCTTGGGGGGAATATTTGCTAAGGCTATGATGGGGGCTTTAAACTGATTCGGGGGGGGGGTGGGATCCTAAGTAGTTGGGGTGCCGAGAGGGATGAGAGTAAGGGGGTTATAGAGGAGAGTTGTAAAACACAGCGGCGTACGGGTGGGGTGGGGCATGTTTTGAGATGCGTATACTTTAATGCAAGGAGTATTCGCAATAAGGGGGAGGAACTTGCAGCTTGGACCAGTAACCTGGAACTTCGATGTTGTGGCCATTTCAGAGACTTGGGTAGAGCAGGGACAGGAATGGATGTTGCAGGTTCCGGGGTACAAATGCTTTAGTCGGAGTAGAGAAGGAGGTAGAAGGGGGGGAGGAGTGCGATTACTGGTCAAAGACTGTATCACGGTGATCGAAAAGAAGTTTGATGAGGACTTGTCTGTTGAGGTAGTATGGGCTGAGATTAGAAACAGGAGAGGAGAGGTCACCCTGTTGGGAGTCTTTTACAGACCTCCTAATAGTTCTAGAGAGGTTGAGGAAAGGATTGCAAAGTCAATTCTGATTAGGAGTGAAAGTAGTAGGGTAATTGTGATGGGGGACTTTAACTTTGCTAATATTGATTGGAATAGCTATAGCTCTAGCTCGTTAGAGGGGTCAGTTTTCGTACAGAGTGTGCAGGAAGGTTTTTTGACTCAGTATGTAGATAGGCCAACTAGAGGTGAGGCTACATTGGATTTGGTGCTGGGCAATGAGCCAGACCAGGTGTTAGGCTTGGAAGTTAGTGAACATTTTGGTGATAGTGACCACAATTCGGTTACGTTCACCTTAGTGATGGACAGGGATAGGCATGAAGCTGGGGGCTGTAGTTATAGCTGGGGGAAGGGTAATTATGAGGCCATCAGGAGAGAATTAGGGTGCATAGATTGGACTAGGGAACTACAGGGACTGGGAACATCTGGAATGTGGTGCTTATTCAAGGAGCAGCTGCTGCGAGTCCTTGATAAGTATGTCCCTGTCAGGCAGGGAGGAAATGGACGAGTAAGAGAGCCTTGGTGTACGAAAAAAGTTGATTTGCTGGTTAAGAAGAAAAAGGAGGCTTATGTCAGGATGAGGCTTGAAGGCTCAGGTAGTGCAATGGATAGCTATAGATTAGCTAGGAAGGAGGTAAAAAGTGAATTGAGGAGAGCTAAGAGGGGACACGAGAAGATGTTGGCTGATAGGATTAAGGAGAATCCTAAAGCTTTCTTTCGATATGTTAAGAATAGAAGATTGGTTAGGGCAAGATTAGGGCCAGTCATAGACAGCAGTGGGAAGTTGTGCGTGGAGCCTGAAGAGATTGGTGAGCACTGAATAAATATTTCTCTCGTATTCACGCAGAGTGCTGGAAATGTAGCTGTGGAGAGCACTGAGGTACAGGTTGCAAATTGGGAGTATTGTAGTAGATAGGAGGATGTGTTAGAAATTCTCGAGAGTTTGAAGTTGGATAAGTCCCCTGGGCCGGACGGGATTTACCCTAGGATTCTCTGGGAGGCAAGAGAGGAGATTGCAGAGCCTCTGGCTCTGATCTTCAGGTCCTCGTTGGTTACGGGTGTGGTTCCGGAGGACTGAGGATGGCGAATGTGGTCCCATTGTTTAAGAAGGGGAAGAGAGACCTTCCTGGGAATTATAGGCCAGTGAGTCTTACTTCTGTGGTGGGCAAGGTATTGGAGAGAATTATTAGGGATAGGATTATAGTTATTTAGAGAGAAATGAATTGATTGGGGATAGTCAGCATGGTTTCGTGAAGGGTAGGTCATGCCTTACTAACCTCATTGAGTTTTTTGAGAACGTGACCAGAGAGGGGGATGGGGGTAAGGCGGTTGATGTAG
>JAGIQG010000014.1:11903154-11935147 GCA_024679065.1 Sphyrna mokarran | reverse complement strand
CTCCCAGCACGGTCCTCCGTCCCAGCACGGTCCTCCCTCGGCTCCTCTCCCAGCACGGTCCTCCCTCCCAGCACGGTCCTCCCTCCCAGCACGGTCCTCCCTCCCAGCACGGTCCTCCCTCCCAGCACGGTCCTCCCTCCCAGCACGGTCCTCCCTCCCAGCACGGTCCTCCCTCCCAGCACGGTCCTCCCTCGGCTCCTCCCAGCCGGTCCTCCCTCCAGCACGGTCCTCCCTCGGCTCCGTCCCAGCACGGTCTCCCTCGGCTCCTCCCAGCACGGTCCTCCCTCGGCTCCGTCCCAGCACGGTCCTCCCTCGGCTCCGTCCCAGCACGGTCCTTCCGTCCCAGCACGGTCCTCCCTCCAGCACGGTCCTCCCCCCCAGCACGGTCCTCCCTCCCAGCACGGTCCTCCCTCCCAGCACGGTCCTCCCTCGGCTCCACTCCACCCCACCGTTCTATTAATGATGTTTGTGTCCCCAGTGAAGGACAGAGGGATAGGGCCTGTGGAAAGGGGTCATGGGGAGGGGTGGGAAGGGAAAAGGAGAGGATGGGGGAGCGGAGAGGGGAGGGAGTGGAGGGGGAACGGGGTAGGGGAGGGGAGGGGCAGTGAGCAGGAGATGCTGGTGGATGGATTTGTGGGAGATGGGAAGGGCTGGGGGAACAGAAGGAGCTGTGGAAGGGGGAAGGGGCTTTAGGAAAGGAGGTGTCTGAGGGAGTGAGGCCATGGGAGAGTGGTGTAAGAGGAGGAGAGGCTATGAGGAAGTGTTGAAGAAGGCGAATCAGAGCAGGAATAATAATCACAGCCTTTCCTTACCCAGACACAGCAAGATAGGTTTCTGACCTGGCAGTTTGATTCGGAGTATCGAGGTGACTCCTTCACTGCAACCTTCACCCTCGGCAACCCTGACATCATCAACGAATCAGGTACAGCTAGTGTTAAAGCAGCGGCGGTGGGTAGCTATGGGATGGGAGGTATATCTGATGTGGCTGAGCCCGAGATTTGAGCGTCTTGTTCTTTCTCTCACCCCAGTGATTGTGGTCGGCCATTTTCTACAGAGCATTAGCCAGAACCTGGTCCTCGGAGGAGAGATGGTTTACCATCGGAGGCCAAACGAGGAAGGAGCAATCCTCACGTTAGCTGGGAAATACACGAGTGAGTGCTACAGTGAGGAGTATGGGACATTTTAGTGCTACAGTGAGAGATGTGGAAAATATCTGTTACAGTGAGGCGCGTGGGGTACGCCGGTGTTGCGGTGAGGCGCGTGGGGTAAGCCAGTGTTACGGTGAGGCGCGTGGGGTACGCCAGTGTCTCTAACTCACTCTCTTATCTATTATACAGCCCCTCAGTGGATTGCTACTTTGAATATTGGTCGAGGTGGTGCTCACGCCAGTTATTACCACAGAGCTAATGATCAAGTGAGTGGGGATATTGAACCTGGAATTACCTGGTGTACTGCTCAAGCATGGGATTTTCATTTGATTTATTATTGTCACGTGTATTAGCATACGGTGGAAATTTCTTGAATGCTATACAGACTAAGCATACCTTTCATAGAGGAGGAGAGAAGAAAGTACAGAATGTAATGTTACAGAGAAAAGTCAAATTAATACGAGGTAAGTCCATTCAAAAGTCTGATGTCAGCAGGGAAAATGTTGCTCTTGAGTCGGTTGTTACGTGTCCTCAGACTTTTATATCTTTTTCTAAAGGGAAGAAGGTTGAAGAGAGAATGTCTGGGTGTGTGGGGTCCTTGATTATGCTGACCGCTTTTCCGACTCAGTAGGAATTGTGGACAGGGTCAAGAGAGTTGGGATTTGTCCAATTCCCAGTCCATCTGCTTTCAAAGGATGCAACTGATAGAGCTTCTAAATTGGCAAGACACGAGTGACGTTGGAGGTCAAAGAAGGCTGATTTCTCGTTTGCTGATTGTTGCCTCAGTGAGGCACCGTTTTGGAAGCAGTGATCACAATTCAATAAGTTTCAGAATACTTGTAGAAAAGGGATAGAAGTATTTCCAGTGTGAAAGTACTAATCTGGGGAAGGCTAACTAATATTAGGGCAGGAGCTAGGGAATGTAGACTGGGGACGCCTGTTTGAGCGTAAACCCACATCCAATATATGGCAGGTTTTCAAAAGTTAACAATTCAGGGCAGGTATATCCCTGTAAAAATGAAGGATAAAGTTGGCAAGATTTGGGAATCTTGGATGACGAGAAATTGTGAGCTTAGGGAAAAAGAAGAAGGAGGCATACCTAAAGTTGAGGAAATTGAAAACGGATAAGGCTCTTGAGGAATACAAAGATAGCAAGGAAGAACATAAATAGGGACTTAGGAAGGCCAGAAGGGGTCATAAAATGTCCTTGGTAGGCAGGATTAAGGAGAATCCCAAAGTTTTTTATGCGCACATAAGAACATAGAACATTACAGCGCAGAACAGGCCCTTCGGCCTTCGATGTTGCACCGACCAATATAAAAAGCAATGACCCTCCAAACTAAACCATTCCCTTCTCTTCCATAAACTTATCAACTAACCTCTTAAACGCCACCAAACGTGGTGAATCTACAACTGCCGCAGGCAGGGCATTCCACGCCCTAACCACCCTCTGGGTAAAGAACCTACCTCTGATATCCGTCCTATAACTATCACCACTTAATTTAAAGCTGTGTCCCCTCGTGCTAGCTTTCTCCATCCTAGGAAAAAGGCTAGGAAGAAGGAAGAGGCTAGCCAAGAAAGGGGGGGGATCCACTCAAGAACAATGCAGGGAATTTGTGTGTAGAGCCAGATGAGGTGAGTGAGATTCTTAACGAGTACTTTGCATCAGTATTCACAAAGGAGAAGGATGTGGTGAATGGCGAGTGTCGAAAGGAGGATGTTGAGATAAAAAGGGAGGAGGCTTTTAAAAATATTGAGATGGACAAGTCTCCAGGCCAAATAGGATTTATCTCGGCATACTGAGAGAGGCAAGGGAAGAAATTTCTGAGGCCTTGGCCAAAATCTTTGTATCCTCTTTAGTCATGATGAGGTACCAGAGGATTGGAGAGTAACTAACATTGTTGCTCTATTTAAGAAAGGCAGAAGAGTCAATTCGAGAAATTATGATCTGCCAGCCTTACGTCAATGGTGGAGAAGTTACTGGAGCAGATTTTCAGAGACTGGATGTACTCACATCTGGAAAAAAATAGGCTTAGTAGCGATAGGCAGCGTGGTTTTGTGAAGGGGAGGTCGCTTCTCACAAATTTCATTGAGTTCGTTGAGGAAGTGACAAAAAAATTGACCAGGGCATGGAATTGGATGTTGTCTTTTAGTAAAGCCTTCGATAAAGTTCCTCATGAGAGGCTGATACAGAAGGTGAAGTTGTATGGGATCCGAGGTGAGCTGCTAAGATGGATATAAAACTAGCTTGGACATAGAAAGCAGAGAATAGCAGTGGAAGGATGTTTTTCTAACTGGAAGTCTGTGACAAGCTATGTTTAATAAGGATCAGTGCTGGGGCCCCTGTTGTCTATAATATATATAAATGATTTGGGAGGAAAATGTAAGTGGTCTGATTAGTAAGTTGGCAGAGGAAACAAAAATTGGGTGAGTAGCAGATAGTGAGGATTGTAAAAGGATGCAGCAGGCGATAAATCGGGTGGAGACCTGGGCCAAAATGGCAGATGGAATTTAGCGTAGACAAATGTCGGGTGATGCGATTTGGAGGATCTACTGCAAAAGAAAAGTATATGGGTCGAGCCCTTAGAAATATTAGCATACCACAAGTGGCAACTCAGATAGACAAGGTGGTCAAGAAGGTGTATGGCAAGCTGGCCTTCGTTGGTAGAGACATTGAGCACAGGAATTTGAAAATAATGTTGCAGTTTTATAAGACTTTGGTTATTCCACATTTGGAGTATTTTGTACAATCCTGGTCATCACACTACCGGAAGAACGTTGATGCATTGGAAAGGGTGCAGAAGAGATTTACCAGGATGTTGTCTATTTTGGAGGACCTGGACTATGAAGAAAGGTTGAACAAACTTGGATTGTTTTTGTTGGAACGTCAGAGGATGAGAGGGCACCTGATAGAGGTTTCCAAGACTATGATGGGCTTGGATAGAGTGGATAGTCAGAATCTTTTTCCCAGGATCGAAGGGTCAATTACTCAGGGGCATAGGTTAAAAATGAGAGGGGAAATGTTTAAAAACAATATAAGGGGCAAATTTTTCACACAAAAAATGATGAATGCCTGAATGCACTGGCAGTGGAATCTGATTCTATAAAAAGTTGGATACATTAATAAGCTGGGAATAGAATGTAAAGGCAAGAAAGTATTAGATTAAAGAGGTATCTGTATCGGCACATACTTGATGGGCCGAAGGGCCTGTCCCTGTGTGCAGTACTGTTCTTTGTTCTGTGCTCGGATGCCTGTGTGCACTGATTGTTCAGAGGTCACAAACAGTTCAGAAGATAATCTGAGGGGAATTGCCATTTCGGTGCCGAGAGCTGGAATGCCATGGGGTAGGATTCATTCTCCTGTAGGTTCGCCAACAGTAATCTGCGCTTATCTGGGCACCAGGCACCTTCAGCAGTTTGTATGGAACTTGCAGGGCAGCGTAGATTTAAGGGAATGAATGACACTCGGGTGAATTTTCCCATTCCACCCACCATGGGAATCGTAGTGGGCGAGGGGCGGACCACAGAGAAGTCTGTTGACCACAGGCGGGATTTTCTGGTTTCGTGGAATCATAGAATCTCTGCAGTACATTCGGCCCATCAAGTCTGCACCGACAACAATCCCACCCAGGCCCTATCCCCATAACCCCACACATTTTACCCTGCTAATTCCCGACACTAACGGACAATTTAGCACGGCCAATCAACCTATCTGCACACCTTTCAGGGCGAACACAGAAAAATCCATCTGTGGACTCCAAGGGATAAATTTCCAAGGAGACATTACACAAATTAGCACCATTGTGGGAATTGAGAAGGCGATGTGGAGAGCTGATTGATGTTGTTCGTGGGATTGTGCAGGGGAGGGGAAGTGAAGCTATTTCTGCTGAGTGGAGTATTCAGGATTAAGAGGGGCAGGATCTAAAATTCAGAGCCAGACTTGTCAGGAGTGAAATTAGGAATTGTTCCGACACGAAATGGTCAAGGATTTGCAGGATCAGTGACAATAATGTCGAGTCGCAGGATCAGTCACGGGGAGCTAACAACACCTTCTTGTTCCAGTCCGCTGTGGGGGGTTTTTCCGCCATTTACCATACTAATATTTTGGGACTCGCTTACCCTGCAGGTTCAGGTAGGCGTGGAGTTTGAGGCGAGCATACAATCCCGGGAGACCACCTTCTCGTTTGGATACCAGCTTAACATTGCACAGGCTAACATGGTGTTCAGAGGTGAGGCTGTAGCGTGGAGGGGCGTTTGGCGAGGGAGGGGGCTGTGAAGGTCAAGGGCATGTGGGAGAGACAGACGTGGGGGAAGGTGAACTGACCTGGGTTTCGGATGGTGGTGGAGTAGTCTCATAGTCTGGAGTGTTGAGGGATCTCACAATGTGGATGAGGCTGAGGAGTCTCTTAGTGTGGGGGGGTTGGTGAGGAATCTCTCAGTCTGGGGGGGATGGTGAGGAATCTCTCAGTTCTGGGGGGGATGGTGAGGAATCTCTCAGTCTGGGGGGGATGGTGAGGAATCTCTCAGTTGGGGGGGATGGTGAGGAATCTCTCAGTCTGGGGGGGATGGTGAGGAATCTCTCAGTCTGGGGGATGGTGAGGAATCTCTCAGTCTGGGGGGGATGGTGAGGAATCTCTCAGTCTGGGGGGGATGGTGAGGAATCTCTCAGTCTGGGGGGGATGGTGAGGAATCTCTCAGTCTGATGGTGAGGAATCTCTCAGTCTGGGGAGATGGTGAGGAATCTCTCAATCTGGAGGGGGGTGAGGAATCTCTCAGTCTGGGGGGATGGTGAGGAATCTTCAGTTGGGGGGGGATGGTGAGGAATCTCTCAGTCTGGGGGGGATGGTGAGGAATCTCTCAGTCTGGGGGGAGATGGTGAGGAATCTCTCAGTCTGGGGGGGTGGGTGAGGAATCTCTCAGTCTGGGGGGGTGTGAGGAATCTCTCAGTCTGGGGGGATGGTGAGGAATCTCTCAGTCTGGGGAGGGTGAGGAATCTCAGTCTGGGGGGGTGGGTGAGGAATCTCTCAGTCTGGGGGGGATGGTGAGGAATCTCTCGGTCTGGGGAGATGGTGAGGAATCTCTCGGTCTGGGGGGGTGGGTGAGGAATCTCTCGGTCTGGGGGGGTGGGTGAGGAATCTCTCGGTCTGGGGGGGTGGGTGAGGAATGGGGGAATGGTGAGGAATCTCTCGGTCTGGGGGGGGGGGTGGGTGGAATCTCTCAGTCGTGAGGAATCTCTCGGTCTGTGAGGATGGTGAGGAATCTCTCGGTCTGGGGGGGGATGGTGAGGAATCTCTCGGTTGGGGGGATGGTGAGGAATCTCTCAGTCGGGGGGGGTGGGTGAGGAATCTCTCAGTCTGGGTGAGGAATCTCTCAGTCTGGGGGGATGGTGAGGAATCTCTCAGTCTGGGGGGGGGGGTGAGGAATCTCTCAGTCTGGGGGGGTGGTGAGGAATCTCTCAGTGGGGGGTGGGTGAGGAATCTCTCAGTCTGGGGGGGGGGGATGGTGAGGTGTCTGGGGGGGGATGGTGAGGAATCTCTCGGTCTGGGGGGGGGTGAGGAATCTCTCGGTCGGGTGGTGGAATCTCTCAGTCTGGGGGGATGTGAGGAATCTCTCTCGGTCTCGGTTTGGTGAGGAATTTCACGGGGGATGGTGAGGAATCTCTCAGTCTTGGGGGGTGGTGAGGAATCTCTGGGGGGGGGGTGAGGAATCTCTCGGTCGTGAGGGTCGTGAGGAATCTCTCTGGGGGGGATGGTGAGGAATCTCTCGGTCTGGGGGGGTGGGTGAGGAATCTCTCGGTCTGGGGGGATGGTGAGGAATCTCTCGTCTGGGGGGGATGGGTGAGGAATCTCTCAGTCTGGGGGGATGGTGAGGAAATCTCTCAGTCTGGGGGATGGTGAGGAAATGAGGAACTCTCAGTCTGGGGGGGGATGGTGAGGAATCTCTCAGTCTGGGGGGGGATGGTGAGGAATCTCTCAGTCTGGGGGGGGATGGTGAGGAATCTCTCAGTCTGGGGGGGGATGGTGAGGAATCTCTCAGTCTGGGGGGGGATGGTGAGGAATCTCTCAGTCTGGGGGGGGTGGGTGAGGAATCTCTCAGTCTGGGGGGGGGGGGGATGGTGAGGAATCTCTCGTCTGGGGGGGATGGTGAGGAATCTCTCGGTCTGGGGGGGGATGGTGAGGAATCTCTCGGTCTGGGGGGGGATGGTGAGGAATCTCTCGGTCTGGGGGGGATGGTGAGGAATCTCTCGGTCTGGGGGGGGGATGGTGAGGAATCTCTCGGTCTGGGGGGGGGGGGGGGGGGGACGCGGTTTGGTGAGGAATTTCACAGTCTTGGGGTGGGGGGAGCTTAAGGGGTCTCTGAGTCTGGAGGGATGAGGAGTCTCTCAGACTGGGTCTACCACTTACTGTGACCTCTCCACTCTGACCTGCAGGCTCGCTGGACAGTAACTGGGTTGTTGGGGGCGTGCTGGAGAAGAGGCTCAGCCCGTTACCTCTTACCTTTGCCCTGGGGGCCTTCATGGACCACATAAAGAGCAAGTTTCAATATGGCTTCAGTGTCACAGTCTGTTGAACGGACCAGGATGGGCTCGCGAGGGATGGTGGAAGGGGCTGCCTGAAAATGGCACCGGAGAGAGTCGTAAATCAGGACGAGGGGTCATCGTGACTCTCCCTGGGTGGGGTTGATAAATATCTGACTACTGCCGCGCTGAGGCCAGTGCGCAATTATTTATTTGTGTTACCTATTCATCCAGAAAACTGGGTTCTTGCTCTGGATTCTGAGCATCACCGGAACCTGGGTCCATTCTCCCTGGCACCTCAATAGTCAAAGGGAAATGTAATCAAAACGTTTACAATCACAGAGGCTGGCAAAGGGAACCAGTGAACGGTCCAGAGGCAACTGCTGCACAGATGCCTGCCCATTGGTAAAGGAAGTAAACAAGACGGGTGCAAATATCTTCTATCCCACACTGAGGATCTGCACCAACAGCAAGCAGCGACTTGGTCACAAGCTTTGGAAAGGGGAAGGAAGAAATGTCATCAATGTGGACGAGAACAGAGGCAGAAATTCTGGAGCTTCTCGATCCAGTCAGGGTCGATATCCAGTCACAGAAATTGAGCGGCGCAAATAACAGATGCAAGAATTTAAGGAGAGCAAAGACCTTGGAGTGTCTGACAGCGCGGCGCTCCCTCAGCGCTGACCCTCCGTCAGCGCGGCGCTCCCTCAGCGCTGACCCTCCGTCAGCGCGGCGCTCCCTCAGCGCTGACCCTCCGTCAGCGCGGCACTCCCTCAGCGCTGACCCTCCGTCAGCGCGGCACTCCCTCAGCGCTGACCCTCCGTCAGCGCGGCACTCCCTCAGCGCTGACCCTCCGTCAGCGCGGCACTCCCTCAGCGCTGACCCTCCGTCGGCGCGGCACTCCCTCAGCGCTGACCCTCCGTCAGCGCGGCACTCCCTCAGCGCTGACCCTCCGTCAGCGCGGCACTCCCTCAGCGCTGACCCTCCGTCAGCGCGGCACTCCCTCAGCGCTGACCCTCCGTCAGCGCGGCACTCCCTCAGCGCTGACCCTCCGTCAGCGCGGCACTCCCTCAGCGCTGACCCTCCGTCAGCGCGGCACTCCCTCAGCGCTGACCCTCCGTCAGCGCGGCACTCCCTCAGCGCTGACCCTCCGTCAGCGCGGCACTCCCTCAGCGCTGCAGGAAGTCCATTCAGACCATCTGGTTGATGATACAGTTCCGCATGGTCCTTCTCACAATCTCTCGTCCTCTACTGCCTCACCGTATCCTCCTATTCCTTTGTCCTTCAAATGTTTCTCCAGGTTTTTCTTCAAGTCCACTGACAGTATTCACTTCAAACCTCTGTGTGTGTGAGGTCCGCATTCTCATCACTCCCTGAAGGAAGCTGAATCTCCTGATTTTCTGACTGGGTTTATCAGTGACTGCCTTATATTGATGGCCCTCATTTCTCTTGCCTCCCCGGTTGGAAATATTGGTCTAACCAAGGAATATAGAGAGTGGAGCTGTGCGCAGTTCTTCAAGTGTAGTCTAACTGAGGGATATGGAGACCAGAACTGCGCGCAATTCTTCAAGTGTAGTCTAACCGAGGGATATGGGGACCAGAACTGTGCGCAGTTCTTCAAGTGTAGTCTAACTGAGGGATATGGAGACCAGAACTGCGCGCAATTCTTCAAGTGTAGTCTAACCAGGGATATGGAGACCAGAACTGTGCGCAATTCTTCAAGTGTAGTCTAACCGAGGGATATGGAGACCAGAACTGTGCGCAATTCTTCAAGTGTAGTCTAACTGAGGGATATGGAGACCAGAACTGCGCGCAATTCTTCAAGTGTAGTCTAACCAGGGATATGGAGACCAGAACGTGCGCAATTCTTCAAGTGTAGTCTAACGAGGGATATGGAGACCAGAACTGTGCGCAATTCTTCAAGTGTAGTCTAACGAGGGATATGGGGACCAGAACTGTGCGCAGTTCTTCAAGTGTAGTCTAACCAGGGATATGGAGACCAGAACTGTGCGAATTCTTCAAGTGTAGTCTAACCAGGGATATGGAGACCAGAACTGTGCGCAATTCTTCAAGTGTAGTCTAACCGAGGGATATGGAGACCAGAACTGTGCGCAATTCTTCAAGTGTAGTCTAACCGAGGGATATGGGGACCAGAACTGTGCGCAGTTCTTCAAGTGTAGTCTAACCAGGGATATGGAGACCAGAACTGTGCGCAATTCTTCAAGTGTAGTCTGACCGAGGGATATGGAGACCAGAACTGTGCGCAATTCTTCAAGTGTAGTCTAACCGAGGGATATGGAGACCAGAACTGTGCGCAATTCTTCAAGTGTAGTCTAACTGAGGGATATGGGGACCAGAACTGTGCGCAGTTCTTCAAGTGTAGTCTAACCAGGGATATGGAGACCAGAACTGTGCGCAATTCTTCAAGTGTAGTCTAACCAGGGATATGGAGACCAGAACTGTGCGCAATTCTTCAAGTGTAGTCTAACCGAGGGATATGGAGACCAGAACTGTGCGCAATTCTTCAAGTGTAGTCTAACCGAGGGATATGGGGACCAGAACTGTGCGCAGTTCTTCAAGTGTAGTCTAACCAGGGATATGGAGACCAGAACTGTGCGCAGTGCTCCAAGTGTAGTCTAACTGAGGGATATGGAGACCAGAACTGTGCAAAATGCTCCAAGTGTAGTCTAACTGAGGGATATGGAGACCAGAACTGTGCACAGTGCTCCAAATGTGGTCTAACTAAGGATATGGAGACCAGAACTGTGCACAGTGCCCCAAGTGTGGTCTAACTGAGGGATACGGAGACCAGAACTGTGCACAGTGCTCCAAGTGTGGTCTAACTGAGGGATATGGAGACCAGAACTGTGCACAGTGCTCCAAGTGTGGTCTAACTGAGGGATACGGAGACCAGAACTGTGCACAGTGCTCCAAGTGTGGTCTAACTGAGGGATACGGAGACCAGAACTGTGCACAGTGCTCCAAGTGTGGTCTAACTGAGGGATACGGAGACCAGAACTGTGCAAAATGCTCCAAGTGTGGTCTAACTGAGGGATATGGAGACCAGAACTGTGCACAGTGCTCCAAGTGTGGTCTAACTGAGGGATATGGAGACCAGAACTGTGTACAGTGCTCCAAGTGTGGTCTAACTGAGGGATATGAAGATAAATATTTGTGATTCCTCAGATTCCGAAGCAGATGATGTCCAAATACAGCAAAAGCTGGACAATATCCAGACTTGGGCTGACAAATGCAAGTAGGATTCGTGCCACACAAATGCTAGGCAGTGGCCTCGGAGTATCACTGCTAGACTATTTATCCAGAAACACAGCTAATCTTCTAGGTACCCAGGTTCAAATCCCGCCACAGCAGGTGGTGGAAGTTGAATTCAATAAAAACTATCTGGAATGAGGAATCTAGTGATGACCATGAATCATTGTCGATTGTCGGGAAAATCGATGTGGTTCACTAATGTCCTTTAGTGAAGGAAATTTGCCATCCTTACCTCATAGATTCTCATAGAATCTCTACAGGGTAGAAGGAGGCTTTAGAAGAGATAATATAACCATTGCCCCTTTACATACAATGGCATTATCATTGCTGAATTCTCCCCACTATCAACATCTTGGAGAGTACTATTGACCAGAAACTGAACTGGATAGCCACACACATATATAGTGTGGCTACAAGAGCAGGTCAGAGGCTGGGAAAGCTGAGGTGAGTAACTCCATTCCCCCCCCGCCTCCCCCAGCCCCAAAAAAGCCTATCCACCAGCTTCAGGACACAGGAGTGTGATGGAATACTCTCTACTTACCTGGATGAGTGCAATTCCATCAACTTGAGAAACTCAACACCATATAGCTCTGCTTTATTGGCACCCATCCTTACAAATATTCACTTTCTCTACCACTGAAGCACAGCATAGGCTGTGTGTACCACGGACAAGATGCACTACAGGAACTCACCAAGGTTCCTTAGGCAGCACCTTTCAAACCCACAACCACTTCCATCTAGAAGGACAAGAGCAGCAGATACCTGGGAACACCAGCACCTGGAGGTTCCTCTCCAAGTCTTACCATACCGACTTGGAAATGTATCGCTATCAATGGCAGCCCCGCTCTATCAACATCCTGGGGGTTACATTTGACCAGGAATTGAACTGGACCAATTCTATAAATACTGTGCCTAAGCTGTAGCAACCCATCACCACCTTTTCAAGAGCAAAAAGTGTTGAGCAATAAACGTTGGCCCAGCCAGTGATAGCCACGTCACACGAATAAATCTAAAAAATAGTGGTCTAACTTTGATCTAATTGAGGGATATGGAGACCAGAACTGTGCACGTGTTACAAGTGTGGTCTAACCAAGGGATATGGGACCAGAGTTGTGCACAGTACTCGTGTGATCTAACTGAGAGATATGGGGACCAAAGCTGTGCACAGTGCTCCAAATGTGGTCTAAACTATGTATAATATCCTGAGATTTCCAAAGCAATCTGCATTTCCCTTTGTAAAGTGCATTCCTCTATGCCTCCTACATTCTTTCACTTCTTTTGTATCATTAATATCAGTCTAAAGATTCTTCCTGAAAGAGAGGGAGCCTGGCATCAAATAGCAGCGCCCTGCCAGAGCTAACAAACCTGGCTGATGAGAGTTCCTGACAGAGAGACTCCCTCTTTTTAAACAGGGTCCCTGAGAGAGAGACTCCCTCTTTAAACAGGGTCCCTGACGGAGAGACTCCCTCTTTAATCAGGGTCCCTGACAGAGAGACTCTCTCTTTAAACAGAGTCCCTGACAGAGAGACTCTCTCTTTAACCAGGGTGCCTGACAGAGAGACTCCCTCTTTAAACAGGGTCCCTGACGGAGAGACTCCCTCTTTAAACAGGGTCCCTGACGGAGAGACTCCCTCTTTAAACAGGGTCCCTGACGGAGAGACTCCCTCTTTAATCAGGGTCCCTGACAGAGAGACTCCCTCTTTAAACAGGGTCCCTGACGGAGAGACTCCCTCTTTAAACAGGGTCCCTGACAGAGAGACTCTCTCTTTAAACAGAGTCCCTGACAGACATTCTCTTTAAACAGGTTCCTGATAGAGAGATTCGTAATTTATCCCAAGAGTGAAATGTAACTGATTTTCTCGCCTGTATGTCACAATGATGAATAAATTATTAAAATAGTCAAAATTTGCGAAGTTCTCATGCTTGATTTCAAATCTATCCATGATACACAGACCCTCCCTATCTCTGTAACCTCCTCCAAACTCTACAACCCTCCCTATCTCTGTAACCTCCTCCAAACTCTACAACCCTCTCTATCTCTGTAACCTCCTCCAAACTCTACAACCCTCCCTATCTCTATAATTTCCTCCAAACTCTACAACCCTCCCTATCTTGGACAGTGATAGCCTTTTTCCTAGGATGGAGAAAGCTAGCACGAGGGGACACAGCTTTAAATTAAGGGGTGATAGTTATAGGACGGATATCAGAGGTAGGTTCTTTACCCAAAGGGTGGTTCGGGAGTGGAATGCCCTGCCTGCAGCAGTTGTAGATGCGCCAAGTTTGGTGGCGTTTAAGAGGTTAGTTGATAAGTATATGGAAGAGAAGGGAATGGTTTAGTTTGGAGGGGCATTGCTTTTTATATTGGTCGGCGCAACATTGAAGGCCGAAGGGCCTGTTCTGTGCTGTAATGTTCTATGTTCTATGTTCTATGTTCTATCTCTGTAATCTCCAAACTCTACAACCCTCCCTATCTCTATAATTTCCTCCAAACTCTACAGCCCTCCCTATCTCACCAACATTCACCATTCCCTCCTGCCCTCTGTATAACCTTCTCTAGTCCCTAAAGCCATTCCTACCTCTGTAACTATTCCAGCCTCTACAAACCTCATCCGTTACAACCCTCCTTACATCTCTAACCTCCTTCATCCCCTACAGCCCTCTCTCCCTATCTATGAAACTTTTTCCAGTCTCTATCTCTGTAACTACTCCATCCCCTACAAGTCTCTGTATTTCTGTAACCTCTTCCAGCACCTTTAACCATCCTTATCTCTCTGAACTCCTCTCGTCCATACAAGTCTGCTGATCTGTGTAAGCTCCTCAAGCCCTTACACTTTGAGATCTCTCTGCTCCTCCAGTTCTGGCCTCTTAAACTGTTTTCTATTGCTGCACCATTGCTGACCATGTCTTCAGCTGCCTGGGGATCTGACCTTTGGAATTTCTTCCTTTAACCTCTTCACTTCCCTCATCTCTTGTTCCGTCTTTGTCTCTTTAAACTCCCTTTAAAACTCTTTGCTCTTTGATTCCCAACATTTCCTGATGTGACCTTGTGTCAAAATCTGTTTGACCACACTCCAATGAAGCCCTTTGGGACATTTTACCATGTTAAATGTTACAGCCTGAAGCAGGCTACATCCATATGCAGCAAGACCTGAAAAGTGGCAATAACATTCGCTCAACCAAGTGTCAGGCAATGACCATCTCCAGCAAGAGAGAATCTAACCATTGGTCCTTGACAGTCAATGGCATTACCATTGCTAATCCTCTCTCAATTACTATTCTGGGGGTTACCTTTGACCAGAAACTGAACTGGACCCAGCCATATAAACACAGTGACTACCAAAGCAGGTCAAAAGCTGAGAATCCTGCAGTGAGTAACCTGGATTAGGATATCATGTGGTTGCAATAGTAGGGCAAAGGGGTGGGAATCCTGTGTAGAGAACCTCACTTCCCGACCTTCTCAAAACCTATCTACCGTCTACAATGCATAAGTCAAGAATGTGATGGAAGACTCTCCACTTGTCTGGATGAGTGCAGCATCAACAAGAAGCTTGACTATATCCAGGGCAAAGCAGCCCGCTTGATTGGCACCTCTTCCGCAAACATTCACCTTCTCCACCATTGTCACTGAGATTTGAAATTGAGATGAGGAGAAATTTCTTCAGCCAGAGGGTGGTGAATTACTTTGCCACAAAAGGCTGTGGAGACCAGATCACTGAGTGTCTTTAAGGCAGAGTTAGATAGGTTCTTGAATGATAAGGGGACCAAGGGTTACAGGAAGAAGGTAGGAGAATGAGAATGAGAATCATATCAGCCATGACTGAATGATAGAGCAGACCTGATGGGCCGAATAGCTGAGTTCTCCTCCTACATCTGATGGTTTTATGGACACACAATGGCAGCCATGTGTACCATCTACAAGATGCACTACAGGAACACATAAAGGTTCTTTAAGCCACACTTTCCAAAGCCTTGACCACTACCATCCAGAGGAACAAGAGCAGTAGGTATCTGGAAACACCACCAGATTCTCAACCAAGTAATCCTGACTTGGAAATATATCGCTGTCAGTGGCAAAACCATCGCTGAATCCACCCCCTGCCATTGGACATCTTGTGGGTTATCATAGCCCAGAAGATGAAATGAACCAGTCATACAAAAACTGTACCTTCACTGTTGCAACACATCATCACCTTCTCAAGAGCAAAGTGATGTGCAAAAAATGTTGACCTAGCCAGTGATACCCCTGTGACATGAATAAATTTTTGTAAAGTGCTCCAAGTGTGGTGTAACTGAGGGATGAGGAGACCAGAACTGTGCACAGTACTCCCAAACAACAAACAATACAGCACAGAAACAACCCCTCCAAGCCTGCACTGATCATGACACTACCTGAACTAAACCCATATGCACTTATAGAGTCTGTGTGCTTCATTAATTCCATTATGTATTCATCTCATAGCCCCTCAAATGCCCCTATTGCACTTGCTCCCACCACCTCCCCTGGAGTGTGTTCCAGACATTCACCACCCTCTTATTCATATCCCTTATCCATTACAACTCATCTTTACTAACCTCCACCATCCATTACAACCCTCTCTCCCTATCTGTGTAAACTTCTCCAATCCCTAATATCTTCCCTATCCCTGTAATCTCCTCCAGTTCTTAAACTTTTCTTTCTCAATAGCCTTCTCTGGATCCTACAACACTCCCTATCTCTGTAACCTCCTCCAAACTCCTCAAACCTCCCTATCTCTGTAATCTGCTCCATCTATTATAATGCTCCATAATCTCTCAAACCTCCTCCATTCCCTTCACTCTTCCTATTTGTGTAACTTTCTTCAGTCCCTGAAACTCTCCCTATCTCTGCAATCTCCTCCAGTTCTTACAACCCTCTTTTCTCAATACCTCTTTTAGAACCTACAACCCTCCCTATCTCTGTAACCTGCTCCAGCCCATACAAACCTCCCTATCTCTGAAATTTCATCCAAACTCTACAGCGCTCTATGTTTCTGTAACCTCATCCAAACTTTACAACCCTCCTTACCTCTAAAACCTCCTCCAAACTCTACATATGCTCCCTATCTCTGAAACCTTCATGACTGTATGAATTTCCTCCAGTTGCTCTGGTTTCCTCCCACAGTCCAAAGATGTGCGGGTTCGGTTGATTAGCTATGCTAAATTGACCTTAGTGTTAGAGGGATTAGCAGGGTAAATATGTGGGGTTACATGATTAGGGCTTGGGTGGGTGTTGGAATGAAATAAAAGACACAAAATGGTTACCTGGCACACAAAATGGACTCTGGGAAGGGACGTTAAGAGGCACTGACTTTGGGCACACACATTTATATAAAGAGTTAAACCTGTAATGTTTAAATTACTGCAGGAAACAGGTCAGACCTTGAAGCACCTTAAACTTGAGATAAGAGCAGACCCAGAACAATGAGTTTGATAATGACATCAGCCACTAATGGGGACATAAATTTATATAACAAGATCAGCCATTAATAGAGGACATAACTGCATAAATGTATCTACTCTATGTACAATGATGTGATAACTGTCAATGTTTGTATTCATCTGTGGGTAACAATGTGTTAACTATCGCTTTCAATACTGTCTACTCAATGATGTGCTAATAGCTAGTGTCCATACTATCTATTATCTAAAATGTATAAAAGATGCTCAACTACCATTGTGTGGTTGAGAAGGTGACCGTCTGTACTGTGGAGTGCCAGTGCTTCTCCCAAAGCTTTGTCTGAATAAAACTGTCTGTTGAAACTCCAAGTCTGACTCCGAAGTAGTGAATTTCCCACAAAAAATTTGGCATACTCGGGCAGAATCTCACGACTGGTGATAAGTTTGATTGATTAGCCACAATTGGCAAACTGGGGTAGAGATTATTGAATCTGTGGGAGTCAGACAGAATCAACAAAACAGTTTAAAAGAAGTAAAAATTAAGGGGTATCATAGAGCTAAGTGCTGTTGGTATAATAATAAGTATTGATTGGCTGTTACTTGTGCTGACCAACTGTAAGGTAAGGTAGTGCCTGTCTCAAACATGCAGCCTTAGACTGGTTGTTAAGAGGGGAAATCCCCCATGCGAAGGTCAGGACTGTGAAGTGGGTGTAGAGGCACCAAGGGCATTTAGGATCATGAAGCACAACTGGCAAAGATCAGTTAACATCAAACTGTGTAGTGGCGAACAAACGCAGAGTTTGTCACCTGTTTGCATAAAAGTTAGTATAGTTGAATACTGAACTGTTGATGTTGTAAAGGAGTAAGGAGCTGATCACTCTGACCTAGAGCTGGACTCCAGTGGAGCAACACGTTGCTGAAGCGGTAATAGTGGCTGTGAGTATAAATACAAACCCTTCATGATGGAGAAACACAATGCTGGGATAGTAATTGTGGCTGGGGGTAATGAGGTCCCTGATGATACAGAAACACATTGCTAGGAAGTAACCGTGGCCAGATGGTGTATGAAACACATTGCCAAGGATGCAACAGTGACCGGGTGTAGTGAAGTCTGTGATTTGGCAGATAAAGAAGAGGGGACCTGCAGGATCTCTTATTGAAGTGTACATGACAGACAGACACGCATTAATAAGGAGGATGCAAAGGGATGCTTCTCAGACCTTAGAACAGCAGAGGAAGTGGATTGACGGGAAAAAGAGAAACAAAACAAAGAAGGTATTATTAGTATATCAATTAACAGGACTAATTGAACAAGTAGTTGCTTCCACCAAAAAGTGGAGCAAAGATAAAGAGAAGATTAGAAAATTAGAATCCAGAGTAAGGGAACAGGAGAAATGAAACCGAGTGTTAGAGAAGAATCAATGGGGAGGGGAAACTGTTCCTCGAACCCCTTGTGAGTACATATGACAGGGACCAACTGCCCCTCCAGAGGAATGGGATGTGCTAGAACACAACTTAGTGCCAGTAATCCGAGGGAGAACAGATGCAGTAGCTAACAGCAAATTCATTAATAGAGGGATTGAGGTAATGCTGCAACTTTATAAGACCCTTGTCAGACCCCACTTGGAGTACTGTGTGCAGTTCTGGTCACCTCACTATAGGAAGGATGTGGAAGCTATTGAGAGGGTGCAGAGGAGATTTACAAGGATGTTGCCTGGATTGGGAGGCAGGCCTTATGAAGATAGGTTGAGGGAGCTGGGTCTCTTCTCCCTGGAGAGACGAAGGTTGAGAGGTGACCTGATAGAGGTTTATAAGATGTTGAGAGGATAGATAGAATGGATTCTTGGAGGCTATTTCCCAGGGCTGAAATGGTCACTACGAGAGGACACAGGTTTAAGGTGCTGGGGGGCAAGTACAGAGGAGATGTTAGAGGTAAGTTTTTCACTCAGAGGATGGTGAGTGAATGGAATCGGCTGCCGTCAGTGGTGGTAGAGGTGAACTCGCTGGGGTCTTTTAAGAGACTTCTGGATGAGTACATGGGATTTAATGGATTGGGAATGACAGATAGTTCTATGGCCTGGTAAGTATAGATAAGATCAGCACAATGTGTGGGCCAAAGGGCCTGTTTGTGCTGTAGTGTTCTACGTTCTATGTTCTAAATTATAAACCCTTCACCCCAGGCGAATGATAGCAGATAATGGCTTCCCTGGGTAAACTACAACCTAGAAGTGCAAACACTAAATTCTGGGAAGAATTAGATACAGTTTGGGTAGGACACTGACTACACCTAAGGGACAAACACCGACTGGTCAGTGCAGACTGCCCAGTGGATAAGTGGGGGCAGGCAGCAGTAGACCCGTCACTGCCCCAGCACAGGATTATAATGGGGGAAGTTGGACACATGTAGTCACTCTAACAGCAGAAGTGGATGCCCAACAGGCACTCTTCACCCAGTTTAAAACAGAAATTCAGAGAATTTTAGGAAATGATCCTACTAACTGGAGCAGAATTACAACAACCAAGCAGCGAAAGGGGGAAGGAACTTCTAAGTATGAAGAACAATTGTTGCAACTGTACCGGGAATGCTCAGGGCAAAGGAACCCAGTCAGGATTGTGTGTTCATCCAGGCTTTCAAGGATGGACTCTTTAGTGCTCATCAAACCATCCTAAAAATGGGAGTGATTATGTCCCAGGATGGTGATGAACTAGTGGAATGGGCTAGTGGTGTACAGGGAGACGGAGAGGAGAAATCCCAGACCAGAGTAAGACAAGGAAGAGTAGCCCCTTACTGTAGCAGGAGCGGAACCAAGTCAAACCGACCTGTCACAACTGTGGCCGATAAGGGCACTTTGCAAGGGATTGCGGGGTCCCAAGGAAAGGAAACAAATTTGGAAGCAGTGGAAAAAATTGTAATAGAAATGGACACACAGAAGCAGTGTGTTGGGACAAACGTGGGAGACCTCCAACCCGATCCATGACCATAGCAGAATCAGAGGAACTAAGGAACCTCTGAGGTCAGCAAGCTTGAGGTCTGCAGCCCCCATTCATGAGGGTACGAAGGAGGGAAGGATTTATGTGTCTGCACCAGTAGAGGGCAGGCATTGTGAAATACTGATAGACACAGGAACATCCATATCTGTCACCGACCTACCCTTACCCATTACAAGCAGGAAGATTTACCTAACAGGGATAGGAGGGAACAAAACACCCGCCTACCTGAGCAAGACTACCTTAGTAGAAATAAATAATTTGTACGTACCAATGAGATTCTATATGTGTAAAAATAACAGGGATACAATAATGGGAAATGGTTTAATGAAAGATTTTGGTAGACTGTGGAAAGGGAGAATTAACCTGGCCAAAACGGGACAATTGCAAAACTAGAATAGGGAAACTCACAAGTCATTTCAAAACTATTAACGTGGCCACAGCCATCACGCGAGATTGGGAATTAGAGACAGGAGAGTTCGGAACCATCTGTGCCTCTGTCCCAGGAGTGTGGGCTGAGATAAAATTAGATACTGCTTAATTAAAACAGACCCAATAAAGATACCTGGACTGGAGCATAAACGCCACTAACAATACCCAATAAATCCAGAAGCAGAGGCAGCTGTAGTGGAGATAGTTAAAGGGTTAGTGGAAAGAGGGATTCTGAGGGAAATCACGTATACCACGAACTCCCCAACCTAACGGGTGAGCAAACTCCACGGAAGCTATAGGTTCACGATAGATTATATTGGAGTCAATAAAATCACATCCAAGTGGCACCCCATTGTAGCAAGCCCCTCGACAATCCAAAATGGATTGTCACCGGAGCAGAAAATGTTTACAATATTGGATGTAGCTAAGGGATTCTGATTCCTACCTTTGGATCCCAAATCCCGAGACAAATGTGCCTTTACAGTGAGAAGACAAACAGTACTCTTGGACTCGCCTACCGCAGGGATTCCACAACGGCTCCGCTGTCTTCCATCTTGTAATGAGTGACATCTTGAACAGGGTAGAAATGCCAGAGAGTAGCACGTTCCTACAATATATAGATAGCTTCAAAGTCTAGGTCAGAACATCAGGAAGCACTATGCCTAGCATTAAACAAACTAAAACCCACAGGGTTAAAGGTGCGCCCCAAAAAGGCACAAATCAGGAAAACACAAGTCCTGTACCTTTGGATGCCTAATATCCCAAAGGCTTAAAGAACAAAGAACAAAGAACAAAATGGCCCAACGAGCCTGCACCGCCACCCCGATGTTCCCACCTCTACCCGCGATCCCTGTCCATGTTTATAGATCTATGGATTAAAAACCAAATTTGAGACAATTTAGGGAGAATTTGTTTTTGCCAATTAGCCTAAGAGCACATCTTTGGGATGTGGGAGGAAACCGGAGCACCCGGAGAAAACCCACGCAAGCACGGGGAGAATGCGCAAACTCCCACAGACACAGACCCAAATCCATGTATCTGCACAGCACAGCGATATTCACTGAGCTGTCGTGTTGCCCATCAAATGGTCCAGGTCAAGCGTACACTAACGATGTGAAACACTAGGATACTCTCGAAAAAGATCCAAGAGCAGCCCTCTCACAACCCATCGCGTGTGTGCCCCTCGTTAGACAACAAGGTGGACCAAAGCACCTGTAGGATAAAAACAAGTACATCAATATCATCATCTATTTACCCACTTCCCAGGGACCCCCAAGGCTCATGATCCCTATTTTAAATCAGTTTTCTATACCCCTCCATTCCCCTTCTGTTCATGTACCCATCTAAGTATTTCTTAAATAACTCCAGAGTACCTGCCTCCACCACTTTACTTGGCAGCGCATTCCATACTCCCACCACCCTCTGTGTGAGAAAACTCCCTCTAGCACCCAAATTATACCTTACCCCCCTCACCCTAAGCTCGTGACCCCTCGTGCTATTTGAGTTCATCCTAGGTAAAAGCTTAACCCTGTTTACTCTATCTATCCCCTTCAAAATCTTGTACACCTCTATCAGATCTCCTCTAAGTCTACGTTTTTCTAAGGAAAACAGTCCCAATTTGCCTAATCTCTCCTCGTAACTCAGACCTTCCATACCAGGCAGCATCCTGGTAAACCTCCTGTGCACTCTCTCCAGAGTCTCCACGTCCTTCCGGTAGTAAGGCGACCAGAACTGGACGCAGTATTCCAAATGAGGTCTAACCAACGTTTTATACAACTGCACCATTAAAGGCCAGCTCTTGTACTCTATACCCCTTCCTATAAAGGCTAGCATACTATATGCTTTCTTCACAACCTTCTCCACTTGCTCTGCCACCTTCAGAGACTTGTTCACCTGCACCCCCAGGTCCCTCTGCGTTTCTATACTCTTAATAGGTCTATCCTTTATCATATACCTCCCCCTTACATTCTTTCTCCCGAAATGCATCACCTCACATTTATCAGGATTGAATTCCATCTGCCATCTGTCTGCCCAAGCTACCAGCCTATCTATGTCCTGCTGCATCGCCTGACAATGCTCTTCACTATCCGCAAGTCCAGCCATCTTTGTATCATCTGCAAACTTGCTGATCAATCCACTTACTCCCTCTTCCAAGTCATTTATATATATTACAAATAGAAGAGGTCCCAGTACTGAGCCCTGCGGCACACCACTAGTGACCGACCTCCAGCTAGAAAAACACCCTTCCACTATTACTCTCTGTCTCCTATTACTAAGCCAGTTACTTATCCATCTAGCTACTTGTCCTTGTATCCCATTTGCCTTGACCTTCTCGACTAACCTCCCATGAGGGACTTTGTCAAAGAAATGCCAACAGACCGAAAGAAAGCAATATAAAAAATGCCGCAACCCCGTCACCGTAACAGGGGTCAGGAAGGTGCTGGGACTGTTTAACTGTAGCCAAAGTTTTATCCCGGGATTCGCAAAATTGGAAGAACCTATACAAAGAGTATTCAAAAGGGGAAAACCAGTTTTAAACCCCGTAGAATGGGGACCCGAGCAGGAAGAGGCTTATAACAAAAATAGAACCAGGATCCACATACATTGTAGTAATGAAGGAGAGTTCTATTCCGCAGTGGTAACACGAGATTGTGGCGATAAAAGAGGACCCATAGGTTACAGCAGAAGGGCCGGTAGTCACCAGACTGCCAAAGTGCATAGCCACCTTAGATTGCGCTGCCTAAGCTGTAAAGGTTAATGAGTCAATAATGATGATAGGGAATATAATCTTTCACCAAACACACCTTGGTGGAAACACTGAACACAGGAAAGCTAAGGTCTGTCTCAAACATGAGAAGGTTTAAATGGGAAGTTGTCCTCCTGCCTCCAAGCAGTTATAATAATAAGGGACATAGGAAATAACCCAGCAGATTTAGACACAGCCACACAATTGTGGGGATATAGATATGGACATAGAAGATGGTAGGATAAAGGATGTACTTTTAACAACAGCTGAGGAGACCCTTTTTATAGATGGTTCACGCAAATATGTAGAAGGATCATCCTGGACAGGATGGGCAGTAGTGAATGACAAATGAAAGAGAGTAAAGTCAGAAAGGATTGACAGAGGTCTATCGGCGCAAGTGGCAGAATGAGTGGCACTCACACGGGCATTAGAGTTATCTGAAGGCAAGACGGTAAACATACATACTGACAGTAGGTACGCATTCGGGGTAATACACAACAATATAACAGCATGGGGTAGAAGGGGTTCATAACCATGGGAGGAACTCCTAATAAACACCAACAAAGGATCGAGGCATTGCTAAAAGCTAGAGAGAAACCCTGAGAGACTGCAGTAATAAAAATTAAAGCACACCAGAAAAAACCAGGAAGAGATAATCCAGATTGGTTAAATTTCAAAGGAAACCAAGCGCAGATAGAGCAGGACAATTAGACTTAGAACAAGAGGCAGCTGGCAAGCTGCCAATAGCAGCAATGGGACAGACAGAAGACGAAACGGATATTCGGGACTTACGTGAGGATACCTCAAAAGAGGAAAAGGGGAAGTAGGGAGCACAGGGAGCGAGCAAAGGGACTGATAATGTTTGGAGATGAAAAGATAAGGTAATGGCACCGGACTGCATTCAAAACACCATCTGGGAACCACACCATTGATTCTCACATACAGAAAGGCCAGTAGGATAGGAAAGGAATGGGAGGAGACAGAGCCCGGCATTGTCACTGATGTGTGACTTGTGTACGACACAACCTGGTCAACCCATAAAAATTAAGATAGGACACCAGCCCCGACCAAAGGGATCCTGGGAACATCTGCAGGTAGATTTCACAAAGCCACTACCACAATCCCATGGCAAACCTGTTATTTGGTTATCATACACCTGTTTACCAGGTGGGTAGAAGCATTTCCTACTAAAAATTGTACTGCCACCACAGTAGCTGGAATATTGGCAGAGGAGCCCTTACAAATTAATTCGGACCAAGGGACTTACTTCACCAGGAAGGTGGTAAAAATAATGTGCTAATTAATGAGGATAAAACAAAAATTCCACATCCCTTACCATCCACAGGGTTCTGGAATGGTGGAATGTATGAACAGAATTGTTAAGAATGCACTGGCTAAAGCCATACAAACATCAGGAAAAACGTGAACAGAAGTATTACCCACTAAATTAATGAGGCTAAGAGCTACCACAAACCGGACAACCAGATTAACCCCTTATGAACTGTTGACAGGAAGGGCAATGCAATTACCAGAAAACATCGTAACAAGTGGACCAATATAGATCCACTAAAAGATAAACTCAAAAGATATGTTGTGGAACTAAGCACCCAACTAAAAGGGATGTGTAAATTCGTAAAATATAATCAGAAAGAAAGAGATGGAGAGAGAGAGCTTGAAATGCTCCCTGATATCCCAACAGCGAGAAGTTGCGTCCTAGTAAAAACATTATCCGATAAACCAGGATTGGCACCAAAATGGGATGTGCTAAATGAAGTTATAATTAGTGGAGACACCTATTCCTGTCTAGACATAAGAGGGAAATGTGTATGGAAACATTGGACCCAGTTGAAATTACACAAAGAAATGAATGAATGAATTAAAGGGACTAAAGTGCTTTCCCCAAAACAGATGATGACAGCAAGCAAGAGTAACTTCGAGTTGACAATATCACTTTTGGAAAATTGTTAACTTAAAATAAGAATGTTTGGTACTTGTTTGTTGATGGCATGTATGAGATCGCGTATGTAATTGTGTTACTTTTGTGTTGTCGCTACTGTAAACTTGTCTGGGCTACAGGATAACCTATTCTACAAGGCTCAAATGCATTTACACGGGATTTGAACTGTATATTATCCGCTAGCCCAATCTGTAGAATTTGTGGCCACCCCTAGGTGGACGTCTCATAACTTAGATACAGCAGATACTTCAGACACACCCTGTGAAGGACAAATTGGCAAATATAAAAGGGGTATACAGTGAAAATGTGTGGAACTTGTAAATCTTACAGATCTTGTGTGCAGGGGGCTCCAAGGGCTGGGAGGAAGAGCACACTTGGATAATGCAAGCTACCCACTTTGTTTTTCAGGGCAGGGGTGGGGATGTATTTGGTCCCCAAGAATGATTACTGCGTACAGACGCAGTGTATCCGTCAGCACTGCCAGATAAATAGAGGTCAGTTTGCTTGTACCTGTAACGAGCAGAGATGCTTAAAGGTAA
Organism: Sphyrna mokarran; assembly: GCA_024679065.1. Taxonomy (NCBI): domain Eukaryota; kingdom Metazoa; phylum Chordata; class Chondrichthyes; order Carcharhiniformes; family Carcharhinidae; genus Sphyrna; species Sphyrna mokarran. The sequence continues at coordinate 11,910,135 of JAGIQG010000014.1, read as the reverse complement.
CCGCGGGGAGGTAGCTCATTTGTGGACAGTGTAATGGGACTCATGTCAAGTATCCACTTAATACTTAGCTAGTGGTGGGATCAAACCTGGACTCAAGTAAATGGTAGACTCGGCAAAAAGAGTAATAAGTGCCAGAAATAGGAACCATATTATCTATGGACTAACAGCCCTGGGAAATAGTGCATCAAATACACTGGAGGCTGCCAGCCAAGAAATGGCTGAATTGCAATGATACGCACAGCAGACCCGATATGCAGTAGACTACCAGTTAGCCCAACAGAGGGTGGTATGCACAATAATAGGAGACACATCTCACAGAGGAATCCTATAACATTACCCAATAATATAAGAAAACAGCTTGATAATTTTAGACAAGGACCCAAGAAGGGAATGGAGGGATATAGAAAACTGATTTAAAATAGGGATCATGAGCCTTGGGAGTCCCTGGGAAGTGAGTAAATAGATGATGATATTGATGTACTTGTTTTTATCCTACAGATGCTTTGGTCCACCTTGTTGTCTAACAAGGGGCATACACGCGATGGGTTGCGAGAGGACTGCTCTTGGATCTTTTTCGAGAGTATCCTAGTGCTTCACATCGTTAGTGTATGTTTGACCTGGACCATTTGATGGGCAACACGACAGCTCAGTGACTATCGCTGTGCTGTGCAGATACATGGATTTGGGCCTGTGTCTGTGGGAGTTTGTGCATTCTCCCTGTGCTTGCATGGGTTTTCTCCGGGTGCTCCGGTTTCCTCCCACATCCCAAAGATGTGCTCTTAGGCTAATTGGCAAAACAAATTCTCTCTAAATTGTCTCAAATTTGGTTTTTAATCCATAGATCTATAAACATGGACAGGGATCGCGGGTAGAGGTGGGAACATCGGGGTGGCGGCGCGGGCTCGTTGGGCCGAAGGGCCTGTTTCCCGTGCTGTTTTGTTCTTTGTTCTAAAGGGAATAGCTGGCTCGAATGGCTGGTGAGGGGATCCTGGGGATCCTATTTAATGTAGTAAGAAATCTGACAACATCAGCTGTTTACCCCAGTCCGACGCTGGCATCTCCACATCGATCCTATTTAATACACGGATTAATCATTTTCAATGCAATAGTAATTGTCTGTTGCCTAATTGTCAGATGCCTTAATGTCTGCTGGAAAGTAATGGTGACCTGAATTGTACCCCTTCAGAGGGACTGGTGAGTGGTATTGTTCCTACTGCACAAGTGATTGGGAGGGCTGGTGCTGGTGTTGTGTAGGCTGAAGTGCTGGATCAATATCGAAGAATTCCCTCCCTAACAGCACAGTGGATGTACCTACACCTCTGGGACTGCAGAGATTCAGGAAGGCAGGTCACCACGACTTTCTGAAGAGTGAAGCAACATTACCAACTGCCAAGGAACCAACAGGGGCGAATGAGAAGCTGCAAACTGACATCTTTGTAAGAAGGTGACTTACAAGAGAGGCTCTGGGTTGGTGGAGACGTTTATGGTAGTTTACACCCAGGGAGTTTAGGAATGACTACAAAAAGTTAAACCTTACGTTAGAATTCAAAGCAGAATGAGAGTGTAGAGGGAGCTTTACTCTGTATCTAACCCTGTGCTGTATCTGTCCTGGGAGTGTTTGATGGGGACAGTGTAGAGGGAGATTTACTCTGTATCTAACCCCGTGCTGTATCTGTCCTGGGAGTGTTTGATGGGCATGATGTAGAGATGCCGGCGTTGGACTGGGGTAAACTCAGTAAAGTTTTACAACACCAATTTTAAATCCAACCAATTTATTTGATAGTAAATCCGCGAGCTTTCGACACTATATGCCTTCGTCAGGCAAATGCAGTGTTCTGATCTGCAGAGGCACTCGTATCCACACAGACAGTTACAGATTGCTGATTAGAATGCGAATCCTTACATCTAACCTGCTATTCAAGTGTTAAAGTGGCTAACAACGTGTGTGAAGGGAATCCTGAGCATTGGTTAGAGAATTGTGTATTTTCTCCAGACAGCATAGTAAGTGAGGTTTTTTGCTAATCCAGGCAAGTTACGGGGGTTACAGATAGTGTGACATGAAGCCAAGATCCCTGTTAAGACCGTCCTCATGTGTGCGGAAATAATGAACCAGAACAGCCGACAGAGGGATCCGCAGTGCAGCAACTGAAGAGGAATGAATCCAATTGGACTCCTCCAGAAGGCCACTGCCCCCGACTGGACATGTATGCCCAAGCCATCAGGAGGTGCGTGAACACCAGATTCATCAACCGCACTTACAAGACAGTCCCGAACATCACCCAAGCACAAAGCAAGGCCGTCCGTGCTCTCAAGACCAACCGCAACATTGTCATCAAACCAGCAGACAAAGGAGGCGCCGCCGTCATACTGAACAGAACGGACTACTGTGAAGAAGTGTACCGACAACTAAACAATGAGAAACACTACAGACAGTTACCAGTGGATCCGACCAAAGAACACACTCGTCAACTGAATACTCTGATCAAAACCTTTGATCCGGACCTTCAGAACACCCTCTGGACTCTCATTCCATGTACTCCCCGCATTGGAGATCTCTACTGCCTCCCAAAGATACACAAGGCAAATGTACCCGGCCGTCCCATCGTATCGGGCAATGGGGCCCTGTGTGAGAACTTCTCCGGCTATATCGAGGGCATCCTGAAACCCACTGTACAAAGAACCCCCAGCTTTTGTCTTGACACTACGGACTTCCTGCAGAAACTCAACACGCATGGAGCAGTTGAACCAGGGACACTCCTTGTCACAATGGATGTCTCGGCGCTCTACACCAACATCCCCCACGACGATGTTATTGCTGCAACTGCCTCAGTACTCAATGCCAACAACTGTCAGTTTCTGGATGCAATTTTACAACTCATCCGCTTCATCTTGGACCACAATGTCTTCAGCTTCAACAATCAGCTTTTCATCCAGACACACGGAACAGCCATGGGACCAAATTTGCACCTCAGTATGCCAACATCTTCATGCACAGGTTCGAACAAGACTTCTTCACTACACGAGATCTCCAACCAAGGTTATATACTAGATACATTGATGACATCTTTTTCCTTTGGACTCATGGTGAACAATCATTGAAACAACTGTATGATGATATCAACAAGTTCCATCCCACCATCAGACTCACCATGGACTATTCTCCAGAATCAGTTGCATTCTTGGACACACGCATCTCCATCAAGGACGGTCACCTCAGCACCTCACTGTACCGCAAGCCGACAGACAACCTCACAATGCTCCACTTCTCCAGCTTCCACCCTAGACACGTTAAAGAAGCCATTCCCTATGGACAAGCCCTCTGTATACACAGAATTTGCTTAGATGAGGAGGATCGTGACAGACACCTCCAGATGCTGAAGGATGCCCTCGTGAGAACAGGATATGGCGCTCGACTCATCAATCGACAGTTCCAACGTGCCACAGCGATAAACTGCACTGACCTCCTCAGAAGACGAACACGGGACAAGGTGGACAGAGTACCCTTTGTTGTCCAGTACTTCCCCGGAGCGGAGAAGCTACGACATCTTCTCTGGAGTCTTCAACATATCATTGATGACGATGAACATCTCGCTAGGGCCATCCCCACCCCCCCACTTCTTGCTTTCAGACAACCACACAACCTCAAACAGATCATTGTTCGCAGCAAACTACCCAACCTTCAGGAGAACAGTGACCACAATACCACATAACCCTGCCACAGCAACCTCTGCAAGACATGCCAGATCATAGACATGGATGACATCATCAAACGTGAGGATACCATTCACCAGGTACGTGGTACATACTCTTGCAACTCGGCCAACGTTGTCTACCTAATACGTTGCAAGAAAGGATGTCCCGAAGCATGGTACATTGGGGAGACCGTGCAGACACTATGACAGCGGATGAATGAGCATCGCTCAACAATCACCAGGTAAAACAGTTCCCTTCCTGTGGGCGAACACTTCAGCAGTCATGGGCATTCGGCCTCCGACCTGCGGGTAAATGTTCTTCAAGGGGGCCTTCATGACACACGACAGCGCAGAGTTGCTGAGCAGAGACTGATAGCCAAGTTCCGCACACATGAGGACGGTCTTAACAGGGATCTTGGCTTCATGTCACACTATCTGTAACCCCCGTAACTTGCCTGGATTAGCAAAAAACCTCACTTACTGTGCTGTCTGGAGAAAATACACAATTCTCTAACCAATGCTCAGGATTCCCTTCAAAGACATTGTTAGCCACTTTAACACTTGAATGTTAGATGTAAGGATTCGCATTCTAATCAGCAATCTGTAACTCTCTGTGTGGATATGAGTGCCTCTGCAGATCAGAACACTGCATTTGCCTGACGAAGGCACATAGTGTCGAAAGCTCGCGGATTTACTATCAAATAAATTGGTTGGATTTAAAATTGGTTTTGTAAAACTTTACAGTGTTTGATGGGGACAGTGTAGAGGGAACTTTACTCTGTATTTAACCCCGTGCTGTACCTGTCCTGGGAGTGTTGATGGGGACAGTGTAGAGGGAGATTTACTCTGTATCTAACCCTGTGCTGTACCTGTCCTGGGAGTGTTTGATGGGGACAGTGTGGAGGGAGATTTACTCTGTATCTAACCCCGTGCTGTACCTGTCCTGGGAGTGTTTGATGGGGACAGTGTCGAGGGAGCTTTACGATGTATCTAACCCCATGCTGTACCTATCCTGGGAGTGTTTGATGGGGACAGTGTAGAGAGAGCTTTACTCTATATCTAACCCTGTGCTGTATCTGTCCTGGGAGTGTTTGATCGGGGACAGTGTAGAGGGAGATTTACTCTGTATCTAACCCCGTGCTGTACCTGTCCTGGGAGTGTTGATGGGGACAGTGTAGAGGGAGATTTACTCTGTATCTAACCCTGTGCTGTACCTGTCCTGGGAGTGTTTGATGGGGACAGTGTGGAGGGAGATTTACTCTGTATCTAACCCCGTGCTGTACCTGTCCTGGGAGTGTTTGATGGGAAGTGTAGAGGGAGCTTTACTCTGTATCTAACCCTGTGCTGTACCTGTCCTGGGAGTGTTTGATAGGGACAGTGTAGAGGGATCTTTATTCTGTATCTAATCCCGTGCTGTACCTGTCCTGGGAGTGTTTGATGGGGACAGTGTCGAGGGAGCTTTACGATGTATCTAACCCCATGCTGTACCTGTCCTGGGAGTGTTTGAAAGGGACAGTGTAGAGGGATCTTTATTCTGTATCTAATCCCATGCTGTACCTGTCCTGGGAGTGTTGATGGGGACAGTGTAGAGGGAGATTTACTCTGTATCTAACCCCGTGCTGTACCTGTCCTGGGAGTGTTTGATGGGGACAGTGTAGAGGGAGCTTTACTCTGTATCTAACCCTGTGCTGTACCTGTCCTGGGAGTGTTTGATGGGGACAGTGTAGAGGGAGCTTTACTCTGTATCTAACCCCGTGCTGTACCTGTCCTGGGAGTGTTTGATGGGGACAGTGTAGAGGGAGATTTACTCTGTATCTAACCCTGTGCTGTACCTGTCCTGGGAGTGTTTGATGGGGACAGTGTAGAGGAGATTACTCTGTATCTAACCCCTGCTGTACCTGTCCTGGGAGTGTTTGATGGGGACAGTGTAGAGGGAGATTTACTCTGTATCAACCCCCTGCTGTACCTGTCCTGGGAGTGTTTGTGGGGACAGTGTAGAGGGAGATTTACTCTGTATCTAACCCCGTGCTGTACCTGTCCTGGGAGTGTTTGATGGGGACAGTGTAGAGGGAGATTTACTCTGTATCTAACCCCGTGCTGTACCTGTCCTGGGAGTGTTTGATGGGGACAGTGTAGAGGGAGATTTACTCTGTATCTAACCCTGTGCTGTACCTGTCCTGGGAGTGTTTGATGGGGACAGTGTAGAGGGATCTTTATTCTGTATCTAATCCAATGCTGTACCTGTCCTGGGAGTGTTTGATGGGGACAGTGGAAGCAATCCTGAAAGTAATGGCTGAGGTTTTTATTAATCGCAGCATGACGCTTTTAATTTATGTCTGTGAATGGGGAGAGGTGGGTGAGAGGGTTAATCCCCCCTCCGATAGGGGAACAGGCTGCCCGGTGTGTGTGTGAATGGGGAGAGGTGGGTGAGAGGGTTAATTCCCCCTCCGATAGGGGAACAGGCTGCCCGGTGTGTGTGTGAATGGGGAGAGGTGGGTGAGAGGGTTAATCTTCGACTAATGCCAAGTCAAAATCCCTCCCCTTTCTCTTCATTGGCTCCGAGCTTGCTTGGAATCTCATTTCATATTCGTTTCTGATTTTCTGTCTCTGTGTCGTCGCGGTCTGAAACTGCAGGAGAGTGGGGTATTCTGCACAGCCCCGTAGCCGGAGAGAGCGTGAAGGGAAGCAGCGTTCCTGGGACGTAGTGAGATCTGACTGAGAGACTCGCACTGACTGAACATGAACAAGGTAGGGCACAGAGCTGATAGTTTTAGCAGCATGGACAAGGTTAGTCAGGAAGGTGCTGTGATTGAGGTGGGACTGCGGGATACGCTGGAATACAAAGAGAGAGACGGGCAGGGAAAGAGACCGGGAGAGAGAAAAAGAGAGTCATACCAAGACAGAGAAGATGAAAGAGATTGAGAAAAATTTAGAAATGCAGCAATGCACCCAGACAGGGACTCCTCCTAACATTCCAGCTCACACTGTCCCATCCGTGTCTGTGACTCAGTAATTTGTGCCCAACTGCAGAGACAGTACTCCGGCATTCAGCCACACAGCCCGAGCACTGTACTGAGTACTGTCACAGGGTCAGTACTGAGGGAGTGCTGCACTGTCAGAGGATCAGTACTGAGGGAGCGCTGCACTGTCAGAGGGTCAGTAGTGAGGGAGTGCTGCACTGTCAGAGGGTCAGTACTGAGGGAGTGCTGCACTGTCAGAGGGTCAGTACTGAGGGAGTGCTGCACTGTCAGAGGGTCAGTACTGAGGGAGTGCTGCACTGTCAGAGGGT
>JAGIQG010000014.1:11864952-11903054 GCA_024679065.1 Sphyrna mokarran | reverse complement strand
GGAGTGTTTGATGGGGACAGTGTAGAGAGAGCTTTACTCTGTATCTAACCCCGTGCTGTACCTGTCCTGGGAGTGTTTGAGGGGGACAGTGTAGAGGGAGCTTTACTCTGTATCTAACCCCGTGCTGTACCTGTCCTGGGAGTGTTTGATGGGGACAGTGTAGAGGGAGCTTTACTCTGTATCTAACCCCGTGCTGTACCTGTCCTGGGAGTGTTTGATGGGGACAGTGTAGAGGGAGCTTACTCTGTATCTAACCCCGTGCTGTACCTGTCCTGGGAGTGTTTGATGGGGACAGTGTAGAGGGAGCTTTACTCTGTATCTAACCCCGTGCTGTACCTGTCCTGGGAGTGTTTGATGGGAAGTGTAGAGGGAGCTTTACTCTGTATCTAACCCCGTGCTGTACCTGTCCTGGGAGTGTTTGAAGGGGACAGTGTAGAGGGAGCTTTACTCTGTATCTAACCCCGTGCTGTACCTGTCCTGGGAGTGTTTGATGGGGACAGTGTAGAGGGAGCTTTACTCTGTATCTAACCCCGTGCTGTACCTGTCCTGGGAGTGTTTGATGGGGACAGTGTAGAGGGAGCTTTACTCTGTATCTAACCCCGTGCTGTACCTGTCCTGGGAGTGTTGATGGGGACAGTGTAGAGGGAGCTTTACTCTGTATCTAACCCCGTGCTGTACCTGTCCTGGGAGTGTTTGATGGGGACAGTGTAGAGGGAGCTTTACTCTGTATCAACCTCTGGTATCTGTCCTGGGAGTGTTTGTGGGACAGTTAGAGGGAGCTTTACTCTGTATCTAACCCCGTGCTGTACCTGTCCTGGGAGTGTTTGATGGGGACAGTGTAGAGGAGATTTACTCTGTATCTAACCCCGTGCTGTACCTGTCCTGGGAGTGTTTGATGGGGACAGTGTAGAGGGAGCTTTACTCTGTATCTAACCCTGTGCTGTACCTGTCCTGGGAGTGTTTGATGGGACAGTGCAGAGGGAGATTTACTCTGTAATCTAACCCCATGCTGTACCTGTCCTGGGAGTGTTTGATGGGGACAGTGTAGAGGGAGATTTACTCTGTATCTAACCCCGTGCTGTACCTGTCCTGGGAGTGTTTGATGGGGACCAGTGAGAGGGAGATTTACTCTGTATCTAACCCCGTGCTGTACCTGTCCTGGGAGTGTTTGATGGGGACAGTGTAGAGGGAGATTTACTCTGTATCTAACCCTGTGCTGTACCTGTCCTGGGAGTGTTTGATGGGGACAGTGTAGAGGGATCTTTATTCTGTATCTAATCCAATGCTGTACCTGTCCTGGGAGTGTTTGATGGGGACAGTGGAAGCAATCCTGAAAGTAATGGCTGAGGTTTTTATTAATCGCAGCATGACGCTTTTAATTTATGTCTGTGAATGGGGAGAGGTGGGTGAGAGGGTTAATCCCCCCTCCGATAGGGGAACAGGCTGCCCGGTGTGTGTGTGAATGGGGAGAGGTGGGTGAGAGGGTTAATTCCCCCTCCGATAGGGGAACAGGCTGCCCGGTGTGTGTGTGAATGGGGAGAGGTGGGTGAGAGGGTTAATCTTCGACTAATGCCAAGTCAAAATCCCTCCCCTTTCTCTTCATTGGCTCCGAGCTTGCTTGGAATCTCATTTCATATTCGTTTCTGATTTTCTGTCTCTGTGTCGTCGCGGTCTGAAACTGCAGGAGAGTGGGGTATTCTGCACAGCCCCGTAGCCGGAGAGAGCGTGAAGGGAAGCAGCGTTCCTGGGACGTAGTGAGATCTGACTGAGAGACTCGCACTGACTGAACATGAACAAGGTAGGGCACAGAGCTGATAGTTTTAGCAGCATGGACAAGGTTAGTCAGGAAGGTGCTGTGATTGAGGTGGGACTGCGGGATACGCTGGAATACAAAGAGAGAGACGGGCAGGGAAAGAGACCGGGAGAGAGAAAAAGAGAGTCATACCAAGACAGAGAAGATGAAAGAGATTGAGAAAAATTTAGAAATGCAGCAATGCACCCAGACAGGGACTCCTCCTAACATTCCAGCTCACACTGTCCCATCCGTGTCTGTGACTCAGTAATTTGTGCCCAACTGCAGAGACAGTACTCCGGCATTCAGCCACACAGCCCGAGCACTGTACTGAGTACTGTCACAGGGTCAGTACTGAGGGAGCGCTGCACTGTCAGAGGGTCAGTAGTGAGGGAGTGCTGCACTGTCAGAGGGTCAGTACTGAGGGAGTGCTGCACTGTCAGAGGGTCAGTACTGAGGGAGTGCTGCACTGTCAGAGGGTCAGTACTGAGGGAGTGCTGCACTGTCAGAGGGTCAGTACTGAGGGAGTGCTGCACTGTCAGAGGGTCAGTACTGAGGGAGTGCTGCACTGTCAGAGGGTCAGTACTGAGGGAGTGCTGCACTGTCAGAGGGTCAGTGCTGAGGGAGTGCCGCACTGTTAGAGGGTCAGTGCTGAGGGAGTGCCGCACTGTCAGAGGGTCAGTGCTGAGGGAGTGCTGCACTGTCAGAGGGTCAGTACTGAGGGAGTGCTGCACTGTCAGAGGGTCAGTACTGAGGGAGTGCTGCACTGTCAGAGGGTCAGCACTGAGGGAGTGCCGCACTGTCAGAGGGTCAGTACTGAGGGAGTGCCGCACTGTCAGAGGGTCAGTACTGGGAAGTGCTGCACTGTCAGAGGGTCAGTACTGAGGGAGCGCCGCACTGTCAGAGGGTCAGTACTGAGGGAGCGCCGCACTGTCAGAGGGTCAGTGCTGAGGGAGTGCGTACGGTCAGGAGGGTCAGTACTGAGTGAGTGCCGCACTGCAGAGGGTCAGTGCTGAGGGAGTGCCGCACTGTCAGAGGGTCAGTGCTGAGGGAGTGCCGCACTGTCAGAGGGTCAGGACTGAGGGAGTGCTGCACTGTCAGAGGGTCAGTACTGAGGGAGTGCCGCACTGTCAGAGGGTCAGGACTGAGGGAGTGCCGCACTGTCAGAGGGTCAGTGCTGAGGGAGTGCCGCACTGTCAGAGGGTCAGTGCTGAGGGAGTGCCGCACTGTCAGAGGGTCAGTGCTGAGGGAGTGCCGCACTGTCAGAGGGTCAGTACTGAGGGAGTGCCGCACTGTCAGAGGGTCAGTGCTGAGGGAGTGCCGCACTGTCAGAGGGTCAGTGCTGAGGGAGTGCCGCACTGTCAGAGGGTCAGTACTGAGGGAGTGCTGCACTGTCAGAGGTCAGTACTGAGGGAGTGCCGCACTGTCAGAGGGTCAGTGCTGAGGGAGTGCTGCACTGTCAGAGGGTCAGTACTGAGGGAGTGCCGCACTGTCAGAGGGTCAGTTACTGAGGGAGCGCCGCACTGTCAGAGGGTCAGTGCTGAGGGAGCGCGCACTGTCAGAGGGTCAGTATGAGGGAGCGCCGCACTGTCAGAGGTCAGTACTGAGGGAGCGCCGCACTGTCAGAGGGTCAGTGCTGAGGGAGCGCCGCACTGTCAGAGGGTCAGATGAGGGAGCGCCGCACTGTCAGAGGGTCAGTGCTGAGGGAGTGCCGCACTGTCAGAGGGTCAGTGCTGAGGGTGTGCCACACTGTCAGAGGGTCAGTGCTGAGGGAGCGCCGCACTGTCAGAGGGTCAGTACTGAGGGAGCGCCGCACTGTCAGAGGGTCAGTACTGAGGGAGCGCTGCACTGTCAGAGGGTCAGTACTGAGGGAGCGCTGCACTGCCACAGGGTCAGTACTGAGGGAGCGCTGCACTGCCACAGGGTCAGTACTGAGGGAGCGCTGCATTGTTGCTTGACCTTTGTCAGCCACTCTTCTGCTGCCTGGGCTGTATGATCTGTATTTTTCAATGGCTCTGTCTGTCTCATTTCAAACACTTCCGAAAACATCACTCTGTTTGAGCTCAGAGTCAACCTTTGTCTGAAAAGTCTCCTCTGAAGCACTTTGCCACATTTTGCAGGCATTATATGAATGCAAGTCATAAGTAAAATGTTCACACTCCGCAATGCGATAAGATGATTGTAGGTGACAATTTAGCCTATTCATCTTGTGCTGGCACTTCAAAAATACAATCCTCACTCTGCTCCATCCCAATCCAATCCTCCCTCTGCTCCATTCCAATCCAATCCTCCCTCTGCTCCATTCCAATCCAATCCTCCCTCTGCTCCATTCCAATCCAATCCTCCCTCTGCTCCATTCCAATCCAATCCTCCCTCCGCTCCATTCCAATCCAATCCTCCCTCCGCTCCATTCCAATCCAATCCTCTCTCCGCTCCATTCCAATCCTCCCTCCGCTCCATTCCAATCCAATCCTCCCTCCACTCCATTCCATTCCAATCCAATCCTCCCTCCACTCCATTCCAATCCAATCCTCCCTCCACTCCGCTCCATTCCAATACAATCCTCACTCCGCTCCATTCCAATCCAATCCTCACTCCGCTCCATTCCAATACAACCTTCACTCCACTGTAGGGGGGAGGTATATGATAAAGTGTAAACCTATTAAGAGTATAGAAACGCAGAGGGACCTGGGGTGCAGGTGCACAAGTCTCTGAAGGTGGCAGAGCAAGTGGAGAAGGTTGTGAAGAAAGCATATAGTATGTTAGCCTTTATAGGAAGGGTTATAGAGTACAAGAGCTGGCCTTTAATGTTGCAGTTGTATAAAACGCTGGTTAGACCTCATTTGGAATACTGCGTCCAGTTCTGGTTGCCTTACTACCGGAAGGACGTGGAGACTCTGGAGAGAGTGCAGAGGAAGTTTACCAGGATGCTGCCTGGTCTAGAAGGTCTGAGTTACGAGGAGAGCTTAGGCAAATTGTTTTCCTTAGAAAGACGTAGACTTAGAGGAGATCTAATAGAGGTGTACAAGATTATGAGGGGTATAGATAGAGTAAAGAGGGTTAAGCTTTTTCCTAGGATGGACTCAAATAGCACGAGGGGTCACGGGCTTAGGGTGAGGGGGGTAAGGTATAATTTGGATGCGAGAGGGAGTTTTTTCACACAGAGGGTGGTGGGGGTATGGAATGCGCTGCCAAGTAAAGTGGTGGAGGCAGGTACTCTGGAGTTATTTAAGGAATACTTAGATGGGCACATGAACAGAATGGGAATGGAGGGGTATAGAAAACTGATTTAAAATAGGGATCGTGAGCCTTGGAAGTCCCTGGGAAGTGTGTAAATAGATGATGATATTGATGTACTTGTTTTATCCTACAGGTGCTTTGGTCCACCTTGTTGTCTAACGAGGGGCATACACGCGATGGGTCGTGAGAGGGCTGCTCTTGGATTTTTTTTGAGAGTATCCTAGTGCTTCACATCGTTAGTGTACGATTGACCTGGACCATTTGATGGGCAACACGACAGCTCAGTGACTATCGCTGTGCTGTGCAGATACATGGATTTGGGCCTGTGTCTGTGGGAGTTTGCGCATTCTCCCCGTGCTTGCGTGGGTTTTCCCCAGGTGCTCCGGTTGCCTCCCACATCCCAAAGATGTGCTCTTAGGCTGATTGGCAAAACAAATTCTCTCTGAATTGTCTCAAATTTGGTTTTTAATCCATAGATCTGTAAACATAGAGAGGGATCACGGGTAGAGGTGGAAACATCGGGGTGGCGGCGCGGGATTGTTGCGCCAAAGGGCCTGTTTCCTGTGCTGTTTTGTTCTTTATTCTTTGTTCTTTGTTGTTCACTCCATCCCGATACAATCCTCACTCCATTCCAATACAATCCTCACTCCGCTCCATTCCAATACAATCCTCACTCCGCTCCATTCCAATACAATCCTCACTCCACTCCAATACAATCCTCACTCCGCTCCACTCCAATACAATCCTCACTCCGCTCCATTCCAATACAATCCTCACTCCGCTCCATTCCAATACAATCCTCACTCCCTCCAATCAATCCTCACTCCGCTCCATTCCAATACAATCCTCACTCCGCTCCATTCCAATACAATCCTCACTCCGCTCCATTCCGATACAATCCTCACTCCGCTCCATTCCAATACAATCCTCACTCCGCTCCACTCCGATACAATCCTCACTCCGCTCCACTCCGATACAATCCTCACTCCGCTCCACTCCGATACAATCCTCACTCCGCTCCACTCCGATACAATCCTCACTCCGCTCCACCCCGATGCAATCCTCACTCCGCTCCATCCCAATGCAATCCTCACTCCGCTCCATCCCGATGCAATCATTGCCTCTCAGTTTGAATGCAAATATTCTCACCAGTGTAATAGCTTTAAGTTGCCGTTTCACCCATCATACCTATGCTATTTCTTTGAAATATCTGTGCAATTAGCTGCACTCCATTCCGCTTGACATTCCTACCCTTCCTTTCTCCAATTCCCCGCTATTTGAAACTTGTCATTGAATCTGCTTCCACTGCCTTTCAGGCAGTATCTTCCCGCTCACTACAACGCACTATGTGAAAACATTTCTCCTCATCCTCCTCTCTGCTTCTTAGCGATTCTCTTCAATGTGTGTCTCTCTAGTGACTGGTCCTCCTAACTTTGGAAATACTTCCTCCTCATTCACTCCTTTCAAATCTTTCCTGATTTTGAATGCCTCAATTCAATCCCTCCTTTAACCTTCTCTGCTCCGAAGGGATCAATCCCAGCTCCCCCCAGTTTCTCCGCATCAACTGAAGTTCCTCATCCCTTGAATTGTCCCAGTAAATCTCCCTCCGCAATCTCTGGGGTGTGGTGTTCAGTGCTGAATTCAATCAGTTGGCTCTGAGGCTCAGGGAGAGATCCTGATTGCTGATGGATTGTCTCACGTTACCGCGAGACAGCAGCAGTAACAATCTCTGCTGGAGGTAGAACTCTGATGGTGACCAAAATAATCGTAACTGATATTCATTTATAAAGAGAGAAAGAGAAGGACAGAGAGAGGGATAAAGGGACAGAGGAGGTCAGAGAGAGAGAGAGAGACAATTCAAGGGATGAGGGACTTCAGTTGATGCGGAGAAACTGGGAGGAGCTGGGATTGACCTCTTCAGAGCAGAGAAGGTTAAAGGAGTGATTGAATTGAGGCATTCAAAAGAGTAGTGAGAGAGACAAAGAGACAGAGGGAGAGAGAGAGACAGAGGGAGAGAGAGAGACAGAGGGAGAGAGAGAGACAGAAAGTGAGAGGGAGAGAGAGAGACAGAAAGTGTGAGAGAGAGAGACAGAGGGAGAGAGAGAGAGACGGGGGGAGAAAGAGAGAGAGAGAGACAGAGGGAGAGAGCGAGAGAAACAGGGTGAGAAAGAGAGACATAGAACATAGAACATAGAACATTACAGCACAGAACAGGCCCTTCAGCCTTCGATGTTGTGCCGACCAAAATAAAAAGCAATGCCCCTCCAAACTAAACCATTCCCTTCTCTTCCATATACTTATCAATTAACCTCTTAAACGCCACCAAACTTGGCGCATCTACAACAGCTGCAGGCAGGGCATTCCACTCCCTAATCACTCTTTGAGTAAAGAACCTACCTCTGATATCCGTCCTATAACTCATACCCCTTAATTTAAAGCTGTGTCCCCTCGTGCTAGCTTTCTCCATCCTAGGAAAAAGGCTATCACTGTCCACCCTATCTAAACCTCTAATCATCTTATATGCTTCAATAAGATCCCCTCTTAGCCGCCTCCTTTCTAACGAAAACAACCTCAAATCCTTCAACCTCTCTTCATAGGACCTGCCCTCCATACCAGGCAACATCCTGGTAAACCTCCTCTGTACCCTCTCCAATGCCTCCACATCTTTCTTATAATGTGGGGACCAGAACTGCACACAATACTCCAAGTGCGGCCGCACTAGAGTTTTGTACAGTTGCAACATGATGCTGCGGCTCCTAAATTCAATCCCCCTACCAATAAAAGCTAAGACTCCATATGCCTTCTTAACAACTTTATCCACTTGACTGCCTACTTTCAGGGATCTATTGACACATACACCAAGATCCTTCTGTTCATCAACACTATTAAGAGCCCTACCATTAGCCCTATACTCTACACATTTATTGTTCCTGCCAAAGTGCATTACCTCACACTTTTCCACATTAAACTCCATTTGCCACCTCTCGGCCCAGCTCTGCAACTTGTCCAAGTCACTCTGTAAACTAAAACACCCCTCTTCACTATCTACCACACCACCAACTTTAGTATCATCTGCAAATTTACTGATCCATCCCTCAATACCCTCATCCAGATCATTTATAAAAATTACAAACAGCAATTACAGACGGAGAGAGAGAGAAAGAGAGATGGAAATAGAGAGAGAGAGTGAGAGAAACGGTGAGAGAGAGAGACAGAGGGAGAGAGAGAGAGAGAGACAGAGGAGAGAGAAAGAGAGACAGACAGAGAGAGAGAGAGACAGAGGGAGAGGGAGAAAGAGACAGAAAGAGAGCGAGAGAAACTGGGTGAGAGAGAGAGATTCAGAGGGAGAGAGATTCAAAGGGACAGAGAGAGAGACAGAGGGAGAGACAGAGTAACAAAGAGAGAGAAAGACAGACAGGTAGAAACAGAGAAAGACAGACAGAGAGAGGGATAGAGGGGGACAGGGGGATAGAGGCAACAGAGAGATAGATAGTAAGAGAGACACAGAGGGATAGGCAGTGGGAGAGAGAGGGATAGAGATGGAGGGAGACTGATGGGGAGGTGGGTGGAGAGAAAGACACGGAGAGAGACAGACAGGGAGAAACAGAGGGAGGAGAGGTAGTGAGAGGGAGTCAGAGGGACAGTGAGGAAGAGAAAGATAGGGAAAGTCAGGGAGACAGAGAGAAGGAGAGAGACAAGCAAAAACAGAGAGAGACAGACAGAGAAGGAGAAAAAGAGAGAGAGACTGAGAGAGACAGATATAAAGAGAGAGAGAGAGAGAGAGACTCAGTCACGGAGAACAGGAAGAGAAACACAAAGAGAGAGAGGGAGAGAGTGAGGGTAGGAGTGTGAGTGACAGGGAGTGAGTGGGAGATTCAGAAGGTGAAAGACAGAGACAGAGAGGCAGATGGACAGAAAGAAAGAGACAGAGAGAGTGTGGTCGGGGGGTACTGTGGAGGTGGGCAAGGGGGAACATGGGGGTAGTATGGAGAGGTGGTGAGAGTGAAAGAGACAGAGATCATAGAGAAGAGATGAGAGAGAAAGAGCTACGGTGGCTCAGTTATTAGCACTGCTGCCTCACAACGCCAGAGTCTCCAGTTTAATTCTGGCCTTGTGCGGAGTCTGCACGTTCTCCCCGTCTCTGCATAGGTTTCCTCCAGATGCTCCGGTTTCCTCCCAGAATCCAAAGATGTGCAGGTTAACCATGGTGCAGATTGACCATGGTAAATTGCCCCTTAGTGTCCAGGGCATGTAGTTTGGAATTAGTGATGTGAATATGTGGGGTCACATAGATAGGGCCTGGGTGGGATGCTGCCTTGGAAAGTCTGCATGAACTCAGTGGGCTGAATGGCCTCCTTCTGCACTGTAGAGATTCTGTGACAAGTTAATTAGAACACCAGTATCATATCCATTAATGGACAGAGAGAGAGAGAGATGTACAGATGTAGGAAGAGAGGGAGAGAGACAAGATAACAGAAGGTGAGAGAGAAAGACAGAATGAGAGAAAGAAACAGGGAGAGAGGGATTCAGAATGAGAGATAGAGGAACAGGATGACAGGGAGAGAGAGGATCAGAGGGAAAGCAGGACAGGGAGAGAGGTGCAATGGGAGGAGCAGCAGCTGGAGAGTCAGTGATGCAGTGAAGAGAGTGGTTGGGCAGCCTCAGGAACAAACTGCAGGCGTGCAAGTGAATGTTTGCTGAATTCAATGATTACTCACTCTGCTTTTTGACAAGGAGAATGGAGAAGATTAATGATGCAGAGAGAGGTAGAAAGATAGAGAGAGAGACACACACACAGACAGTGAGAGAGAAACACAGAGACACAGAGACAGTGAGAGAGAAAAACACAGAGACACAGAGAGAGACAGAAAGAGTGAGACAGAGGGAAGAGAGTGAAACACAGACACATACAGAGAGAAAGAAAGACAGGTAGAGAGAGAGAATCACAGGGATTCTCAGGGGATTACAGGGAAAGACACAGACACGCAAAGTGACAAACAGAGAGAAGGAGCGGAGAGTCACAGGGAAAGGAAGAGAGCAGGAGGGATTGACAGCGGGAAGGACACTAATGAACAGGGAGGGACAGAGACAGACACATGGACAGAAAAGGGCTAGACTGAAACACAGAGCAACAGAGAGGGAGCGAGAGAGAGAGAGAGATACACACAAAAGACACAGAAAGGCGGAGGAAGTGTGAGAGTGAAAAGTGAGTGACAGGGAAAGACACAGACACACCAAGAATGAGAGAGAAATTTAGACTGAGGAGCGCGTGGGTGGCTATGGACAGAGGGGGACCATAGACAGAGAGAGAGGGGGCTATAGACAGACAGAGAGAGAGAGGTATAGACAGAGAGAGGGGGACCACAGACAGAGAGGAGAGGTATAGATAAAGAGAGGGGGCTATAGACAGAGAGAGAGAGGTATAGGCAAAGAGAGGGGGCTATAGACAGAGAGGACAGGTATAGGCCAAGAGAGGGGGCTATAGCCCTGAGAGAGAGAGGTATAGGCAAAGAGAGGGGGACCATAGACAGAGAGGAGAGGTATAGACAAAGAGAGGAGGCTATAGACAGAGAGGGGCCATAGACAGAGAGGAGAGGTATAGGCAAAGAGAGGGGGACCTTAGACAGAGAGGAGAGGTATAGACAAAGAGAGGGGGCTATAGACAGAGAGGGGCCATAGACAGAGAGGAGAGGTATAGACAAAGAGAGGGGGCTATAGACAGAGAGGGGCCATAGACAGAGAGGAGAGGTATAGGCAAAGAGAGGGGGCTATAGACAGAGAGAGAGAGGGGCCATAAACAGAGAAAGACAGAGACTATAGACAGAGAGAGAGGGGGCTATAGACAGAGAGAGAGGAGAGAGAGAGAGAGAGAGAGAGAAGGAGCTTTAAATAGAGAGAGAGGGGGCTATAAACAGAGAGAGAGAGGGACTATAGACAAAGAGAATGGGGAGCTGTCAATAGAGAGAGAGGGGGCTATAAACAAAGAGAGACAGGGGCTATAGACAGAGAGAATGAGAGGCTATCAACAGAGAGAGAGGGGGTTATAGACAGAGAGAGAGAGGGAGGGGCTATAGACAGAGAGGGAGTGGGCTAAAACAGAGAGTGGGGGCTATATACAGAGAGAGAGAGAGAGAGAGGGACGTGCTATAGACAGAGAGAGGGGTCTATAAACAGAGAGAAAAAGGAGGCTGTGGGGCGGGGGGGAAGCTATAGATGGGGGAAGGACTTTAGACAGGGAGGGAGGGGGATCTATAGACAGAAAGAGAGATGAGTCTATAGACAGAGAGAGGGGGCCTACAGGCAGAGGTGGGGGCTATACAGGGAGAGAGAGAGGGTGTCTATAGATAGAGAGAGGGATCTTTAGATGGGGTTGGGGGGCAGCTTTATTAAAAGAGTAAAAGGAAGGATGAGAAGAGAAAGGAAGGTAGATAGAGAATTGACTGAAAGAGAAAAGGAAAAGCAAAGTGAGGCCGGGAGCGGTGCTGAGGGGTTAATGCATGTGCCTCAGTGCGATTTACTCTGCTTTGTCCTATTCACGTCAGATCAGAAGCAGTTGAGCAAAGTGGATTTAATGCTGTCTCAACATATCTGACCTACATGAGGGTGAGTGCTACTCCCCAGTGTGTACTACTCTCACACACACACACTCTCTCACACACACACACACAGCTTCATCTATCACACACTTACTCAGAACTAGCACCCCATACACACTCACACACTCTCACACACCACAACTCACCAACACACACACACTACAACACACACACACTCTCTCTCACACACCATACACCACTCTCCAACACACACTCACACACACATACACACTCTCACACACACACTCAACACACACATATCTACACACGTCATAACACTCACACACACCTCTACAACACTTACACTCTCACATCTACTCACTACTTACACACTCTCGACACACACAACACATACACACTCCAACTCTCTCTCACACACACACACACGACACGCATACACACTCACACACTCTCTCTCACACACACACCTTCAGTCTCACACTCTCTCATTCACCTCACTCACAGCCCACACACACACACACACACAATGGCACTATTGTTTGACTTGTGGGTTAACACCACCACCTCACACTCACCCACGACTCTCACACCCTCTCCAACACACTCACACACACACACACACACACACACTCACACACACTCTCACCCCTCTCACACACACACCCACACACTCACACTCACACACACTCACTCCCACTCTCACACACTCTCACCACACACCTCCACACACGACACACACACTCACACACACTCCACACACTCACACACACACACCATACACACTCACACACTCTCTCTCACACTCTCACACACACACTCACACACTCACACCACCCACACACACCAAAATCACACTCACACACTCTCTCTCACACACACACCATCTCACTCTCTCATTCACTCACTCTCACACACACACACTCACACTCACTCTCACACTCACACTCACACCACATACACACTCTCACAAACACACTCTCACACACACACACACACACACCATCCACACTCACCACACTCTCTCTCACACACACACACTTCAGTCTCACACTCTCTCATTCACCTCACTCACACACACACACACTCACACACACTCTCACACCTCTCCACACTCTCAACACACACTCAACACAACACACACACTCACGCACACCACACATACACACTAAACACTCTCTCTCACACACACACACTTGAGTCTCACACTCTCTTATTCACCTCACTCACACACACACACACACACACATACCCCTCGCACACACCTCTCAACACACACTCTCACACACACTCTACACACACTCTCACACACACACTCACACACACGACTCACACACACACACATACAACTCACACTCTCTCTCACGACACACACACTTCATCTCACACTCTCTCATTCACCTCACACACTCACATACACACACACACACTCACCACATACACACTCACAAACTCTCTCACACACACACACTTCAGTCTCATTTTTCACCTCTCTCACAACACTCACATACACTACTCACACACTCTCACATACACACTCACTCTCCACACACACTCACAGCACACACACACACATACACACTCTCAACACATACACACTCACACACTCTCTTCTCACCACACCACACTTCAGTCTCCACTCTCTCATTCACCTCACACCCACATACAACACACAAGAACACAAACACACATACACACTCACCTCTCTCACACACACATCACTTCATTCTCACACTCTCTCATTCACTCACACCCACCCACACCACACACACACACATACACACACTTCAGTCTCACACTCTCTCATCACCTCACACACACACACACATACACACACACACACCATATACAGCAACTTCATCTCACACTCTCTAATTCACTTCACACACACACACATACACACTCTCACACTCTCTCTTCACACAACACACATTCGTTCTCTCTCATTCCCTCACACACATACACACTGACATACTCATACACAACTTCATCTCACACTCTCTAATTCACCTCACACACACCCACACTACACACAACACACACACACACACACTCTCACACTCTCTCTCACACACACACACTTCAGTCTCACACTCTCTCATTCACCTCTACTCACACACACACACATACACACTCACCACTCTCTCTCACACGAGCACACACTTTCTCAGGCCTGCTCTCCTAAGTCACCTCACTCACACACACACATATACACACCACACTCTCTCCACACACACACTTCAGTCTCACACTCTCTTTTCACCTCACTCACACCACACATACACACACACCACAACACACACACACACTTCATTCTCACACTTCGTCATTCACTCACTCACACACACACAATACAACACACACACACACCACACACTTCGTCTCACACTCTCTATTCACTCACACACACACACACACACTCACACGCACACACTCACTCACGCTTCCACTCACACACACCACCACCTCTCTCTCACACACACTCACATTCTCACATCACACTCACACACTCTCTCTCTCAACACCACACACACTCTCACACTCACACTCTCACAACTCACCACACTCACACTCACACTCGTCACACTCTCACACACACACACACTCTCACACACACTCTCTCACACACACACACTCTCACACACACACTCTCACACATTCACACACTCTCTCTCTCTCACACACCTCTCTCTCACACACACTCTCTCTCACACGACACTCTCTCTCACACACACTCTCTCTCAACACTCTCTCTCTCACACACTGTCTCTCCTCACACACTCTCTCTCTCACACACACTCTCTCTCACACACACTCTCTCTCACACACACTCTCTCTCAACACTCTCTCTCACACAACACTCTCTCACACACACACACACTCTCACACACACACACACTCTCACTCACACATCACACACACTCTCACTCACACACTCACACACACAACACACTCTCACACACACACACACTCTCTCTTCACACACTCTCACACACTCTCACACACTCTCTCTCACACACTCTCACACACTCTCACACTCTCTCATCACCACACACAACACACACACCACACACACACACCTCTCATATCACATTCATTCATTGCAATGTTAAATGGTTAAGAAGGCGTATGGGTGTACTGGCCTTCATTCATGGAGGGATTGAGTTCAGGAGTCAGGAGGTAATGCTGCAGCTTTATAGGACCCTTGTCAGACCACACTTGGAGTACTGTGCGCAGTTCTGGTCGCCTCACTATAGGAAGGACGTGGAAGCTATTGAAAGGGTGCAGAGGAGATTTACAAGGATGTTGCCTGGATTGGGGGACATGCCTTACGAGGATAAGTTCAGAGAGCTCGGCCTTTTCTCCCTGTAGAGACAAAGGATGAGAGGTGACCCGATAGAAGTTTATAAAATGTTGAGAGGTATTAATCGGGTGGATTCTCAGAGGCTTTTCCCCAGGGCTGAAATGGCTGCCACAAGAGGACACAGGGTTCTGGGGAGTAGGTACAGAGGAGATGTCAGGGGTAAGTTTTTTTACTCAGAGGCTGGTGGGTGAGTGGAATCGGCTGCCATCAGTGGTGGTGGAGGCAAATTCGACAGAGTCTTTTAAGAGACTTCTGGATGAGTACATGGGACTTAATAGGATTGAAAGTTATAGGTAAGACTAATAGGTAGAGATAAGATCGGCACAACTTGTGGGCTGAAGGGCCTGTTTGTGCTGTAGTTTTCCTACGATTCAATGATTCTAAGCCTTACTTGTGACACGAACAAATAAACTAAAAAAAAAGTGTGTGTGTGTGGTGTGTGTGTGTGTGGCTGTGTGTGTGTGTGGCTGTGTGTGTGTGTGTGGCTGTGTGTGTGTGTGTGGCTGTGTGTGAGAGGTGAGTGAGAAAGTGAGAATGTGAGGGTGGGCTTGTAGACAGAGAGAGGGACTATTGACAGTCATTCTCCACACACGCTCTCTCTCTCTCACACATACACACACACACACACACAGACTCCCGCACACAGACACACACACACACGTACACATTCACACACACTTGCACACAGACACACCCACACACATGTACACATACACACACACACACACACACCCACACACCCACACATACCCACACACAGACACACACACACAAACAGACACACCCACACACACTCACACACAGACACACAGACACACACATTCTCTCATGGCTATACTCACATATGTACTCACACATGCCCTCAGACTCTCACACATATGCAGTCATGTATAGTCACACACACGTACACATGTTCACACATACACACTGTCACAGACACCCACTTTCACACACTACACACACACTCCTTCACATACTCTTACACTCACTCACACACACACACACACACTCTTCTTTGAGGTTTATTTATTAGTGTCACAAGTAAGACATACATTAACACTGCAATGGAGTTACTGTGAAAATCCCCCTGTCCCCTTACTCTGGTGCCTGTTCAGGTACACTGAAGGAGGATTTAGCATAGCCAGCGCACCTAACCACCACACCTTTGGATTGTGGGAGGAAACCAGAGCACCCATGTAGACATGAGGAGAACATGCAGACTCTGAACAGACTGTGACCCAAGCCAGGAATCGAACCTGGGTCCCTCGTGCTGTGAAACAGCAGTGCTAATCACTGTATTACCCCAAAGCTGGCAGAAAGGTTAGCATTGGGAGTGGACAGGAGGCACCCCGAACTTACCTCACAGGGTTGAAGATCCGAGATCCACTCTCTGCACCCTTGCCCTGTAAGTTTGTCCCTTGTGCCCTGCTTTGCCCTTGAGGCTCTGACACAGGCCGCCAAAATCCTAGTGATGCTTCTTAAGCCTGCTTTACGTACTCAAATTCTTTGATGAAATGAAGCTCAGGTTGCACCCCACTCACATAGAGAGAGGAAACATGACATTCTAAAATCCATTGGTGGGGCACATAATCGGGACAGTGTGGAGGGAGATTTACTCTGTATCTAACCCCGTGCTGTACCTGTCCAGGGAGTGTTTGATGAGGACAGTGTAGAGGGAGCTTTACTCTGTATCTAACCCTGTGCTGTACCTGTCCTGGGTGGTGTTTGTTGGGGACAGAGTAGAAGAGATTTACTTATCTAACCCTGTGCTGTACCGTCCTGGAGTGTTTGATGGGGATAATGTAGAAGGATTTACTCTGTATCTAATCCCCGGTCTGTACCTGTCCTGGAGTGTTTGATGGGGCTGTGTAGAGAGGATTTACTCTGTATCTAACCCTGTGCTGTACTTGTCCTTGGAGTGTTTTGATGGGGACAGTGTAGAGGGAGATTTACTCTGTATCTAACCCCGTGCTGTACCTGTCCTGGGAATGTTTGATGGGGACAGTGTAGAGACGATTTACTCTGTCCAGGGAGTGTTTGATGAGGACAGTGTAGAGGGAGCTTTACTCTGTATCTAACCCTGTGCTGTACCTGTCCTGGGTAGTGTTTGTTGGGGACAGAGTAGAAGGAGATTTACTCTGTATCTAACCCTGTGCTGTACCTGTCCTGGGAGTGTTTGATGGGGATAATGTAGAAGGAGATTTACTCTGTATCTAATCCCGGTCTGTACCTGTCCTGGGAGTGTTTGATGGGGTCTGTGTAGAGAGGATTTACTCTGTATCTAACCCTGTGCTGTACTTGTCCTGGGAGTGTTTGATGGGGACAGTGTAGAGGGAGATTTATCTTGCTGTCCTTGTCCTGGGAGTGTTTGATGGGGACAGTGTAGAGGGAGATTTACTCTGTATCTAACCCCGTGCTGTACCTGTCCTGGGAATGTTTGATGGGGACAGTGTAGAGACGATTTACTCTGTATCTAACCCCGTGCTGTACCTGTCCTGGGAGTGTTTGATCGGAACAGTGTAGAGGGAGCTTTACTCGGTATCTAACCCTGTGCTGTTCCTGTCCTGGAAATGCTGATGGGAATAGTGTAGAGGGAACTTTACTTTGTATTTAATCCTGTGCTGTACCTGTCTTGGGAGTGTTTGATTGGAACAGCATTGAGGGAGCTTTACTCTGTGTCTAACCTTGTACTGTACCTATCCTGGAAGTGTTTAATGGGGACAGTGCAGAGGGAGCTTTACTCTGTATTCAACTCCATACTGTACCTGTTCTGGGAATGTTTGATGGGGACAGTATGGAGAGAGTTTTAGTCTGTATCTAACCCTGTGCTGCACCTGTCCTGGGAGTGTTTCACGGGACAGTGTAGAGGGAGCTTTACTCTGTATATAGCCCCATGCTGGATCTGTCCTGGGAGTCTTTGACGAGGACAGTGCAGAGGCAGATTTACTGTATATCTAACCCTGTGCTACAACTGTCCTGGGAATGTTTATGGGGTAAGAAGTCTCACAACACCAGGTCTTACTGTGTTTATCTCAGTCCAACGCCGGCATCTCTACATGTTTATGGGGTCAATGTAGAAGAAGTTTTAGTTTGTATCTAACTCTGTGCTCTACCTGTCCTGGAGTATTTCATGGGGACAGTGTAGGGGGAGCTTTACTCTGTATCTAGCTCCATACTGTATCTGTCCTGGGAGCATTTGACAGGGACAGAGCAGAGGCAGATTTATTCTGTATATAACCCCATGCTGTAACCGTCCTGGAAATGTTTGATTGAGATAGTGGAGAGGGATATTTACTCTGTATCTCACCTTTGTGCTGTACCTGTCCTGGGTGTATTGATGGGACAGAGAGTGTAGAGGGAGCCTTACTCTGTATCTAACCCCGTGCTATACCTGTCCTGGGAGTGTTTGATGGGGACAGTGTAGAGGGAGATTTACTCTGTATCTAACCCTGTGCTGTACCTGTCCTGGGAGTGTTTGATGGGGATGGTGATGAATTGTGGCTGAGTCTAGTTGCTCAGTAATTGCTTTGCCTTGCAGCCCCTGTGAAACATTCCTGATAATTACTTGCTGTTCTGTGAAATATTAGCGTCCTGACAGTTGGCTGGACTCGTGAACACACACTCAGACTGTTAATGTGTGAACATCAGTGTGCCTCTCAATGGAGATGTGCTCCAAGGTATTCTCTCCATGCAGCTGCTTAGACACTACAGGCATGGCAGCTCTGCACAATTCCTATTTCACTCTGTTTGCTTCTTTCTGTCTGTCTGTCTCTCCCTCTATCTCTCTCTATTTATATCTGTCTCTCTCTGTTAATCACTTCATGTATGTCTCTGTGTTCCTTCTGTTGTTCTCTTCTTCGTCTCTCTATCTGGCATTACTCCTTCCCTCTCTCTCTCTGCCATGCTCTCTCTATGCTCCTTTCTCTCTATGCTGTCTTACTCTGTCTCTCTCTTTGCCAATCTCTTTATCTCTCTATACAACAGTCTCCTGTGTCCTTCTCTTTCTCTCTCTCTCTCTGTCAGTGGCTGTCTCTTTTTCTTTCTGTTGGTGTCTTTCTTTCACTCTCTCTCTCCCTCCCTGTCATTCTCTCTCTCTCTCTCTCCCTTCTCTCTGTCGATCTTTCTCTCTCTGTCAATGTCTCTCTCTTTCTCTGTTGGTGTCTCACTCTCTCTCTTTCTTTCTTTGTTGATGTCTCTCTCTCTCTCTCTTTGTGCGTCTCTCTCTCTCTGTTGGTGTCTGTCTCTCTTTGTGCCTCTCTCTCTCTCTCTCTCTCGGTGCCCTTCCCTCTTTCTCTCTCTCTCTCTGCACCTTTCTCCCTCTCTGCGCTCCTCTCTGTCTCTGCTAGTGTTTCTCTCTGTCTCTCTTTATGTCTGTCTCTCTCTCTCTGTGCCCCTCTCTCTGTATCCCTCTCTCTATCTACACCCCCCACCCTCTTTGCACCCCCCGTCTCTCGCTCTCTCTCTCTCTGCCGCTCTCTTTCTTTGCCTCTTTCCCTCTCTCTCTACATCTATTTCTCTCCCTGTGCCTCTCTCTTCCCCTGTGGCACTTTCCCTCTGAGTGTCTCTCTTTCTCTCTCTATCAGTATTCCTCTCTCTCTTTCCCTGCACATCTTACTCTTTATATTCTTCTCTCTCTCTCTCTCTCTGTGTCCCTCTCTCTCTCTGCGCCTCTCTCTCTCCATCTCTCCCTTTTTCTTTCTCTCTCTCTGCGCGCCTCTCTCTGCGTCTCTCTGCGTTTTTTTTCTCTGTGTCTCCCCCTCTCTTTGTCCTTGTCTCTCTCCCTACACTTTCTCTCTTTGAACGTCTCTATCTTTGTACCTCTCTCTGCATCCCTCTCTCCCTCCATCTTTTTCTTCCTGTGTATCTCTCCATGTGCCTCTCACTCTCTCCCCGAACCGCTCTCTCTCTCTCTATGTGCCTTTCTCTCACTCTGCACCCTTCTGTCTCTCAACGCCACACTCTGTCTGGGTTGATCTCTGTCAGTGTCTCTCTCTCTCTCTCTCTCTCTGTCAGTATCTCTCTGTGTCTCTCCTTCTCTCTTTCTCTGCCAGTGTCTCTCTCTCTCTCTCTATCGGTCTCTCTCTTTCTCTGTCGGTATCTTTCTTTCTCTCTCTCTCTATCTGTTAGTGTTTCTCTCTCTCTGTCGGTGTCTCTCTCTCTTTCGGTCAGTTTCTCCCCCACTCTCTCCCTGCACCCCCACTCTCTCCCAAATCAAGGCTCCCAAAAGTGGTGGGGAGAGGCAGGATGGGGGGGGGGTGCGATGTGTGGGGTGGTGGCAGGGGGAGGGTGCAGGTGTAGTGGTGGTGTTACAGAAATGAGTACTCAGGAAACTAATGGGACTGAAGTTTGATAAGTTCCCTGGGCCTGATGGGTACCATCCCAGTATATTAAAATAAATCGCGGCAGAGAATGCGGGTGCACTGGTAATAATTTCCCAAGAATCTTCAAATTCAGGAGATGTCGCAGTGGATTGGAAAACTGCTAATGTGACACAGTCAAAAATAGGCCAGTTCGCTCAACATCTGCCATTGAGAAAATATTACAGTCGATTATGAAGGATATAATAGCAGAGCATTTGAAAATGCACAGCATAATCAAGCAGAGGCAGCATAGCTTCATGAAGGGGAATTTATGCCTGACAAACCTATTGGAAATCTTTGAGGAGGTAATGAGTAGGATGGATAAAGGGGAGCCAGTAAATGTAATATACTTGGATTTTCAAAAAGTAATAATATTCTGCACAAAAGGTGTGATAGAGGTTTATAAAATGTTGAGAGGAATAGATAGGGTGGACTCTCAGAGACTATTTCCCAGGGCTGAAATGGTCAGTACGAGAGGACACAGATTTAAGGTGCAGGGAAGCAAAATACAGAGGGGATGTCAGGGGTAATTTTTTCACTCAGAAGGTGGTGAGTGAACGGAATTGGCTGCCGTCGGAGGTTGTTGAGCTAAACTTACTAGGGTCTTTTAAGAGACTTCTGGATGAGTATATGGAAAAGAATAGGATAGGGGGTTATAGATAGGTCTGTGGATTGGTAGATGGGATCATAGAACATAGAACACTACAGCACAGAACAAGCCCTTCGGCCTTCGATGTTGTGCCGACCAATATAAAAAGCAATGCCCCTCCTAACTAAACCATTCCCTTCTCTTCCATATACTTATCAACTAACCTCTTAAACACCACCAAACTTGGCGCATCTACAACTGCTGCAGGCAGGGCATTCCACTCCCGAACCACCCTTTGGGTAAAGAACCTATCTCTGATATCCGTCCTATAACTATCACCCCTTAATTTAAAGCTGTGTCCCTCGTGCTAGCTTTTTCCATCCTAGGAAAAAGGCTATCACTGTCCACCCTATCTAAACCTCTAATCATCTTATATGTTTCGATTAGGCAACTCGTGGGCCAAAGGGCCTGTTTGTGCTGTATTGTTCGATGTTCTATGTTTAATTGGACAATTGAAGTGGGGCTGTTTGAACATGAACAAACTGATTGGGGACCAAATTGATGGGCCAATCAGAAAGCCTCTTGCTTTGTGTTTAACCAGGAATGTTAGTTCCTCTGGGATTCTTAGTATAGACTGCAAACTGAAAGCACTCTGTGCTTGCGTAGGTTTTCTCCGGGTGCTCCGGTTTCCTCCCACATCCCAAAGATGTGCTCTTCGGCTGATTGGCTGAACAAATTCTCCCTAAATTGTCTCAAATTTGGTTCCAATGCGTAGATCTATAAACATAGACAGGGATCACGGGTAGAGGTGGGATCATCGAGGTGGCGGTGCGGGCCTGTTTCCCGTGCTTTTTTGTTCTTTGTATGCAGTTGTCAGACTTGTAAATAAAGGGATTTTGGTGAAAGGACTTCAGCCTTATTACGGAAGGTTACTTATTAAGGTACGAACCCCATGGTTTTGTGGGTAGTATAATAAATTGGCTAACTGATAGAAGACAGAGTCGGGATAAGAGGAACATCTTCAGGACGGTGACTTGTAACTAGTGGAGTGCTGGGGCCACAGTTATTTACAATAAATATTCATGACTTGGACAAGGGAAGGGAATGTACTATTGCCAAGTTTGCAGATGACACAAAAATAGATGGGAAGCCAAGTGGTGAGGGTGACACACAGCGTCAACAGATAAACAGGGTGAGGAGGGTGGGCAAAAACTTGGGAAATGGGGAAAAAAATGTAGGAAAATGTGAAGTTCAGCACTTTAGTAAGAAAAATAAAGGAAGTGAATATCGTTTAAATGGAGAAAGACTGCAGAAAGCTGTAGCACAGATGGATTTGCATCAATCACACAAGCACATCGGTCTAGTGGGTAATAGGGAAGGCAAATGGAATGCTGGCCTTTATTTCAAAGATAATGGAGTAAAAAATAGGGAAGCCTTACAAAGAGCACAGCTGGAAGTTTTGGTCCCCTTATCTAAGGGAAAAATACACTGGCCATCCAGAGAAGGTTCACTTGGTTGATCCCAGGTATGGAGAGATTTTCTTATAAGGAGAAGTTGAGTCGGTGGCGCCTAAACTCATTGGCGTTTAGAGGAACGTGAGGACATCTTATTGAGACATGGAGGATTCTCAGGGGGTTTGACAGGGTAGAAGCTGGAAGATTGTTTCCCCTTAGAGGAAAGTCCAGGGACAGAGGGCAAAATCTCAAAGTAAGGGGATGCCTGTTTTGAAGGGGTAACCAAGAAGGTAGATGAGGGCAATGCAGCTAATGTTGTCTACATGCACTTTAGCAAAGTCTTTGACAAGGTACCACATGGTAGGTTGTTGCATAAGGTTAAATCTCACAGGATCCAGGGTGAGGTATCTCAATGGATACAAAATTGGCTTCTTGATAGGTGGTTGTTTTTCAAACTGGAGGCCTGTGGCCAGCAATGTGCCTCCGGGATCAGTGCTGTGTCTACTGTTATTTGTCATTTATACTAATGATTTGGATGAGAATATAGGAGGCATGGTTAGTGAGTTTGCAGATAACACCAAGACTGGTGGCGTAGTGGATAGTGAAGAAAGTTATGTCTGATAGCAACGGGATCTTGATCAATTGGGCCAGTGGGCTGATGGAGTTCAATTTAAATAAACGTAAAGTGATACATTTGAGTAGATTGAACCAGGGCAGGATTTATTCAGCTAATGGTAGGGTGTTGGGGAGAGTTATAGAGCAAAGAGATCTTGGGGTAGATGTCCTTGAAAATGGAGTCACAAATGGACAGAGTGGTGAAGAAGGCATTCAGCAGGCTTGGTTTCATTGGTCGGAATATTGAATACAGGAGTTGGGATGTCTTGTTGAAGTTGTACAAGCATTGGTAAGGCCACAGTTGGAATACAGTGCACTGTACTTGTTGCCATATTATAGAAAGGATATTATTAAACTAGAAAGAATGCAGAAAATATTTGCTAGGATGCTACTGAGACTTGATGGTTGAGTTGTAAGGAGAGGCTTGATAGACTGGAACTTTTTTCTCTGGAGTGTAGAAGGGTGATCTTATAGAGGTCTGTAAAATAATGAGGGGCACAGATCAGCTAGATAGTCAATATCTTTTCCCAAAGGTAGGGGAGTCTAAAACTAGAAGGCATAGGTTTAAGGTGAGAAGGGAGAGATACAAAGGGTCCAGAGGGGCAATTTTTTCACAGAGCGTCTGGAACAAGCTGCCAGAGGTAGTAGTAGAGCTGGTACAATTTTGCCTTTTATGAAGTGTTTAGACTGTTACATGGGTATGATGGGTACAGAGGGATTTGGACCAAATGCGGGCAATTGGGACCAGCTTAGAGGTTTAAAAAAAAGAGCAGCATATACAAGTTGGACCAAAGAATCTGTTTGGTGGGTATAGTGGGTACGTCTTATGAGGAAAGGTTAAGAGACTTGAGGTTATTTTCGTTAGAGAGAAGAAGGTTAAGAGGTGACCTAATTGAGATACACAAGATGATCAGAGGGTTAGATAGGGTGGACAGTGAGAGCCTTTTTCCTCGGATGGTGATGGCTAACATGAAGGGACATAGTTTTAAATTAAAGGGTGATAATTATAGGACGGATATCGGAGGTAGGTTCTTTACTCAGAGGGTAGTAAGGACATGGAATGCCCTGCCTGCAGCAGTTGTGGACTCGCCAACTTTAAGGGCGTTCAAATGGTCAGTGGAAAGGCACATGGATAATATTGGAATAGTTTAGGATAGAGGGTCATAAAATTGGTTACATTGGTTGGCGCAACATCGAGGGCCGAAGGATCTGTACTGCGCTGTAATGTTCTATGTTTCCGTGCTATAAATCTCTATGACTCTAAGTCAGAGTGGAGATGGGATTTCTTCTTTCAGAGCGTGTGAATCTGTGGGAATTCTTTATCACAGAAGGCTGTATGGGCTGGACCATTAAGTACGATGAAGATTGAGATAGATTTTTGATCGGTAAGAGAACCAAGGACAAATGGAATAAGGTAGGAAAGTAGAGTTGAGGATTATCTCATCTCGTTGGTCCGGTTGTGCTAGAGAGAGGTTAATGACACAAGGCTGCTTTCGTGACTGTTGCCAGTGGTGATGTACCCCAGGGATCTGAGTTTGGCCCCCTGTTATTCTTCATTTATATAAATGACAGTGGCTGGGGGGGGGAGGGGAGATACGATTAGTAAGTTTGCAGATGACACGAAGATTGGACGGGTGGCTAAGAGGTGGAGTGTTTTGGACTACGAGAACCAATAGATGGAACAGTCAGATAAATGGCAGATGGAATTTAACCCTGAAAAGTGTAAGGTGTAAGCTTTGGAAGAAGTGATTTGTCAAGAAGTGCTCATAGATCATCGAACTCTATAGTGCAGAAAGAGGCCCTTCAGCCCACCAAAGACAATCTCACCCAGGCCCTACCCCCATATTATACCCACTAATCCCTCTGACCTACGTTCTATGAATGGAGGTAAAGTTTCAATGGGCCCATAGCCCTTCTTCTGCTCTTACATCTATGGTCTTACAGTCTCCATGTCTCTCTATTTCTCTCTCTCTGTTTGTGTCTCTGACAATCTCTTGCTCTGTCTCTTGCTCTCCATTTCTGCCTCTGGGCATCTGCCTCTTGGCATCAGTTTCTCGGCATCAGTTTCTCGGCATCAGTTTCTCGGCATCAGTTTCTCGGCATCAGTTTCTCGGCATCAGTCTCTCGGCGTCTGTCTCTCAGCGTCTGTCTCTCAGCGTCTGTCTCTCAGCGTCTGTCTCTCAGCGTCTGTCTCTCAGCGTCTGTCTCTCAGCGTCTGTCTCTCGGCGTCTGTCTCTCGGCGTCTGTCTCTCGGCGTCTGTCTCTCGGCGTCTGTCTCACTCTGCCTCCGTCTCGTTCAGTCTCTGGCTCCTTCAGCTTCCGTCTCGCTCAGCCTTAGGACTTGGTCTCCCTCCGTCTCCTTCTGTCTCCCTCTCCCTGTCTCTGCCTCTCTCTTTTTCTCCCTCTCTCTCTCTCTCTCTCTCTATCTCTCCATCTCTGCTTCTCTGCTTTAGGTTGATTAGAAATAATCAGCATGGTTTTGTAAAAGGCAGGTCGTGCCTTACGAGCTTAATTTAGTTCTTCGAAAATGTGACTGAACACATTGACGAAGGAAGAGCAGTGGACGTGGTGTACATGGACTTCAGCAAGGCATTTGACAAGGTCCTCCATGAAAGACTTCTTGAGAAGGTGAGAGGCCATGGGATCCAAGGGGCTTTGGCCTTGTGGATCCAGAACTGGCTTGCCTGCAGAAGGCAGAGGGTGGTTGTGGATGGCTCTTTTTCTGCATGGAGGTCGGTCACCAGTGGAGTGCCCCAGGGATCTGTTCTAGGACCCTTGCTGTTTGTCATTTTCATAAATGACCTGGATGAGGAAGTGGAGGGATGGGTGAGTAAGTTTGCCGATGACACGAAGGTCGGTGGTGTTGTGGATGGTCTGGAGGGATGTCAGAAGTTGCAGCAGGACATCGACAGGATGCAAGACTGGGCGGAGAAGTGGCAGATGGACTTCAACGCGGATAAATGTGTTGTGGTCCATTTTGGCAGATCCAACGGGATGAATGAGTACACTATCGAAGGTAGGAGTCTTAGCTGTGTGGAAGAGCAGAGGGATCTTGGGGTCCGGGTCCATAAGACTTTCAAATCGGCCTCCCAGGTGGAGGATGTGGTTAAGAAAGCTTATGGTGTACTGGCCTTCATTCATCGAGGGATTGAGTTCAGGAGTCAGGAGGTAATGCTGCAGCTTTATAGGACACTTGTCAGACCACACTTGGAGTACTGTGCGCAGTTCTGGTCGCCTCACTATAGGAAGGACATGGAAGCTATTGAAAGGGTGCAGAGGAGATTTACAAGGATGTTGCCTGGATTGGGAGGCATGCCTTATGAAGACAGGTTGAGGGAGCTGGGACTGTTCTCCCTGGAGAGACGAAGGTTGAGAGGCGACCTGATAGAGGTTTACAAGATGTTGAGAGGAATAGATAGGGTGGACTCTCAGAGACTATTTCCCAGGGCTGAAATGGTCGCGACAAGAGGGCACAGATTTAAGGTGCAGGGAAGCAGGTACAGAGGGGATGCTAGGGGAAAGTTTTTCACTCAGAGGGTGGTGAGTGAATGGAATCGGCTGCCGTCGGTGGTGGTCGAGGCGAACTCGCTGGGGTCTTTTAAAAGACTTCTGGATGAGTATATGGGATCCAATGGGATTGGGGGTTATAGATAGGTCTATGGCTGGGTAGGTTTTGATGTGTTCGGCACAACTTGTGGGCCGAAGGGCCTGTTTGTGCTGTAGTGTTCTATGTTCTCTCTTTTTCTCCCTCTCTCTCTCTTTTCTCCCTCTCTCTCTCTCTGCATCTCTCTTTTTCTCCATATCTCTCTCTCTCCATCTCTGCCTCTCTCTTTTTCTCCCTCTCTCTCTTTTCTCCTTCCTCTCTATCTGTCTCTGCCTTTCTCTTTTTCTCCCTCTCTCTCTCTGATTTTCTCCCCCCCGCCTCTCTCTCTCTCTCCCTTTGTCTCTCTGCCTCATATTTTCCCTACACTGAGTTCACTGATGACTCTGAATATCTGAGTGATGTAAAATATGGAGAGCGGATTAATCTCTGGCTAGATCTCTGATGAGGGGATTAACACAGTAATAATACCCTTTACTCTTTCTGTAATGCTGGAGGACATCAAGCAGCCTTGTTCTGCTCGCATACACATCCCACCATTCCTCTTCTCCTCCGACCCCATTTCACTTTGATTTCCCTCTCCTTTGGCCAACCCTCCCCGTTTCCCTTCCCCACTCGGAGAGAGGTTAAAAGAGTGTGTGAGAGAGAGAGAGAGGAATAGAGCCTGTGAGAGAGAGAGAAGAAGAAAGAGAGGGAGAAAGTGACGATGAGAGAGAAGGTGACAGACAGAGACAGAGAGAGAAGAGGAGGGGTGACTGAGAGAGTGAGAGGAATAGAGGCAGAGAGACGGAGAGACAGAAAGAGGGACTGAGAGAGAGGGACTGGGGGGGGGGGGGGGAGCAAAACATAAGAACTAAGAATAGGAGCAGGAGTTGGCCATCCAGCCCCTCGAGCCTGCCCCACCATTCAATAAGATCATGGCTGATCTGCAGTGGATCAGTTCCACTTTCCTGCTTTCTCCCCATAACCCTGAATTCCCTTGTCTATCAGAAACGTATGGGAATTCAGGGTTACGGGGAGAAGGCGGGAAAGTGGAACAGTGAAAGTACTGAACAAAGAACAAAACAGCACGGGAAACAGGCCCTTTGGCCCAACGAGCCCGCGCCGCCATCCCGATGTTCCCACCTCTACCCGCGATCTCTGTCCATGTTTATAGATCTATGGATTAAAAACCAAATTTGAGACAATTTAGGGAGAATTTGTTTTGCCAATTAGCCTAAGAGCACATCTTTGGGATGTGGGAGGAAACCGGAGCACCCGGAGAAAACCCACGCAAGCACGGGGAGAATGCGCAAACTCCCACAGGCACAGGCCAAATCCATGTTTCTGCACAGCACAGCGAGTCACTGAGCTGTCGTGTTGCCCGTCAGTTGGTCCAGTTTAAGCGTACACTAACGACGTGAAGCACTAGGATACTCTCGAAAAAAATCCAAGAGCAGCCCTCTCACGACCCATCGCGTGTAAGTGAGAATGGGACTGAGAGAGAGAAACTGAGAGGGGGAAGAGACACTGAGAGACCAAGAGGAAGACAGTTTGGGGAGATGTTTCTCCTATCCCTTGGTGCTGACTCTCTAACGCTGGCCGATTTGCATTAGGCATCTGGTGCTTGCACTTCTCCCAGTGCTGGATATATATATTTATGTAGACACAGGCCATGATTTCAATATAATTTAAATGTAATTAGCAGGCTGGGGTCTGAAATCTCTCGGCCTACTAGCATTCCTCCCTACCCCTGGCAGGAGATGTTCACTCCAATGGGGTTTACAGAAGCTCTCACTTGGCAGGAAGCTGGCAGCCCCACCCCACTGGAGCAAAGTGAGGGGGGGGCCATCAAGGCCCACAGAGACTCGGGCAGTGGAACATTGGTATCGGAGAGGGTAGGCGTATTGGGGTCATGGGGCTGGCCAGCAATGGGGAGTGCAGGGTTACTGTGTATGCACCGATCTCCGCTATGACCGATCAGCACATGTGCAGTGTCCAGCTCAGCACCATGCTGTCGGTCTCTCCAACGGGAAAAGCCCCCACCCAGGGGCCTGATTCACGCTGGTGCACTCTGCAGTGCACGGAGTGTGGGAGATTAATTTTTAAACTCCCGCTGTGAAAACCAGCGGGGTTATTGAAGGGAGAATCACCCTCAGAGAGAGAGAAAGAGAGGGAGACTGAGAGAGAGAGGGAGACTGAGAGAGAGAAAGACTGAGGGAGAGAGAGAAAAAGGGGAACTGAAGGGGTGGAAATGAAAGAGAAGGACAGAGAAAAGAGAGAGGGACTGAGAGAGAGAGAGAGAGAGACTGAGAAAGAAAGTGACTTAGGGAGAGAGAGAGAGAGACAGGGAAAGGCCAAGAGAGAGAATGAAAGAGACAGATTGAGAGACAGACTGACAGGCTGAGAGAGAGACTGAGTGAGAGAGACAGATAGACTGAGGGACTGAGAGTTAGAGAGACAGAGAGAGAGAATGAGAAAGACAGATTGAGAGAGAGACAAACTGAAAGACTGAGAGAGAAAGAAAGACGGAGAGAGAGACAGAGAGAAACTGAGGGAGAGAAACAGGGATCTGAGAGAGAGAGAGAGAGAAAATGGGGAACTGAAGTGGTGAACTTTACTGCCTGCTGGAGTACCTCAGGTGTTTGTTCTGGATCATTTTGTGTTTGTCTATTGCTATTTGTTTGTCCCGGACTGTTTTTTTGTATATCCTGTCGTTGGGCGCGTAATTCTAAAACATACCGCCTAATCCTGTCCCTCTGGGCCTACATCAGCCTCCCCGGTAACGATGGAAATCATAGAAATCATTTACAGTGCAGAAAGAGGCCCTTCAGCCCATCGAGTCTACACCAAACACAATCCCAGCCAGACCCTATCCCCATATCCCTACATACTATACCCACTAATCCCCTCTAACCTACACATCCCTGGACACTAAGGGGCAATTTCTTAGCATGGCCAATCAACCTAACCCACACATCTTTGCACTCGGGTAGTTGCATAGCCCTCTCGATCATTAGTTCATAAGTTGTCAGCTCAGTGGTTTGATTCATAGTGGCTCTGAGTGCCATTAATACGGTGGGTAGTACCTCTATCCACCTGATTCCTGCATGGCCTATGCCAGGGAGGGTCTGAACTGTCCTATCCATACGTTCTACCATTCCCGAGTTTTGAGGGTGGTAGGGATACGTGAAAGTTTTATCCCCATCAGCTGACATATGGTTTTTACTACCCTCCCCGTGAAGTGTGTGCCCTGATCGGAGTCTATTGGATATGAGAATCACGAGGGGCCACGGGTTTAGTGTGAGAGGGGCGAGGTATAATTCCAATGTGAGAGGGAGGTTTTTCACACAGAGGGAACCTGGAATGCACTGCCGAGTAGGGTGGTGGAGGCAGGCACGCTGGAGTTGTTTAAGGTTTAGTTAGATGGATGAGCTAGAGATGGAGGGATACAAAAGATTGTTCTAAATAAGGATCAAGAGCCTCAGGATGTTCCTGGGAATCAATAGATTCCTGTGGAACGTCCAACATATTTTATGGCTCACCTATTTTACGTTTGAGCTTCTGGGGATTCTGTGAATGTCTGTCTAAGTTGTGTATGTTGATTAATGTCTCTTTTTTTCCACATTCACAGATGATTTGGTCCGCCTTGTTGACCAACAAAATGCATACACGCGATGGGTCGTGCGAGGGCTGCTCTTGGATGTTCCTTCAAGAATATCCTAGTGCTTCACGTCGTTAGTGTATGCTTAAACTGGACCAACTGACGGGCAACACGACAGCTCAGTGACTATCGCTGTGCTGTGCAGATACATGGATTTGGGCCTATGTCTGTGGGAGTTTGCGCATTCTCCCCGTGCTTGTGTGGGTTTTCTCCAGGTGCTCCGGTTTCCTCCCACACCCCAAAAGCGTGCTCTTGGGTTGATTGGTGTAACAAATTGTCCCTAAATTAGTCTTCCCTCAACCTGGTTATAATTTATTGTGGAATCCAATTTAGAACATAGAACATAGAACATTACAGCACAGAACAGGCCCTTCAGCCTTCGATGTTGCGCCGACCAACATAAAAAGCAATGCCCATCCAAACTAAACCATTCCCTTCTCTTCCATATACTTATCAACTAACCTCTTAAACGCCACCAAACTTGGCGCATCTACAACTGCTGCAGTCAGGGCATTCCACTCCCGAACCACCCTTTGGGTAAAGAACCTACCTCTGATATCCGTCCTATAACTATCACCCCTTAATTTAAAGCTGTGTCCCCTCGTGCTAGCTTTCTCCATCCTAGGAAAAAGGCTATCACTGTCCGCCCTATCTAAACCTCTAATCATCTTATATGTTTCAATAAGGTCTCCTCTTAGCCGCCTCCTTTCTAACAAAAACAACCTCAAATCCCTCAGCCTCTCTTCATAAACCTGCCCTCCATACCAGGCAACATCCTGGTAAACCTCCTCTGTACCCTCTCCAATGCCTCCACATCTTTCTTATAATGCGGGGACCAGAACTGGACACAATACTCCAAGTGCGGCCGCACTAGAGTTTTGTACAGTTGCAACATGACGTTGCGGCTCCGAAATTCAATCCCCCTACCCATAAAAGCTAAGACTCCATATGCCTTCTTAACAACCTTCTCGACTTGACTGCCTACTTTCAGGGATCTATGCACATACACACCAAATCCCTCTGTTCATCAAGACTACTAAGAATCCTACCATTAGCCCTATACTCTACACATTTATTATTTCTGCCATAGTGCATTACCTCACACTTTTCCACATTAAACGCCATTTGCCACCTCTCGGCCCAGCTCTGCAACTTGTCCAAGTCCCTCTGCAAACTATAACACCCCTCTTCACTATCTACCATTCCACCGACTTTAGTGTCATCTGCAAATTTACTGATCCATCCTTCAATACCCTCATCCAGATCATTTATAAAAATTACAAACAGCAGGGGCCCCAAAACAGACCCCTGAGGTACACCAACTTGTCACCGAACTCCACGATGAATATCTCCCATCAACCACCACCCTCTGTCTTCTATCTGCTAGCCAATTCCTAATCCAATTAGCTAAATCACCCTCTATCCCATACATCTGCATTTTCTGCAGAAGTCTTCCATTGGCCACCTTATCAAACGCCTTACTAAAGTCCATATATACCACATCAACTGCCTTACCCCCATCCACCTTCTTAGTCACTTTTTCAAAAAACTCAATGAGGTTAGTAAGGCATGACCTACCCTTCACAAAACCATGCTGACTATCTCCAGTCAATTCATTTCTCTCTAAATAACTATAAATCCTATCCCTAATTATTCTCTCCAAGATCTTATGATCTTATGAAGGAATGTCTTAATAGATTATGAGAAGGGACATGATGGGGAAGGAGTGGTGGTGAAAAAGTATGGTACGGGACATTGCCTGGTATTGTCACCGATGCATAAGCTGTGCCCGATATAACCTAGGGAGGCCTGTAAAAATCAAGATGGGTCACCAGCCTCGTCCTAACGGCCCCTGGGAACGTCAATAAGATCTTGGCTTGAATTGCATAGACAAAGGTCATGGATGGAAGAAAGCACTCACAATATTAAAATGGCGGTGCGGGCTCGTTGGGCCGAAGGGCCTGTTTCCCGTGCTGTGTTGTTCTTTGTTCTTTGTTTGCAAAGGTACTCCCCACCTTGGGATAAGTTCCTCAGCTAACATTCCCGCCACCATAGCAACAGAACAGTTTTATTGTCAGGAATGCTTCTACCCATCTGGTGAATTGGTCAGTTATTACCAAACAGTAGCTTCTCCCGCATTACTGCGGGAGAGGCCTGGTAAAGTCAATTTGTAGACGTTCCCAGGGGCCGTTAGGACGAGGCTGGTGACCCATCTTGATTTTTACAGGCCTCCCTAGGTTACATCGGGCACAACTTATGCATCGGTGACAATACCAGGCAATGTCCCGTACCATACTTTTTCACCACCACTCCTTCCCCATCATGTCCCTTCTCATAATCTATTAAGACATTCCTTCATAATAGTTCCTTCATTATTTTTACATACATAATATCACATGGGTATGTATAGGTTATTAATTTAACATAAGAAATAGGAGCAGGAGTCGGTCATCCAGCCCCTCGAGCCTGCCCCGCCATTCAATAAGATCTTGGCTGATCTGTAGTGGATCGGTTCCACTTTCCCGCTTGCTCCCCATAACCCATAATTCCCTTGTCTATCAGAAACCTATCTACCCGTGACTTAAATATATTCAGCGAGGTAGCCTTCACCACTTCAACGGGCAGAGAATTCTTTGAGTGAAGAAGTTCCTCCTCAACTCCATTCTAAACCGCGCCTCCCCCCCTTATTTTGAGGCTGTGCCCTCTAGTCCTGCTATCCTTTCTAAGCGGGAAGAATCTCTCTACCTCTACCCTATCCATCCTCTTCGTTATCTTCTAAGTCTCTGTAAGATCGCCCCTCAGCCTTCTAAACTCCAATGAGTACAGACCCAGTCTATTCAATCTCTCTTCATAAGTTAACTCCCCTATCTCCGGTATCAGCCTGGACTTTGCACTCCCTCGATATATTTCTACTAGGGTAATTTCTACTAGGGGCAGTTTGGCTGAAGTAGGCAGAGGTCTCCTGCCTGTTAATTCCTCTTACATAGATGATTTTACTCGTTATGGGTAAGGGTAGGTCCGTGATAGATATGGGGGCTCCCGTGTCCATCAGCATTTCGCATTGTGGGCCCCCGACCAGTGCAGACAAGTAGCTTCTGCCCTCCTCCTTACCCAAACTCCTGCCCCTCATCAGTTTGCCCCTTCGGTGATGGCAGGGGAAGCCTGACTAGGTTGTCCGTGTTTGCTCCAACAAGTGGCCTCTGAGTGGCCCTTTTTATTGCAAAATTGGGGCCTTCCTTCTATCCCCTTCAGAGCCCTACAGCCTCTGGCAAAGTGGCCTGGCTTTCCACAGCTATGGCATGTACCCTTTAGTTTGGTTCCTCCACAGTTTGCACTAACATTTTCCTGTTTTATTTGTGGTGTGGTTTTTTTCGTCTGGATAGTCTTTAATTCCAGATGCCCGTTCTACTAGTTCATCCCAGGAACTAATAACTCCCGTCTTTAAATGCTAGTATGGTATGCTAGTATACCATGCTATATATGCATATATGTCATATGGTATATGTAAATATGGTGTATGTATATACCATATATGTTATATATGGTATATGTAAATGCATATGATATGCTAGTCTTTATAGGAAGGGATATAGAGTACAAGAGCTGGCCTTTAATGTTGCAGTTGTATAAAACACTGGTTAGACCTCATTTGGAATACTGCGTCCAGTTCTGGTCGCCTTACTACCGGAAGGACATGGAGAGTCTGGAGAGAGTGCAGAGGAGGTTTACCAGGATGCTGCCTGGTATGGAAGGTCTGAGTTACGAGGAGAGGTTAGGCAAATTGGGACTGTTTTCCTTAGAAAGACGTAGACTTAGAGGAGATCTAATAGAGGTGTACAAGATTATGAGGGGTATAGATAGAGTAAACAGGGTTAAGCTGTTTCCTAGGATGGACTCGAATAGCACGAGGGGTCACGGGCTTAGGGTGAGGGGGGTAAGGCATAATTTGGATGCTAGAGGGAGTTTTTTCACACAGAGGGTGGTGGGGGTATGGAATGCGCTACCAAGTAAAGTGGTGGAGGCAGGTACTCTGGAGGTATTTAAGAAATACTTAGATGGGCACATGAACGGAATGGGAATGGAGGGGTATAGAAAACTGATTTAAAATAGGATCATGAGCCTTGGGAGTCCCTGGGAAGTGTGTAAATAGATGATGATATTGATGTACTTGTTTTTATCCTACAGGTGCTTTGGTCCACCTTGTTGTCTAACAAGGGCATACACGCGATGGGTCGTGAGAGGGCTGCTCTTGGATTTTTTTTTCGAGAATATCCTAGTGCTTCACGTCGTTAGTGTACGCTTGACCTGGACCATTTGATGGGCAACACGACAGCTCAGTGACTATCGCTGTGCTGTGCAGATACATGGATTTTGGCCTGTGTCTGTGGGAGTTTGTGCATTCTCCCCGTGCTTGCGTGGGTTTTCTCCGGGTGCTCCGGTTTCCTCCCACATCCCCAAGATGTGCTCTTAGGCTAATTGGCAAAACAAATTCTCCCTAAATTGTCTCAAATTTGGTTTTTAATCCATAGATCTATAAACATGGACATCTCGCGGGTAGAGGTGGGAACATCGGGGTGGCGTCGCGGGCCGAAGGGCCTGTTTCCCATGCTGTTTTGTTCTTTGTTCTTTCTTTGTTCTTTGCTTGGGAAAAGGCGCTCTCTGTTGGGACATTCCCGAACATTCCTGATATACTTTAAAGAGTCGCTCCCCGAATTCAGAGGCTCCTTCGCCCCCTTTGTCACATTGGTCATTCTGTTCCAGTCGGTTGGGTGCGTTGCCCAAGATGCATTGGATTTCCACCTTAGGCCGCTGAAATGGTTCAATCATCGCATCGAGCTCAGCATTTAACTCCACAGCGAAGCCTCCCACGAGTGCCGTGGGTTGTAGGGCCGACCCATTAGGGGGGCAAGAATCCACAGCCAAGGTCCTCTTAAAATTTGGTTTCTCTTTTCTAATTCTCTATTGTGTGCTTCCAACATTTTGATTTTTGCTTTGCCAACGCCCAATTTCTTACTGAGACCAGTTCAATTAATCTGGCCAGTTGGCGCACTAAGAGAATTCCAATCTTGTCCCTCTTTTTCCCCCTTTTCCAACCATTCCCATTGTTGGTCCAATGGGTGGGATGGATCTCACCCCATCTTTTTTTAATCTGTTTAATGAATTTGCCCCTCTCAGTCATATGTTTGTTTATCAGGGATCCTGAGGTCGGGGGGGGGGGAGGATTCCCCACTGTCCTTGTGAAATGCAGGTAAGTTTCTACTCACCACCTGGAGTCTTCTACTCTTCCTTCTCACTCCCCCCCTCCTAGGTCACTGTTATCAGACTCCGGCGATACCTGTCAGGGGTGATCAGATCTCTCTGTACCACTGCTATTTAAGCCGGCTTTTCCTTCTACTCTCGCAATCTCTTTCTCGCTCACGTCTGAATGTTACACGCCAGGAGAATTTCTCCGGTCTCCACACCGGCTTCAAAATCCTGACCTTCACGTGGAGGGGAGGTTACTCCTCTCCACAACCGCTCTAAGGCTGGGTGTCAGGGACGGATGCCTCCTCATCCCTGTGTGTCCTGTTCGGACATCTTTCGCTCACACACTCTCTCATCACAGACGTTCACCTACTGTAGTTTGACCCACCCTGTTAAGTTCGGTGATCAATTCCGAGCTCCACTTTGTGGCCGTTTAACCCGACCTGTAAACACGTCCTGGGTTTCGGCACCAATTTGTTGTCGGTAACTAATACCTGTGAAGCTAGTTGTGAGTCAAAGTACAGCACGTTTATTACAAAAGCTTTTGGGAGAAGCCTGGTTCCTAATGCAATTCACCAGCCTCCTCGCCGAACACAAGTAGATCTTTATACATCCCAGTTCCCGCCTTTAATCACGTCCACAGTTCTTCAGGGTGTCTGTCATAGTTTGTCATCTATCATGTGGTTATTGCTGCCTCAGCGGTTTTGTCCTTTGTGTGTCCATTTTAATTGTAGCTGTCCCAAGGCTGCGAATGTTTCCATTCTGTTCCTCTAGCCATTATCACATCTTGACACCTACAGTTTGTTTAGCCAGCGTACAAGGTTACAAACTCACACAACTGACATACAAGGTTACAGGGGTGCAAAAACAACTCTTGCGATGCTTTGCATAAATCTTTAAGTGTTACAAAATTCATTAACCTGCTCCCCTTTTCAGAGGGGGGCAGAGAAAATGACAGAGTGACCGAGAGAGAGACAGGGAGAGAGGGAGAGAGAGAGAGAAAGACTGAGAGACAGACAGGGAGAGAGAGAGAGAGAGAGAGAGAGAGAGAGAGAGAGAGAGAGAGAGAGAGAGAGAGAGAGAGAGAGAGAGAGAGAGACTGAGAGAGAGAGAGACTGAGAGAGAGAGAGAGAGACAGAGACAGAGAGAGAGAGAGAGGGAGAGAAGAGGGAGAGAGAGAGAGAGACAGGGGAGAGAGAGAGAGAGAGACAGGGAGAGAGAGAGAGAAAGACAGAGAGAGACAGAGAGAGGGACAGAGTGAGAGAGAGAGAGTCAGACAGACAGACAGCGAGAGTGTGAGAGAGAGAGCGACAGACAGAGAGAGAGAGACCAAGGGAGGATAGACTGAGGAAGGAAGAAATTGAGTGAAAGAGAGAGAAATTGAGGGAGAGACTGAGAGAGAGAGAGAAAGACAGAGAGAGAACGATTGAGACTGAGAGAGACAGAGTGACTAAGGGAAGGATAGACTGAGGGAGGGAGAGACTGAGTGAGGGAGTCACTGAGTGAGAGAGAAATTGAGGGTGAGACTGAGAGAGAGAGAGACAGAGAGAGAGAGCCGGAGAGAGAAAGAGACAGACTAAGAGACAGAGAGAGAGAGACAGAGACTGAGAGAGAGAGAGAGAGAGAGACAGAGACTGAGAGAGTTAGAGAGACAGAGAGAGAGTTAGAGAGAGAGAGAGAGACAGTGAAAGACTGAGAGGACCGAGAGAGAAAAAAATAGATTAAGAGAGAGAGAGAAAGAGACAGACTAAGAGACAGACAGATTGAAAGTTAGAGAGAGACAGAGAGACAGAGAGAGAAAGAGTCTGAGTGAGAGTGACTGAGAAAAAGATTGAGAGAAAGGGAAAGAGAGAGAGAAGTTTAGAGAGAGAGTGAGAAAGAGGGACCTGAGTGAGAGAAAGAGAGAGGGGGAGAGTGGGAAACTGAAAGAGGGGGACAGAGAGACTGAGAGAGAGGGAGAGAGACTGAGAGAGAGGGAGAGAGAGAGACTAAGGAAGAGAGAGAAAAAGAAATAGAGAGACAGAGAGAGAGAGACTAAGGAAGAGAGAGAAAAAGGGACCTGAGACAAAGAGAGGGAGAGTGGGGAATTGAGAGAGGGGCACAGAGAAAAAGAGAGGGGGCTGAGAGAAAGAGGGAGAGAGAGAGTGACACAGAGACAGAGATAGGGAGAGAGAAGGAGGGAGAGGGAGAGAAAGAGACAGAAAGAAAGACAGAGAGACTGAGGGAGAGAGAGAGAGGAGGGGAACAAAGAGGGGGAAAAAGAAAAAGAGAGGAGTTGAGAGAGATGAAGAGTGAGAGAGACTGAGGGGGAGAAAGAGAGACAGAAAGTGAGAGTATGAGAGAGAGAGAGAGAGAAAGACAAAGAGAGAGTGACCGAGACAGAGGGACCAAGAGAAAGAGAACT
Organism: Sphyrna mokarran; assembly: GCA_024679065.1. NCBI lineage: Eukaryota > Metazoa > Chordata > Chondrichthyes > Carcharhiniformes > Carcharhinidae > Sphyrna > Sphyrna mokarran. The sequence goes on along the minus strand of JAGIQG010000014.1, from coordinate 11,865,194 downwards.
GAAAGAGAGAACTGAGAGGTGGTGGAAATAAGAGAGAGAAAAATTAGAGACAGAGAAAGAGGAAGTGACTGAGAGGGACAGTGAGAGTGTTATGGATAACGAGGGACTAGGAAGCAGAGAGAGAAGACGAGAGAGAGGGTGAAAAGGAGAGAGCAAGGACGAGAGAGAGAGAGACAGAGAGAGAGGGCAAAGGGCAAGAGGGTGAGAACAGAGAAAGAATAGAGGCAGAGAGAGGGGAGGGG